>JAAGEH010000686.1:0-11459 GCA_011751065.1 Lasiurus cinereus | reverse complement strand
AGTTTCCAGGAAGCATTCACCTCTTCATGGGCTTTCTGTCTCTTTGCTATCTGAGCTCTGACCCAGGCTTCTACCTTCGTGGGGTCTTGAACAGTTTCTGTTCCTAATACTCACATCAAATTGGAAACTCTCACTCTGGGTTGCGGAGGAGGCATCAGGCCTGGCCGGACTTTCTCTTGAAGCTCCTTCTGTGCTTCCCTCCTGGTTTGCCTTTGAAGTTTCTTGTGTTCCTTCTTGGTAAGATACACTCCCAGAGGAACGTGTGTGTCATTGTGGACTGGAGGGTTGAGCTGGGGCTGGATGTTCAACAAGATTTGTGATTCCAAAATAATCTTCTCTATTGGGATTTTGCCCTGTAAATTCAAAGCCATGGGGGACAATATAAACATCCCACCACTCAATTTCAGTAATCTCTCCTTCCTTCAACTTCTTCTCAGGAGCAATGAGATCCAGCCCAGTTGAAGGATGGATGCCTGTTTTTTGAGCTGCTTGTGAGATCTCTGCCTGCAGCTTTTTCAGTTGAGCCTTTGTCTGGACCAGCTGGGCAATCTTCTCAAATTTGCCCTTGTCATGGAATTTAAAAGTGCGTCTCTGCCACTGGGGAGGGGCCATTGAAACTTGGGGGTCGAAAAAGGTATTGGGTCCCACGTTTTCTGATGGTTTTCCTTTAAGCTGTTGCTTGACTTGTTCCTGCTTCACAGCACGAATATTAGCCTAAGAGTATGCATTGGGTGTAGCAGCTCAATCTCCTTGCCTGTTGCATGGACAGTGCGACCAAAGGCTGAGAATAAAAGGCAGCTGGTGCACACCAGGGAGTGTGGGGCCCTGACCACCTGGAACCTGTGTTCACCATGAGGTAAACCCAGAGAAGAGAGATTTCATCCTTCCTTCCTCTTCCTATTCCACTTGGGCCCCTCAAGATTGGACGGAGCCTACCTGCACTGTGAGATCTCCTTACTCGTCTACTGAGTCAAAAGCTAACCCCGTCCATTCACACTCAAAATTGTTTGCCAGCTTTCTGGGCAACCCTTAGTGCCATCAAGTACAGTGTTTGCCAAATGGTGGTCCGTGAGGTCCAAAAGTTTGACAATCTCATGTCAAGTTGACACATAAAATTAACCCATCACAGTGACCCTAATCAAAGGGCACCTGAATGAAAACTCCGTGCTCTGGTGCTGTTGGATGGAGGGACAACAGTTCGCCTGTCAGATGAGGATCATGGCGCTCACCCAGCTTAGTGGATGCTTTAAGATCTCAGGAAATAATGCATATTGAGGGCTTGGCACCGGGCCTGGCATAGAGTTAGAGCTCAGTAAATGGGTTAGGGTAAGGGTTAGGGTTAGGGTTCAGTAAATGGGATTTTCCTTCTTTTCCCTCCCAGCAGAAGCCCCAGCATTCTTCCTCCTCAGTCTCATGCTCTCCTCTTGAGGCCAGACAAGAGAGCCAGCTCAGGGCGCCCAGAGAAACTCAGGCTCTGAGTGCAGCTCCTTGACCCTCCTTCACCCAAACAGCTGTAGTAGTCAGCCTGGGGGTGAGGTTGAGTACGGGATGGGGTGGTGTCATAGTGCAAAGAGTGGTTCATCCCTGGTGATGATCAGGAAAAATGTCCTGGCCTCAGGATCCATCTGCCACCTGCTGGTCAGACCAGGTGAGGTACTAGTGTTGCATGCAGACCAATGTTGTGGAGTGTTTTAAAATCTGCTATTATGTAGATGCTATTTGAGTATAAATATTTTTGTTGGAGTTATGTAAATGTTAATGATATAAAGTGCCTAATAAAGTGATTAAGGAGGATGCCCGGTGTGACTCAGTAGTTGAGTATTGAACTATGAACCAGGAGTCAAGGCTCCATTCCTGATTAGGCACATGCCTGGGGTTGTGGCCTGGATGCCAGGGAGGGGGTGTGGTGAGGGGGGGGAGTATTTTGGAGGCAGCCAGTCAATGATTCTCTCTCATTATTGAGGTTTCTGTCACTTTCTCCCTCTACTTCTTCCTGAAATCAATACAAATATTTTAAAAAATAAAATAGAATGATAAAGGAAATTTAGTATTTTAAAGGCTGCATGAATCTAATGTGTGTGTGTGTGTGTATCTTTACATAAAGTTTTTTTCCCCCTCATTGATTTCTCCTTTGCCATGTTCATCCCCAAGGCACATGACCTCACCCCCTACTGTCCTTGTCCAATGGCTATGCTCAAATGTATGAATATAAGTCCTTTGGTTGATCTCTTACCCCCTCACCTGCACCTTCCTTCATAGGTTGGACAGTGTGTTTGATGCTTCCGTGACTCTGGTTCTATTTTTGTTTCAAATCTGTATTCATTACATTCCAGAAATGAGAGAGATCATCTGATATTTCGTTTTCTCTGATTGGCTTATTTCACTTAGCATAATGCTCTCCTGTTGAATCCATGGTGTTGCAAATGGTACTAATTCCTTCTTTTTACTGCAGCCTAGTATTTCATTGTTCGGATGTATCACCATTTTCTAATGCACTCATCTGCTGAGAGGCATTTAGGCTGTTTTCAAATATTAGCTCTGGTAAATTGCACTGCTCTGAAACTAGGGGTGCATATATCCCCTCTGATTGGTGTTTCTTGGAATGTATTCCTAGAAGTGGGAGTCCTGGGTCAAATGGAAGTTTCATTTTTAATTTTTTGAGGAAATGCCATACTGTTTTCCCTTAGGGATATTGAAAATAGAAATATTTTCCCTAGGAGGTTTGGCTCAGTGGGTAGAATGCCTATTGACTTGTCCAATGTCCAATTCTATTCAAGGGCACATGCCTCAGGTTGGGGACTCAATCCCCAGTGCAGGGTGTGCAGGCGGAAACGAATCAATGATCCTCTCACATCTTGATGCCTTTCTCTCCCTCTGCCTTTCTCTCTGAAATAAATAAAAATATTTTTAAAAAATTGACTTTATTTTTTAGAGCAGATTTAGGTTCACAGCACAATTGAGCAGAAGGTAGAGAGTTCCCATAGACCTCTGCCCTCCAGTCTCACAGCCTTCCCACTCTCCACATCCCACACTGGGCCAGACATTTATTGCAACTGTTGGACGTGCACTGACACATCCTTGTCACTCAAAGTCCATAGTTGCCATTAGGGTTCATGCTCATGACTGTGAAGTCCATGGTTCTGGCAAATGTATAATGACAGGCTCCCACCGATCTTGTATCATAGAGTCTTTGCATTGCCTGAAAATCCCCTTTGCATTCAAGTAGTTGATTCATGCTAACTTTTACATGTACATGCGTGGTCTATTACTTGTTCATTTTATGTGTGGTGCAAGTTTTGACATTTATTTTGTCCCCATGTGGATATCCTATTGTTGTGACACCGTTTGTTTAAAAAGGACTTTCATGTCCCATTGAATCATCTTAAGAATTGAACTTCCATGGCATGGGATGACACTCAACAAACGGAGCCACAGCACCCAGGGGACACATGTATTCCAGAGCCCCACCCCCACGCTTCTATTTTACTCACATTCCCAAAACCCCTGCCCCAAGGTGGACCTCTGTTCCCAGAACCACAAGCCCTTCTGATGCCTAAAGACCTATAGTCACCCCAGAGCTCAGCCTCTCTCCTCTGGACTCAGAGGGTGCAGAGCTGCCTCAACGCCCCCAGACTCAGAGGGGAGTCAGATCCTGCCTCTCATCCTCCAGAACCTGCCAGCAGCTGCCACTAAAACAAGCAAACAACAAATAACTGCTGTTTCTTCTGCTTGGCAGAAAAGTGAATAACTAGAACTTTTCTAATTCATTTTCTTACATTTTTCTCACTTGCTACCACAATCTTCCAAATAATCAAGCCCTAGCCGGTGGGCTCAGTGAGTGTCCGGCTGTGGACTGAAGGGTTCTGGGTTCCATGCCAATCAAGGGCACATGAAGTTTCAGGCTTAATCCCTGGCCCTGTTCCGGTTGAGATCAGGAGGCAGCCAATCAATGTGTCTCTCACATCCATGTTTCTGACTCATCCCCTCCCTTCCACTCTCTCTAAATCATTGGAAAAGATGTCCTCCAGAAAGGATTAACAACAACAAAAATAGTATTGTTTTTTCAAAGGCAGAAAATAAACTTGAGTTAAATTGAGCAGAGGGGAATAAGAGGCAGATCAGGGCCTCCCTGGGAAGATGTTCACTGTCAGCACCACCATCCACCACAGGTGCCTGAGGTGGGTTTTATCTGTAGGCCTGCTCATAGAGATGGAACAGGCCTAGGGAGAGAATGGCCCAAGGTCACACAGGGAGTGAGTCTCTGACATGGAATGTGAACCCTAGTAGAGTGCCCTGGGCATGCCTGCTCATTGCTGTGCAAAACTGCCTCTCTCTTCCAGGAAATCCCAGAATCCCAGCTCAGGTTCAACTGGGCATGTCCGAGTCACTGCACCCTTGGTTCATGGGCCCACAGGTGTGTGGTTGCAGGTGTTTTGAAGTGCAGACAAATCCCATGATTCCTAGCGGAGGCAGCGTGGGTAGGTGCTGTCCAATTCCAGGAGCGCTCAGCTACAAGGCGTCAACACTCACTTCCGTGCCTCCTGTCCTCACTCCAGAGTCTGTTCAATGGAGCTGTCTTCTCCATGTGACTCAGAGTTCCCCAGAGTCAGAGCGTGGCAAGCACTCTGGGTGATCAGGGGTGTCTGTGGGGTTAGTGACTGACAGGAGAAGGATGTGGGCCTAGAGGAAGGCTGCTCAGGCCACGAACCACATGTGGCAGCAGTGGGTTGGCCACAACTGGATTTCCTCACACCACCAAGGGCCACCTATTCATTCCGCACATGATTAAGGACCCATGACTGCTTTCTGGCCTCAGAGAGCCTCTGGTGCTGCACACCACACAGATTTCAGACAAATACAGAACAGAGCAGTTTTGGGGGGTCAGGCTGACTGCAGTGGGAACCTTGAAGCCTGGTTATCATAAGGGAGGTCATTGGGGGTGTGGTGAAGTGAAGGGGTGCCATGAGGACAGGAATGGAATTACAGTGACACACTGTAGTGAAGGAAGGCTCTTACTGTCTGGGAAGGGTTCTCTGTGGCAGAAACTCGACTTTTTGATAAATATCAGCTGGTGGTAGATGCCAAGATGTTGACGAGCTTACATGTGATTGGCTAATGTTTATTTCAACATCTGGTTCCAAGATCCCAAAGAGCCCATAGCATCCACCCACAATGCCTTTTGGGCTTAAAACGTGTAACTCCCAGGGCTGGCCCCTTCTCCCTCTGCTCTCATACTTACATTGAACCTCCTCCACCCAGATTACTGAGCTAATCCCATCTTTCCCAGAGTGGACACACCCTTTTCCTCCAGGGCTGGACGGAAGATGGAATCTCTCTTTTTGCTCTGGGATGACACTGTCTCTCCTCCAGCTTATATCCTTTTAGGTCCCAAATTCACCAAGAGAAGAGTCTTTCCATCTCTCTTCTTTCCAAGAAAACTCTTCCACCTTCTTTTTGTGTCCCTGGGTCATTCACATGGTTCCATTAGGATGGCCCAGCGCTACCCTGCCCAGCCCTGACCCCTGCTTCTCATGATGATTCTGACCATCAGATAAGCCTTGGGGTCTAGAGGGACAACCACATCCTCAACTGCCCACCATTTCTCCCCGAGGAGCTCATGATCTGCTCTGTCACCTGACAGAAAAGAGAACTTGATGCATGGACACATTTCATTTGTTTTCCTGGGCTGGCCCCAGTGTCTTCTGGAGGATATTTTAACTCTGCAATGTTCTGATACTTGCTCTCCAGTTTTGTTCTTTCCTATTTATCATCAGGAACCCAAGACACTTTCACTATCTCACACTGAAGCTGATAACTATGAAGCATCAGTCAACCTCAGCCAGTGTCTGTGGAAGGAATCAATGATCCAGGTATCCACCCTGCCCCTCCCTAACTTTCTCTCAGTCCATTCTCTGAAGAGAGGCAATAATCACATTAGGATGTGGGAAACTTGTTGTGCTTGATAGCCATTTTGTAGTAAGCGCCAGCCACATTAGCACTAACCTCAGGCTAGGTTTCTATTACCCCAAACCCTATCTCTTTCCCTATTTCTGGAAAGCCAGGCGTTTCGCCTTTAGGGCTAGGAATTTTCGCTAACTTCTTCACTTCTCCTTCTCCCCATAAATATCCCGATCTATTGTTGAATAAATGAGACTTGATCAGAACTTTGTCTTGTCTCCATTCCTTGTGTCTCTTATCCCTTTCATCCCCACTCCCCCTATAGGGTCCTCGTTGACTTAACCCACGGGTCGGGACAAGTGGCGCCCAACGTGGCTGGAGAACAGGGGATCCAGTGAGGGACGCTGTCTGGAGAGCCGGCACAAAAAGGAGAAGACAGGATAAGTTGACCCGGGAACCTGCTGCATTTTCTACACCTTGGTGAGTAAACAGCGATTATGGGTCAAGAAATGAGTCAGCATGAGATGTTTGTTAATGGACTTAGAAAAGCTTTAAAGGCACGAGGAGTAAAGGTTAAAATTAAACAGTTATGTGATTTTTTTTTATTATATTCAAGATATTTGTCCTTGGTTCCCTATTGAAGGAACTATTGATAGTAAGAGATGGAAAAGGGTTGGAGATGCCCTTAGAGATTTTTATGAAAGATTTAGACCTGAAAAAGTTCCTATAACTGCCTTTTCATACTGGAATTTAATCGATGAGGTCATATCACAGAGGCATCGGGATCCTGTAGTTGCTAATGTAATTGAAAAGGGGGGAAAAATCCTTCAAATAAATAAAGAGAAAGAGGATTTAAAAGAACAGCAGAAATTAAGAATTTTTGGTAATGCTGATGCAGGCACGGAATTTGTAAAACAATCGGCCTTTGAAAATGCTAATGCTGCTTGCCAAGCGGCCATTCGGCCCTATAAGAAAAAGACTGATTTATCAGGCTACATCCGCCTTTGCTCTGATATTGGAGGCCCTTATCAGCAGGGCCTCGCCATGGCTGCTGCCATGCAAGGATATCTCCTTGGAATACTCCTATCTTTGTCATTAAAAAGAAGTCAGGTACATGGCATTTGTTACAAGACTTAAGGGCAGTAAATAAAACAATGGTGCTAATGGGAGCCCTACAGCCTGGACTCCCCTCTCCTGTTGCTATACCCTTAGGACATTTTAAAGTAATCGTAGACTTAAAAGATTGCTTTTTTTACCATTCCTCTACACCCTGAGGACCAAAAGCGCTTTGCCTTCAGCCTACCTGCTATCAATTTTAGATCTCCTATGAAAAGGTTTCAATGGCGTGTTCTCCCACAAGGTATGGCTAATAGGTCCCACCTTATGTCAATCTTTTGTTGCTCTTGCAATACAAGCAGTAAGAGATCATTGGCCAGAAATGTATATTATTCATTACATGGATGATATTTTAATAGCTGGGAAGGATGGTGGTGAGGTCTTGAGATGTTATAATGAGTTAAAAATGCTTTACAAGATAAAGGATTAGAGATCGCCCCTGATAAAGTCCAATTAACAGATCCATATACATATCTTGGCTTTCAAATGAAAGGACTTTAGGTCTCCTCTCAGAAGTTAGAATTAAGATTAGACAAGCTCAAAACTTTAAACGATTTTCAAAAACTCCTCCGAGATATCAACTGGCTCATGTCCTATCTAAAGCTTAGTAAAAGTGATTTAAAACCTCTTTACGGTATTCTACACAGGGATGCTAATCCTACATCTCCCCGAGAGCTGACACCGGAAGTAAGACAAGCCATACCTATAGTAGAACAAGCCATTCGGTCACAAACTTACATTTATAGACTATGATAAACCTTTGAAATTCATCATTTGCAAAACAGCTCTTTCACCAACTGCTGTTTTTTGGCAAACAGCCCCCCTAATGTGGGCTCATCTGCCTGCTACACCTAACAAGGTCATTGGACCATATTATCAAGCAGTATTTGATCTTATAATCCTAGGCAGGGAACAAGGGAAAAGATATTTTGGTCAAGAACCAGATTTTATCATACAGCCTTATACCAAAGAACAAGTTAATTGGCTCATGCAGACTACTGAATTCTGGCCTATTGCCTTAGCTTCTTATACTGGCATACTAGATAATCATTATCCACCAGACAAACTTATTGATTTTGCTAATAAACATGAATTAGTATTCCCTAAAATCACCACATTTATCCCCTTAAATAATGCCCTGTTGGTGTTTACTGATGGCTCTTCTACAGGTATAGCTGCTTATACTTACTAGAACAAGGTGGTACAATTTACCACAAACAGCTCCTCTGCCCAATTAACAGAATTACATGCTGTTATTGCAGTCCTATCAGCATTTCCTAATCAGTCTCTTAATATCTACACAGATAGCGCTTACATCGCACACTCTGTACCCTTATTAGAAACTGCTGGCCAAATTAAGGGTGTCTCTAATACTGGAGACTTATTTAGACAGCTACAAGTGCTTATCACAAAAACAACGCACCCCTTTTTTATAGGGCATATCAATGCTGATGACTCTTCCCTAAAAATTACTCAAGCACAGAAAAGTCATCAGTTACACCATCTCAATACACAGACTCTCCGGCTTATGCATAATATTACTAGGGAACAAGCCAGACAAATTGTCAAAGATTGCCCTTCTTGTGTCATACATCTCCCAGTATTACATCGCGGAGTCAACCCTAGGGGGGTAGTACCCAATGCATTATGGCAAATGGATGTTACTCATATCTCTGAATTTGGTAACCTCAAATATGTACATGTAACTATAGATACTTTTAGCGGTTTTATTCATGCTTCCCTCCAAACTGGTGAAGCCACTAAACATGAAATTAGCCATATGTTAACTGCCTTGGCAGTCTTAGGATGTCCACAGCAATTAAAAACTGATAATGGCCCAGGCTATACCAGCTCAGCCTTTTCTCAATTCTGTAAGCGCCTCAATATCCATCATACAACAGGTATTCCTTATAATTCCTAAAGTCAAGGAATCGTCGAAAGGGCACATCTCTCTTTAAAACTCACAATAGATAAAATAAAAAAGGGGAAATGTTACCCCACAAGGGGGTCACCCAGAAATATATTATCTCATTTCTTATTTATTCTCAATTTTTAAAATTTGGATGCAAGTGGACAATCAGCAGCTGCTCGCTTTTGGCATACAGAAACTCAGAAACAATTTGCTTCAGTACTATGGAAGGATCCTTTGACTAACTCCTGGCACGGCCCAGATCCAGTTCTTATCGGGGGCCGAGGATCAGTATGCATTTACTCTAAGGAAATGAAATCTGCAAGGTGGCTACCAGAAGGCTTAGTTACACAAATCAGTCAAACTCAAGAAGTTGAGGATAATCACTCAGATAACTCCAGGGATGAAAACTTGCCCAGAGAATATTCCCCTATTAGTAGGATTAGGGGTCTCAGGGGCTTTAACTACAGGAACAGCAGGATTGGGAGTTGCTCTTCATTCATATGCTAAACTCTCTAATCAGCTGATTGATGATGTTCAGGCCTTATCCAGTACTATTAATGATATTCAAGACCAGATAGACTCCTTAGCGGAGGTAGTCCTCCAGAATAGAAGAGGATTAGATTTATTTACAGCAGAACAGGGAGGGATCTGTTTGGCTCTACAGGAACGCTGCTGCTTTTATGCAAATAAATTGGGCATTGTTTGTGATAAGATAAAGAAGCTACCAGAAGAGCTAATCAAAAGAAGAAGAGAACTATTTGACAACCCCTTGTGGAGCAGGCAAATGGAATATTACCCTACCTCCTTCCCTTATTAGGACCTCTGCTTGGCTCATTAATAATCTTAACCTTTTCTTTTTAATAAATTGATGGCTTTTATTAAGCAACAAGTGGATGCCATTAAGATGCAATCTATACAGGTCTATTATCATAAACTAAAGATGGCCGAAAGGGAAAGTTGCAAATTCCTTGAAAAGGAGAAATATGATAACATTCTATAGAGTAATTGAGATAATTACTCTAATATTCAAGGAATACGATGACATTCAATAGAGTAATTGAGGAATTACTCTAATAGCAAACTTTCCACCTTGGTGCTCTGGGCTGGTTAGCCAGAGACGGGCAACTGGAACTTATACGTCATACCGACCACTGCCTAAGCCAGGAACTGGGCCTTATGCTGCCCTGCTTTCCAATGACGGGTAAGGTGGGTTGGAACCGTATGGTAGTTCCTGACCTAAGACAGGCACAGTCCCCTCAAGGATATTCGGCCTTTCAAAGTTTAAAGAAAAGGGGGATCTGTGGGAAACGTGTGCTTGACAGCCATTTTATAGTAAGCTCCAGTCATGTTAGCACTAACCTCAGGCTAGGTTTCTATTACCCCAAACCCTATCTCTTTCCCATAGCCAGGTGATTCGCTTTAACGGCTAGGAATTTCCGCTTCAATTGGGTTGCTTAGCCTCCCCCATTATGCAAGAACTGGAACCTCCTCATTCCCTGGAATCTCCTCATTCCTCCTTCTCCCTATAATTACCCCGAACTCCTCCTGAATAAATGAGATTTGATTAGAACTTTGTCTTGTCTACATTCCTTCTGTCTCTTGTCTCTTTCATCCCCACTCCCCTTCTAGGGTCCTCATTGACTAACCTGCGGGTCGGGACAAATTAGAATTTTGGTTTGTATGCTTAAGGAATTATAACTTTCAGAAGGTATATTTTTATAGGTTTTGTTTGATGTTATAGGATATAATCTTTGGTTTCCAGAAAAAAGGTACATTAGATGTTGAGTGTTTGGCAAAAAGTTGGTCAAAATTTGGGGAAAAAAAATAAAAAAAGAGCTCAGCAGCAGGGAAAATACTCACTTTAAAAATAATAATAATAAAACCAAAAACTGGTTTTCCATGGGGAACATACTGTTGCCTTTGCTAGAGCCTTTTAGGGAGGCTGAGAAGGAGCCACCTCCCCTGGTTCCTTCCCTCCTCTTAGTGAGAAGCAGGAAGAAAAATGGAAGAAATGGCCTGTATGGCCCCCTCCACCTCCATGTCCTAATCCTGAAACATTTAATTCGCTGCCAATAGAGTCATCTATACAGAGAGCCATCAGAGCAGGAATGAAGGACACGTCTTGGAAGAAAGCCTCGGTTTTCCTGTTATACAAGTAGCTGACCCACAGCTCCCAAATCAGATAATGAGACAACAAGAAAAAATTGATTTCAGTCGAGAACAGTTTGGTTCAGTGGATAGAGCATCTTCTGCGGACTGAAAGGTCCCAGGTTCGATTCTGGTCAAGGGTATGTACCTTGGTTGCAGGCACATCTCCAGTAGGGGGCGTGCAAGAGGCAGCTGATCGATGTCTCTCTCTCATAGATGTTTCTCTCTATCCCTCTCCCTTCCTCTCTGTAAAAAAAATCAATAAAATACATTTTGAAAAATTAAAAATCGATTTTAAAATGATAAAAGCTTTGCGAGAAAGCGTTGTTCAAAACGGTCCAACGGCTCCTTTTACAGGAGAAATCATGAATAATATTTCTGAAGC
>JAAGEH010000685.1:0-11336 GCA_011751065.1 Lasiurus cinereus | reverse complement strand
TCAGGTCATTCCACTGGGGGGAGAGGACCCTTCAAATGTGGGGGTTCATTGTCCGAAGCCGGGGCTCCGTTCTAGGGAGGGAGGCCGGGCACTAGGGCCGCTGCGGGCGCCCGCCCTCCCGGCTCCTGGATGGATGGATGAACAAGTGGATGAATGGATGGATGAATGGATGGGTGGATGGATGGATGGATGGATGGATGGGTGGATAGATGGGTGGATGGATGGATGGATGGGTGGATGGATGGATGGGTGGATGGATGGATGGATGGGTGGATGGACTGATGGGTGGATGGATGGGTGGATGGATGGGTAAACAAATGGATGAACAGATTACAGATGGGATGGGTGGATGGATGAACAAATGGATGGATGGATGGGTGGGTGGGTGGGTGGATGGATGGATAAATGAATGGATGGATGGATGGACAGACAGATGGATAAATGGATGAACGGAAGAGGGCAGCCTCAGCCACCCGGTGCCCACGGGCAGCCGCTCCCTGTGCTGGATCTGGCCGGGTGGCTAGCGTCTTGGGGGGCACGGGGCACGGAGCCTGGGCCGGGGCAGAGCTTTCTTCACAGCTGGGCCGCCCAGACCTCCGGTTCCAACGCGGCCACGGACGGGATTGGCCGCCGGGTTCCTGACCCCGCCCGTGTGTCTGTCTCTCCCGAAGGTGTTCGAAACCGCCTTTCTGTTTGGCCTTTAAAAACCACCCGTCCATGGTCACGCAGGACAAGATCACTGCGGCCCCGTCCATCACCGCCGGCTGCTACCCCAACCTCCAGCTCTGCGAGGAGTGCCCCCTCTACACCGACTTCGACTCGCTGCCGCCATGCTTCTGCGACGTGAACGAGGGCCTCTGACTCGGGGGGCGGGCGCGGGTCCTCCGGGGGCCACCTTTCTTTCTTAGTAGAATGTTTTGTTATTCAAGTCAGGTTTGTAGTGTGTATATTATGTACTGTGTAACATATTTATGTGCTTTTGAATAAATGCAGTATTGAAACCACGCTCTCCGCCTCGGGGATGTTTGTTGAGGTTGGTTGCCAACGTTCTTAAAATTGTGTATTAGCCGCTTTGCAACTTGGCAACTAGCCTGTAAGGAGAGTGAGAGTTGGATGCATGGATGGATGGATAGATGGATGAACAAATGGATGGATGAATGGGTGGATGGGTGGGTGGATGGATGGATGGATGAACAAATGGATGGATGAACAAGTGGGTGGATGGATGGATGGATGGATGGATGGATGGATGGGTGGATGGATGGATGGATGGATAAACAAATGGATGAATGGATGGATGGATAGGTGAATGGATGAACAAATGGATGGATGGGTGGGTGGATGGATGGATAAATGAATGGACAGACGGACGGATGGATGAATGCATGAACGGAAGAGGGCAGCCCCACGCTCCTCTTAAGCACAACTTCCCGATGTCACAGGTGCTACCCCTCCCACTACAGCACCAGTCTCACCTTGGAGACCGGGATTCCTTTCTCTCACCTGCCAAACACAGTGCCAGGGACTTGAATGCACCTGCTTTAGGCTCTCTGGACATGGCCAGCTAGAAATTCGTGGGCGCTGAACGTGTACTTTCTCCCCCACCCCCCCGCCCCCCGTCCTGTGTCACCCTCCTCTCCCTCCTGGCCAGCACCCTGGCGGCATCCAAGTAACCCAGCTGGACCCCACGTTGGCCCAGGGGCCATTCCCATCCCCCACCCCACCCCCACTTGATTCTTTGGATCTCCACAGGCTCTAGCGTTTAGAGAAGGGCAGTGAAGGCTTTAGGGTCAAAGTTACCCCCTCCATGACCTGCACATGCCACAGGGCACAGGCCCATTTCCGTTCAGGCCAGGAGGAGCTCCACCACGCTCACTGCGTGCCAGGCAGACAGGTGCCTGGAAGCGCTTTCGCGGGGCACCATTGCCAGGGCCTCCTGGCGCGGTCGAGGAGAGCACGCTCGCAGGTGGGGATGGCCGATGACCCGCAGCTTCACACCGCTCGCCCGACGCTGGGCAGTTCCAGACAACGATCACGCGCCCGAGAGCCAAGAGTTCGAAACGCCAGGATCTGATTTACCAAACGCATCGCTTTACTGAGGGGGGACACGGGCAGAGGCGCGGTGTCACACGCTGGTGGGGAAACGGGAGACATCCCGCCGGCCCTTGCCCTGGTCAGTCCCTCGGCGGATCTCTAGCGGCCCCAGCACCTGGAGACGCCCAGCCAGCTGCTCCGCCGTGGCCTCCTCCACGGGGCCCGCCCCCCTGCGGCTCCGACCTCGCCGCCGGGCACAACCCCGGGAGCAGCGGGAGGAGGGGTCGCCCGCCTTGCACACGGCCACCTCGCACCGCAGGTAGACCACCTCGTAGCCGGGGAGGAAGCCGAAGGCGTTGAACTTGAACTGGGCCGTGTTTCTCCCGGGAGAGGGGAGGCTGACGGAGGAGGAGGCGTCGTCTGAGATGCACCTGGTGGGGAGGGCCCGCGCCGGGAGGGTTAACGGGCAGCACGTGGGAGTCCCGCCAGCTCCTGCAATCAGGCTGGGACCCCGGCCACCCCCCACCCCTGTCTTTGTTCTAGGAAAAAATGTGCACAGCCTGGCTGGCATGGCTCAGTAGTTGAACATCGACCTAGGACCCAGGAGGTCCCAGTTCGATTCCCGGTCAGGGCACAGGCCTAGATGGCAGGCTCGATCCCCAGTGGGAAGCGTGCAGGAAGCAGCCAACCCATGATTCTCTCATCATGGATGTTTCTCTCTCCCTCTCCCTTCCTCTTTGAAACCAATACAAATACATTTTAAAAACACGTCTGTCGTTTCAAAACACCGCCTGCTGGCGCTGCCAGTCCCGACTCAGGGGGTTGTTTCTGACCCGAAAGGCCTCCCCCCTCCGCCCTGCTCCTTGCCGGGGGCCGTGGGAATGCAGCCACCCACCCCCAAGACCCCTCTCCTTACCCTTGCCGGATCAAGTCGTACTTGACGGTGGCAAAGTCCTGGGGGTCGGGGGAGGCCACACAGGTGTCCACGGAGAGCCGCAGCCTGGGGTCGGGGCTGTGGAGCGTGACCTGCAGGAGAACCTCCTCCCTCTGGCCGGCATCCTCCCACCCCGCGCTCCCCAGGGGCGGGGCCATGGGCAGCTGGAGGAAGGCCGCTGACACCTCGTAGGCGGCGCCCCGCCCCGGACTGGCAGCTGCCGACGGGCTGTCCACGGAGCAGGTGAGCTTCAGCTGGGGCACCCGGTGCCTCACGGTGACGTGGCCGCTGATGGCATTGGAGTAGCTGAGGGAGCCGAGGCTTTCCTGGGGGGGAGGGCGGTGAGAAGGGGGAGGCCCAGGCTGGGCGTCTCGCTGGGGACACGCCACGGGACGTGTGCGAGAAAAATGGCCGGGCTTGTCTCCTCCGTGTCGGGGACAGTGTTTTGTGACTTAAGCGTGTGGTTAAGGACAGCGAGGTAAACGTGCATTTCATTGTGCACACGTGTCCCAGGTAGTTACTGTCTAGAATGGGAAGTAGAGCCAGCTGCTGGGTGAGAAACTGCAGACAGACAGACAGGTCCCCAGGCCTCCCCCAGCCCAGCACCGTGGCGGGCACGTGGCAGGTGTGCACTAATCTGTACACATAAAAGCCTAAGTGAGTGTTATGACCGAACGACCGGCTGGCCGGTCGCTAGGATGTGCACTGACCACCAGGGGGCAGATGCTCAATGCAGGAGCTTCCCCTGGTGGTCAGTGCGTCCCCACAGACAATCTCCCAAAGCTGACCAACCTCCTGTGGTCCCCCCCTCACCTTCCCCCTGGCTGGCGGGCCCCATCGGCCCTGATTGGGACTGGGTGAGGGAGCCCACCTGTGCATGAATTCATGCACCCAGCCTATCGTACTGAATAAAGGATGGATGGATGCGGCAGTAGGTGGATGGCTTTGGAGCTAAAGGAATAGCTCCCACTCCCCCATCCTCCCAACCCCCATTCATCCATCCATCCATCCATCCATCCATCCATCCATTACCCACTCATCCACCTGCATCCATCCATCCATCCATCTATCCCTCCATTAATCAACCCATCCATCCACTCACTCCACCCCCCTATCCATCCACTCACTCCACCCCCTATCCATCCACCCACCCACCCATCCATCCATCCATCCATCCACCTATGCATCCATCCATCCATCCATCCATCCATCCATCCATCCTCCCATTCATCAACCCATCCATCCATCCCCCCATTCATCAACCCATCCATCCACTCACTCCACCTCCCTATCCATCCACTCACTCCACCCCCCTATCCATCCACCCACCCACCCATCCATCCATCCATCCACCCACCTATCCATCCCTCCCTCCATCCATCCACCCACCCACCCACCTATCCATCCATCCATCCATCCATCCACCCACCTACCCACCCACCTATCCATCCATCCATCCATCCATCCATCCATCCATCCATCCATCCATCCATCCATTCTCCCATTCATCAACCCATCCATCCACTCACTCTACCCCCCTATCCATCCACCCACCCACCCATCTACCACCTATTCATCCACCCACCCATTCACCCATCCATCCATCCATCACCCACCCACCCACCAACACAGCGTACCTGTCCCTGTCTGTCCCACGTTCAGTCTGGACGCCCAGCCCCGTGGGAAGGGAGGCCTCAGAGAAGCTGGGAGCCACTCCAGGTCTCGGGGACTCGGGAATAAAGCCTGGCCGGCGCCCGCCCTGTCCCCACCAGGTGTGAACGGCGCTGGCATTTCCCAGCTCTCTCCCCGGCCTCCAGCCGTGTCTCACCTGCCGCACGGTGCCGCAGTGGCCGTAGGGGATGTTGAAGACCAGGAAGCGCCCCACCACGTGGGGGCGACACAGCTCATCATTCAGGTGGACGTCCCAGGAGGAGTAGCCCAGCCGCCGGAGGTAGCCGCGGTCCACGGTGACCCGGAAGTAGTGAGGCAGGCAGGACAGCTGGGCTGTGGGAGAGGGTGGGCAGCCGGCGCTCACACAGGGACCCGGGTTCCCTGGGCGGCCAGGCCAGGGCCGGTGGGCACAGCGCCCACCGGGCCTGGGCTGGCCCAGCTCTCATCACCCCCACTTCTGGCACGACTTTCTCAGACCTGATCTATCTCCCCCCTTCCCCAAAGTCACACCAGGGGGAACCCAACCCCCAGCACGCGCCCGGTGGGCAGGAGAGAGCGGCCCCCGAGGGTGGGCAGGTGCCAAGAGGCTTCTCCCCTCGGCCTCCGATGCCCAGGAAGTGGAGGGACACGCGAGGCCTCAGTGAGACCCAGAGCCCTCACCCCCCACCCCACAGAGCAGACATTACCGTGGTCCCTGGGTGCAGCAGGCGGGGCTCCATCTGGAGGGGGACCTGGGAGAGAGAACGAGGAGAGGCAGGTCAGCTGGGCGGAAACTCGGAGCCGGAGATGGCGAGCCACTAGGGCAGGCCCAGGGCACGGGCGTTCCAGGGGGTGATGCCCAGGAAGGGGAGCGAGGGGAGTGTGCCTGCTTGTGGGGCGCCGTGGAGGACACGGCGACATGGGGTTGGTTGGAGCAAGAGCACAGCAACCGTGGGCCTCGCCGCTGAGAACCGGTCACATCGGGACGCTGGGTGGCCCTTCCCACCCGTGGGTGGGCCTGTGAGACTCGGGCCGGAGGGGGGGGCACATGAAGGGGGGGCCGTGCCCGGGGCAGGGCCGGGCAGGGGTATGGCCAGGCTCCCTCACCCTCCTGGGCACCCTCGACCCCAGAACCGGGTCCTGAGGAGAAGCGGGCGCCGCCGGGGGCACTGAGCGCGCGGCCGCAGCCCAGGAGGCGGCACACGACGCGGGCGGCGCGCAGGCCCCAGCCGCGGCCGCTGCAGACACTGCCCCAGGCGCCCTGGTGCCGCAGCTCCACGCGGCCCTTGCAGCGCCCGCGCCCGCCCGCCAGGCGCAGCCCCGGCTCTGCGGGGGGACAGCGGGGCCCGTCACAGCCCGCCCCGCCCCGCACCGCCCTTAGAGTGGGGTCCCGCCGGGCTGGGGGTCCCGCCGGGCTGGGGGTCCCGCCGGGCTGGGGGTCCCGCCGGGCTGGGGTCCCGCTGGGCTGGGGGTCCCGCTGGGCTGGGCTGGGGGTCCCGCTGGGCTGGGGGTCCCGCTGGGCTGGGTCCCGCTGGGCTGGGTCCCGCTGGGCTGGGTCCCCACTGGGCTGGGGGTCCCGCTGGAGTTGCAGGCGCGGAGGGGCCGTACCTGGGGGTGTGGGCTCCTCCTCGGAGGCGGGGGTTGTCTCTGCGAACAAAGAACCGGACTCAAATGCGCCCCTGGCCCAACCCGGAGCCACGGGCCGAACCGGGAGCCAGTGCTGGGGGGGCGGCAGGTCACGTAGCACCTGCCCTGGTAGCTGTGGGCACAGCTGCTTAAGGCTGCGTGACCGTGACCCTGACCCTGAGTGACCGTGACCCTCACTGTGACCGTGACCCTGATCGTGACCCTGACCCTGAGTGACCCTCACTGTGACCGTGACCCTGATCGTGACTGTGACCGTGACCTTGGCCCTGATCGTGACCATGACCGTGACCCTGATTGTGACTATGACCCTGAGTGACTGTGACCTTGACCCTGATCGTGACCGTGAACCTGACTGTGACCGTGACCCTGACGGAGACCGGGCCAGCGAAGACTCCCTGCCCGGCCCACCGGTGTCTGGATGAGCAGGCGGCACGAGGCTGCCTGGCCGGGGACGGTGGGTGCTGGGCGCTCGGCCGCAGGGGGCTGTGCTGTGACCACCACTCGGAGCCCCGTGGGCCACGCTGACCGAGGCCGCCAGCCAGCTCTGCCGCCAGAGGGCCTGGCCCCGGGTGGCCCCTGTCAGGACCCCCCTCCACCCCTCTGGGAGAAGGCCGCCCCGAGTTCCGCCCTGAGGCCAGACAATCCACTTCCTCCCCGACCGTCCCCCAAACCCGCGCGGCTCAGAGAAGGCGGAACCTTGTCGTGCAGCTCCCGGCCCCAGAGAGGCAATGGAACCAGCCGCCGGACGGCAGGATCGGCTGCCCGGGATAAGGCCCCGCCCGGTGCCCGTCAATCGGGGGCACCCGGGCCCTGAGCGGCCTCACCCGGAAAGCCGCGGAACCTTCTATGGACATCTTCCCCTGGGGCCTCCCCACCCGCCCCCCGAAAGCCCTCAGCACCAGGGCCCGGCGCCCTCCCTCCCGGGGCGCGTCTCCCCTCTTCCCGTACCTCCCCCCCCAGGCACCTTACCCACAGCTTCCTCGTCCCCCAAACTCCAGGGCCCCGCCTTGGCCTCTGTAGCCTGTTTGCTAAGCCCATTGCTCAGCGGAGTCACTCCCACCTCCGGGATCGACCCAATAAACGTTCCCTCTGAAGAGACGTGGCACAGACACCCATGGGCCCAACAGAAAGAGGGGGGGGGGGGACCTGTGTGACCTCAGTGACCGCAGGTCGCCTTACCGGAAGGGCCGTCCAGGTCCGCGGCGGGAGAAGGAGGGGCATCTGTGTGGGCAAAGGGAGGAGAGACCACGGTGAGGGGAGGGACACCCCTCGTCCTTTTCACTGGCGCGACCCTGCGGTCAAAATCGTCCCTGATTGCCGGGACCGGTTTGGCTCAGTGGATAGAGCGTCGGCCTGTGGACTGAAGGGTCCCGGGTCCGATTCCGGTCAAGGGCATGGACCTTGATGGCAGGCACATCCCCAGTAGGGGTCGTGCAGGAGGCGGCTGATCCATGTCTCTCATCGATGTTTCTAACTCTCTATCCCTCTCCCTTCCTCTCTGTAAAAAATCAATAAAATATATTACAAATAAATAAAACTAAATTAAAAGAGAAAATAGTCTCTGATGCTGGCCGGCAGGACTCAGGGGCTGAGCGTCGGTCTATGAGCCAGGAGGTCAGGGTTCAAGGCCCGGGTGGTGGGTTTCAGCTCCAGCAAGCTGGGGGGTGGGGGGGCCCGCGGGAGGCAGCCGATCCGAGGTGCTCTCTCACCACTCACGTTTCTCTCTCTCTCCCTCTCCCCTCCTCTCGGACATCCATCAGAGATGTTTTCTTTTTTAATTTTTTTTCTATTTTATTGATTTTTTGACAGAGAGGAAGGGAGAGGGATAGAGAGCCAGAAACATCGATGAGAGACATCGATCAGCCGCCTCCTGCACGCCCCCCACTGGGGATGTGCCCGCCACCAAGGTACCTGCCCTTGACCGGAATCGAACCCGGGACCCTTCAGTCCGCAGGCCGACGCTCTGTCCACTGAGCCACACCGGTCTCAGCCAGAGATGTGTTTTTAAACAAGGCCCCTCTGCAGACCGTTTTCTAACTAGCACACGAGGCGCAGGAAGCCGGTCTCACGGGTTTGAACGTCGCAGGGAGGAGCCTTTACCGGGTGGGGGGGTCCTGGGTGGGGGGGTCCTGTCGTCGGGGCCGGCGGAGGCGTCTGCAGAAAGAGGAGGGGCACTCACACTCCCGTGCCGGGGACGCGAGTTCTGTCTGTCCCGAGCCCGGGTCGGGGAGGGACCCGCCCAGGAGCAGCCCAGCCTGAGAGCTGGGGCGCCAAGGGGAGGCCCCGGGGGCAGACGGGGTGTTACCTGGTGGGGCGGTCGGGGCCGTGGGCATGGCAGCTGGAAGGGGACAGAAAGGACACGATGGCAGTGAGACAGCCGGCGGGCCTGGGGGGCTCTGTCAGACGCAGGACGGTGTTCCTGCCTCCCCACAGGCTCCGCACAGACCCCCCACCCCAACAGGCTCCACACAGGCCCCCCACACCCCCCTCTCCACAGGGCTCGGCACAGGCCCCGCCACCCTCCACTGCCCCCGGCCACCCTCCACCCTCGGGTCTCCGTTCCTCTTGCCCACCCTTGACCCCTTCCTTGAAGGTGGAGGGCAACACCATGGCTCCAAGTCTCTCCACCGCGTGTGACCATCTAACCAGGACGCCGTGGACCCCGGAGGGGGAGGTCACAGTTCATTCCTGGTCCCGGCTCATGCTGGGCTGCGGGTTCGATCCCCAGTAGGGGGCGTGCAGGAGGCAGCTGGTCCAGGATTCTCTCTCATTATCATCATCATCTCTCTCTCTCTCTCTCTCTCTCTCTCTCTCTCTCTCTCTCTCGCTCTCTCTCTCTTGCTCTCTCTCTCACCCTTCCTCTCTGAAATCAATAAAAATATTTTTTGTTTTTTAAAAAAAGGCAAGAAATGCCGAAACCGGTGTGGCTCAGTGGAGAGAGCGTCGGCCTGCGGACGGAAGGGTCCCAGGTTCGATTCCGGTCAAGGGCAGGTATCCTGGTTGCGGGCACATCCCCAGTGGGGGGCGTGCAGGAGGCGGCTGATGGATGTCTCTCTCTCATCGATGTTTCTAACTCTCTATCCCTCTCCCTTCCTCTCTGTACAAAATCAATAAAATATATTAAAAAAAAAAAGGCAAGAAAGAAAATAAAATTACCAGGTGGAGTGGTTATTCCTGAGACCGATGCTGCAGGTGTCAAACAGAACAGAAACGAAAATTAAGATGAAATCCAAATGAAAATCCCGCCGCCCACCAACAGGAAACGTAGAAGCTACTTCTTTATTTAAAACACCTATTCCTCAGAGGCACTGCAGTTAGAGGAAGGGGACTTCCGAATGCGAGACTGAAAATGAGGAAGGTTCGTGGAGGAGCATGCAATGGGGATGAGGGTGCACAGGCCCGGGGGCGGGGGTGGGCTCCGTCCATCCCCAGTGTGGGGCGGGCGGGAGGCAGCCGGACCATGATTCTCTCTCCTCACTGACTTTTGCGTCTCTTCCTCTGCCCCTTCAGCTCTGAAAGCCATTTTAATAAAAGATATTTAAACAGCCGAAACCGGTGCGGCTCAGTGGATGGAGTGTCGGCCTGCGGACTTGAAAGGTTCCAGGTTCGATTCCGGTCAAGGGCGTGTATCTTGGTGGCGGGCACATCCCCAGTGGGGGGCGTGCAGGAGGCGGCTGATCGATGTCTCTCTCTCATCGATGTTTTTAACTCTCTAGCCCTCTCCCTTCCTCTCTGTGAAAAATGAATAAAATATATTTAAAGGAAAAATAAAGATATTTAAACAAAAAAGCCTCAGGGACCATAAAGTGAGATAGAAACATCCTCGCCCTCGTCTTCATCTCACCCACCGGCACCTCCTCTCCACCGGCCCTCGAGGTGGGGGTGGCGGTGAGGGGTGGGGGTGGGTGGGAGGGAGGCGGCCCTGGGCTGCGGAGGGACCTGGTAGGGGGTGGGAGCCGCAGATGTCAGCTGCACCGGTTGCTGAGCAACAACAGGTGAGAACCAGCAGAGGCCCACGCTGAGGCTGCAGAGGTCTCTCTCTCCGCGGAACCCCTCCTGGAGAAGCTGATGGGACTCACACCCAGAAAAGCCGCCCCCTCCCACGGAACCCCAAACCTTCCCGGTCCCCAAGTTTGTTTGTTTTTAAAATATATTGTCACTGATTTCAGAGCGGAAGGGAGAAGGACAGGGTGAGACATCAGTGATAAGAGAGAATCAGGGACCGGCTGCCTCCTGCACGCCCCGCACTGGGGATGGAGCCTGCCACCCCGGGCCTGTGCCCTGACCGGGGATCGACCCCTGACCTCCTGGGTCACAGGTCGATGCTCAGCCCCTGAGCCACGGGGCCGGGCCCGTGTAGGCTTGTGCTCCTGGGACCTGAGCCAGGGGACCAGGCTGTGATTCTGGGTGCCCTTGAGCGCCTGCATCCAGCCCTGGGTGCTCAGTCTGAGGGTCCCCGGACCTGGCCTGGCCGGGCGGACACTGGGCGGATTCTAGGCGAGGCGCCGGCTGCCGGGGGGGGGACCGGTGGGGGGCCGCCCTACCTGCGCAGATGGCCCCGGCGTCCTCCTGGTGCCCGCAGTTGTGCACCGCCAGGCCGAGGTGGCGGCACCGGCCCAGGCTGCTCTCGCCGCCGGCGCACCGCACGTTGTCCAGGAGGACGGGGCCGGAGCCCGGGCCGAACAGCCCGCCCCTGGGGGCTGCCAGTGCCACCCCGCAGCCCAGCTGCCGGCACACCACCCTGGCGGCGGGCAGCGCCCACAGGTCGTCGCACACGGTGCCCCAGGCGCCCCCGTGGCGGATCTCCACGCGGCCCTCACAGCGGCTCCGCCCGGCCGCCAGCCTCACCTCCGGCAGATCTGCGGACAGCGCTCCCGTTAGCGAGTCCTTCCGGCCTGTCCCTGGCTGTCCCCGCAGCCTGCCGCCCCGGACGACACGCCGAGGACGCGCGGCCTGGCCCCTGTGCCTGAGGCTGGGCACAAAGGACACCCTCCTCCTCCTCCTCCTCCTCCTCTTTCCCCTCCTCCCCCTCCTCCTCCCCCTCCTCCTCCTCCTCCTCCTCCTCCCCCTC
>JAAGEH010000684.1:0-10225 GCA_011751065.1 Lasiurus cinereus | reverse complement strand
CCTTCCTTCCTTCCTTCCTTCCTTCCTTCCTTCCCTCCGCCGCCTCCATCCCTTCTTCCCTCCTTCCTTCCTTCCCTCCTTTCTCCCTCCTTCCTTTCTTTCTTCCCTCCTTCCTTCCCTCCTTCCCTCCTTCCCTCCTTCCCTCCGCCGCCGCCGTCCCCCGGCCTCCCCGCCCCGCGGGCCCGCACTCACCTCGGGCAGCGCCCGCGCCCCTCGCGCCGCCGGCCGCCGGGGCAGCAGCAGCGGCAGCGGCAGCGGCAGCGGCATCGGCCCGCTCCTCCCTCCCGCGGGCGCGCGGCGGGACGGGCGGCGGGACGGGCGGGAGGGACGGGCGGGACCTTCCCGGGAAGGTGAGCGGGCGGGGGCGGCGGCGGCGGGCGAATGGGAGGCGGGAGCACAGGCTGGGGCTCCGCGGCGGCGGAGGGAGGGAGGGGGGGAGGGAGGGAAGGAGGGAAGGAGGGAAGGAAGGAGGGAAGAAAGAAAGGAGGGAAGGAGAAAGGAGGGAAGGAGGGGGCCCCGACTCTCCCCAAACCCCCCCGCCCCGCGGGGACCTCGGGTTCCCCAGCTCCCTGCCACCGGCCCCGGGGGCGGGCACCAATTAAAAAAAAAAAAAAAAAAGGGACCGTTGGCCGAGGCCGGGGTGGCTCAGTGGATAGAGCGTCGGGCTGCGGACTGGAAGGTCCCAGGTTGGGTTCCGGTCAAGGGCATGGACCTGGGTGGCGGGCGCATCCCCAGTGGGGGGGCGTGCAGGAGGCGGCTGATGGATGTCTCTCTCTCTCATCGATGTTTCTGACTTTTTGTCCCTCTCCCTGCCTTTCTGTAGAAAATCAATAAAATATATTTTTAAAAAAATGCACCGTTGGCCGAGGCCGGTGTGGCTCAGTGGATAGAGCGTCGGGCTGCAGACTGGAAGGGTCCCAGGTTGGGTTCTGGTCAAGGGCAGGGACCTGGGTGGCGAGCACATCCCCAGTAGGGGGTGTGCAGGAGGCGGCTGATGGATGTCTCTCTCTCATCGATGTTTCTGACTTTCTGTCCCTCTCCCTTCCTCTCCGTAGAAAATCAATAAAATATATTTTTTTTAAAAATGGATCATTGGCCGAGACCGGGGTGGCTCAGTGGATAGAGCGTCGGGCTGCAGACTGGAAGGTCCCAGGTTGGGTTCTGGTCGGGGGCATCTCCAACGTGGGGGGATGTGCAGGAGGCGGCTGATGGATGTCTCTCTCTCATCGATGTTTCTGGCTTTCTGTCCCTCTCCCTTCCTCTCTGTAGAAAATCAATAAAAAATATATATTTTTTTAAAAATGGACCGTTGGCCGAGGCCGGTGTGGCTCAGTGGATAGAGCGTCGGGCTGCAGACTGGAAGGTCCCGGGTTCGGTTCCGGTCAAGGGCATGGACCTGGGTGGCAGGCGCATCTCCAATGTGGGGGGCGTGCAGGAGGCGGCTGATGGATGTTTCTCTCTCTCATCGATATTTCGGACTTTCTGTCCCTCTCCCTTCCTTTCTGTGAAAAATCAATAAAATATATTTTTTTTAAAAAAAATGGATTGTTGGAAGCGCCCCGAGCGGCTCTCCCCAAAGAGGGCACTAACATGCGAAAATGGACTATTTTCCAGCTTTCTCTCTGCTGCTGCGGCGGCTGTAGCGTCCTCACTGGCTCAGTCCCACTCGGGGAGAGAGGGAAAAAGGCTGAAATGTGGGGACATTGCCCCCTAGACGTGGTGTCTGTCCGGGTAGGGGAAGGATGTACTGGGTTTTACAGTGTAACAGAGTGGTTCTCAACCTGTGGGTCGCGACCCCTTTGGGGGTCGAACGACCCTTTCACAGGGGTCGCCTAAGACTATTGGAAAACACCTATTTCCCATGGTCTTAGGAACCCACACACCGCTCCTCGGTGTAGCAAAGTGTAGCCATGGAGTTTACTGTTGTCCTAGGAAGACTGTTACCCATGCTACACCACGATTCAAGACAACATTTCATTTATTTGTCATTAGAAATAAATATTTCACCATATATAATTACATATTGTTGTTGTGATGAATCCCTATGCTTTCATGATGTTCAGTTTGTAACAACAAAAATACATCCTGCCTATCAGATATTTACATGACAGTTCATAACAGTAGCAAAATGACAATGATGAAGTAGCCACGGAAATCATTGTATGGTTGGGGGTCACCACCCCATGAGGAGCTGTCTTAAAGGGTCGCGGCCTTAGGAAGGTTGAGAGAACCACTGGTTTAACAACTGTTCCCATATGGAGGAGGTCCCAAAACATTCTCTCCTGCCCCCCCCTCCAAAAAAAATAGTGGATATCCTTAATTTGGCTTTTTTCTTAGTATATTTTTATTTTTTACAGAGAGGAAGGGAGGTAGACAGAGAGAAACATGGATGAGAGTGAAATATCAGAGAGAGAAACATCAATCAGCTGGCTCCCGAACGCCCCCCACTGGGAATGTGCCTGCCACCAGGGTGCCTGCCCTTGACCGGAATCGAACCCAGGACCATTCAGGGCCCAGGCTGGCAGAATATGGGGAGAACTCCTAAAAATCCATTTAATAAAACTGAATTCAAAAAAAGGGCAAAAGACCGAAATGATCATTCCTTCAAGGATATCTTTGAATAGCCAATAAGCACATGAGACTATATGCTCAACATCACTAATGCGAACCAAAACTGAAATGAGATACTGCACCACACCCCTTAGGGTGGCTACAATTAACAAGTAGGAAACCAAGTGTCGGTGAGAATGTGGAGGAATCGGAACACTTGTGCGCTGTTGGTGGGAATGTAAAATGGTACAGCTGCTGTGGGAGACAGTATGGAGGTTCAAAGACTTAAAAACAGAATTACCCTAGGATCCAGCAATTCCACTTCTGGATTATAACAAAAAGAATGGAGAGGGAGGTCTCAAGAAACAGCTGTACACCCGACTTCATAGCAGCATTATTCACAATAACTAAAATGTGCACGCAATCCACATGCCCCTGGACCGATGAAGAAATGAGTAAAATGTGGAACATACAGGCCGGAAGCCGATTCCAGCATGTCATATCTGCACGAGTTTCACCTAAAGGTTGATGGAGCTTGGGGACTCCACATATGTTATCGCCTGTTGGGAATGGCGAAAGGCACCCCCTCCCCATACCTCAAAGAGATGCATAAAATGATGGCTTGCTGCCAGACAGCTCAGCTTAATCTACATGTTATTGCCTCCTGTTCCCCAAACACCTGAACAGCCAAAGGCAATTCCCCAATCTGACAATGCTTCCCTAGGAAACCCTACCCTCTGAAGTGTATATCTCCACCTTGCCTTAGGATAGTGGTTCTCAACCTTCCTAAGGCCGTGACCCTTGCATACAGTTCCTCATGGGGTGGTGACCCCCAACCATGAAATTTTGCTACTGTTATGCATCATGATGTAAATATCTGCATTTTCCGATGGTCTTAGGCGACCCCTGTGAAAGGATCATTCGACCCCCAAAGGGGTTGCGACCCACAGGTTGAGAACCGCTTGCCTTAGGACAATTTGTGTTAATAAAAAGCAAGGGGTCCTGAGACAAAGGAGAACTTGGTTTCTTTAGCCAGGCTCCTCTGCCCCCTCAAATGCCTTTCAAAATTATGTTTTGTCTCTGGATTCTTATTTAGCTTATGCACAGCCCCTTCTCCAGGTTTCCTGAACCCTTCTAGATGCCGGATCCAGACCTCGGGCATTAAATGGCGCCCAGCATCTGGCGATGTATACAGACGGTGGAATATTATTCAGCCTTGAAAGGGAGGGAAATTCTGCAATAGGTGATATGGTTGACATTACACTAAGTAAAATAAGCCAGTCACAAAAAAAAACACACCAAATACTGCATGATTCCACTTATATGAAATAGAGTAGTCGAAATCATAAAGACAGGAAGCATAGTGGTGGTTGCCAGGGTCTTGATGGAGGGGGGAATCAGGAGATTTTGTTTGTTTGTTTGTTTGTTTAATATATATTTATTGATTTTAGAGAGGAAGGGAGAGGGGAAGGAACGATAGAAATATCAATGATGAGAGAGAATCATTGCTCAGCGGCCTCCTGCACACCCCCTATTGGGGATCAAGCCTGCAACCCAAGCACCTGCCCTTGACTGGAATCAAACCCAGCACCCTTCAGTCTGACACTCTGTCCCCTGTGCCAAACCAGCGAGGGCGATATTGTTTTAACTTTACAAGATGAAAGAGTTACAGGGACAGATGGGTGCACAACAGTATGAATGTATTTAATGCCACATGACTGTCTACTTCAGCGGTTCTCAACCTGTGGGTCGTTCGACCCTTTCACAGGGGTCGCCTAAGACCATCAGAAAACACCTATTTCCCATGGTCTTAGGAGCCAACACACCGCTCCTCCGTGTAGCAAAGTGTAGCCATGTAGTTTACTGTTGTCCTAGGAAGACTGTTACCCATGCCACACCACGATTCAAGACGAAAAATGTCATTTATTTGTCATTAGAAATAAATATTTCACAATATATAATTACATATTGTTTTTGTGACTAATCACTATGCTTTAATGATTTTTGTAACAGCAAAAATACATCCTGCCTATCAGATATTTACATTACAGCTCATAACAGTAGCAAAATGACAGCGATGAAGTAGCCACGGAAATAATGTTATGGTTGGGGGTCACCACCCCATGAGGAGCTGTCTTAAAGGGTCGCGGCCTTAGAAAGGTTGAGAACCACCGGTCTACTTAAAATGATTCAGAAAGTAAATGTTAGATCTTTTACCACAATAAAAATAAGTTGAAGCAAGAACCCCTGCCCTCACACATCCCTCCCCGCTTGGGACCAAATCCTGGAGCGGACATTGCTTTGGAGGCTCACACCTGTCCCCCTGGGGCCTCTCCCCTCGCCGTCTACCTTCACCCATGGCGGCCGGCACTGGGACAGCTGCGCTGCTTTCACTGCCCCTGCCTGTCTCCCTGAGACTCCCTTTGGCTGGAGCAGAACCTTTCTAACAGGTGCTCCTTCCCAGACCCAGCCTCTCCGCGAAGCCTCCCTGAGGCCAAGATGGGGGAGCAGGGGGAAGGGAGGAGTGTATGTTGGCCTGCTACCCTACTGAAGAGGGGAACTAAGTCGGAAGGCAATTTTAAAATACTGCAATTGCATTATTAGCAAAGGAAAGTTAACTTCTAAAAGACCTTCAACCTATACTATCTCGTTTGAACAAAATTGATTCCGTTATTATCCCAACTTAATGGGTAAGAAACTACATCCCAGAAAGACCACGTCATCTGCCAGGACGAGCACTGTATTTCCCCCACTGTGGTGTATCGTCTCTCTGGTTAAAATAGCTCTTAAATTACTTTCTAAAGTTTCCCTCAGATACCTAAAATTAATCTCCCACTCAGATCACTCACTAGCTCAGATGGCTTTTGTGTTTGCTTCAATCCGTGCCTCGTCAGCTTCCTGCTTTCTTATTGTTTTCATCTTTTCAGCATCTTTCGTCATAGGCCTCATAATAGTTTCAATAATACTCACATAGGAAGGGCCCCAAATCGATTGGTGAATGAATATATCTCTTCACACTCTCTTTTTAAAAAAAATATATTGTATTGATTTTTCACAGAGAAGAAGGGAAGAGGGATAGAAAATTAGAAACATCGATGAGAGAGACATCGATCAGCCACCTCTTGCACACCCCCTACTGGGGATGTGCCCGCAACCAAGGTACATGCCCTTGACTGGAATCGAACCTGGGACCTTTCAGTCCACAGGCCGACACTCTATCCACTGAGCCACATCGGTTTCGGCTCTTCACACTCTCTTGAGAAGAGAAGCCAAAATAAACTTAAAGATAGAAAAAGGGATCCCGCAAGAGGATGCTATTTTGGTTACATAATGAAGAAAAACAATGAGTGTTTTAAAAATCCCAACTGCATTCTCGACGTGGCGTATTTTTCTCGTTGATGAGCGAATCGATAAACCCAAGCATGTTCGCTCAGCTCAAAATTCCAACCAAAACAGGATTCCGTTTTGGGGAGAAGACGGTGGGGGATGCCATTGCTTTTGGCCAAAGACAAGACATCTTTCCCAGCAGCTGTGTCCTCCCTGAAACCTGTGCCGAGCAGTCCAGGTCGTGTCTTCATTCTCGGTCACACAGAGCTAACAGGTGACTGAGCATTAACCTAAGAAGACTCACAGTTAAGCAGAAGGACAGAAATACATGGTGACATTAAAAGCAAGAGCGAAGTCCTAGAGAAAAAAAAAAACATGCAGAGGTTAATATGGTGCCCTTTTCAATGATAAGCTTGCCCCTTGTCTGGGGGCCAATGTTATACCACGGACAGCCTGTTATACCACAGATGCTGAAAAGATGAAAACAATAAGAAAGCAGGCAACTGACGAGGCACGGGTTGAAACAAATACAAAAGCCATCTGAGCTAGTGAGTGACCTGAGTGGGAGATTAATTTTAGGCATCTGAAGGGAAACTTTAGGAAATAACCTAAGAGCTATTTTAACCAAAGATACAACGCACCACAGTGGGGAAAAGAGTGCTGCTCATCCTGGCAGATGACGTGGTCTTTCTGGAATGTAGTTTCTTACCCATTAAGTTGGGATAATAGCGGAATTAATTTTGTTCAAATGAGAGAGTACAGGTTGAAGGTCTTTTAGAAGTTAGCTATCCTTTGCGAATAATGCAACTGTCATTTTAGAGCGGGTTTCTGGGTGTTCTGACTCACCTCCTCTGGAGGACCAGGCTCCTCACTTCTCTGCCCTGTTTCGAATCCTGGGAGACGAATCCACGTGCACTGTGCCCGGACTTTCTTGGAGAAGGTTGGCAGGTAGGGGGAGAAAAGAGTTGGAATGCGGTTATTTTGTTTTTAAAATTTTTATTGATTTTTTTACAGAGAGGAAGGGAGGATAGTTAGAAACATCCATGAGAGAGAGACATCGACCAGCTGCCTCCTGCACGCCCCCCACTGGGGATGTGCCCGTAACCAGGATACATGCCCTTGACGGAATCGAACCTGGGGCCCTTCAGTCCGCAGGCCGACGCTCTATCCACTGAGCCACACCGGTTTCAGCAGGGTTGGAGTGTTTGCTCTCAACTCCCTCCTCCCGTTGGTGATGCAGTTCCAGGCAGACCCCTCCCATTCCTCCAGGCCCCCCTGGATTCCGGGCCATCCACGCCTCCATGCCTCCCTGTGTCCCTTTGTGCCTCTGGAGAGCAACGACCCCTGACTGTGGTTGGTTGGGCCCTGGCTGCCTCGACAGTCCTCGCTGGTTTTCTGAACTCTGCCCACTCCTTCCTGGAATTCTGTGTGGCAGCACGGTGTGCCTTCCAGTACTGCTGAGCTCCTTCCTCACTGGCATTCCTTCCCAGGGCACTTGGCCTTTGAGAAATGACAGCTTGGGACCCAGTCAGCAGCACATTTAAAAAGCAAGTCTTTACAGTGCAGATCAATAGAGTTCAAGTCCGTAGAACTCAGATCAATTGCCACGAGCTCATTTCAAACCTAGATTCGTGGCAAGTGTATACCTCTCTGTTTTAGAGGCTCGGATTGCTCCGATTTTATTCATTCACCTGCAGCTGACACAGCCGTCGGGAATCCATTCATGCCAAACCAAGCCACAGGACGCGGCGTTACATTTCCAGACTCCCGTTTATTGCCTTGCAGAAGGAAATCTCGGGCGCCAGGAACTGCTAGGCCATCAGCTCCGAGTTCTTCCTCTTCGCGGGTAAATAGCATTTAGAGTCTCAAATTACAGATCAGAGGTTTGCATCAATGGAAACAGAGTGAGAACCAGAGGACTGGATATTGTTCAGGGTTTTCTCGTGAATTTTGTCAGACATGATGAGTTGCTCTTATGCCCTTTAAGTGTATGCCTACAGAAACAACAAAAACAAACAGACTCACCCTAGCTGTTGTGGCTCAGTGGATAGAGTGTCAGCCTGCGGACTGAAGGGTCCCAGGTTCGATTCCTGTCAAGGGCAGGTACCTTGGTTGCGGGCACATCCCCAGTAGGGGGTGTGCAGGAGGCAGCTGATCGATGTTTCTCTCTCATCGATGTTTCTTACTCTCTATCCCTCTCCCTTCCTCTACAAAGAAATCAATAAAAAAAATATGTGTGGTTTTTTTTTTAAAGAAAGAAATAACTTCATAGGCTGGGCTACTTCTGGAGAGAGTTCCCTCGATGGGAGGAGGATCATAAACCCAAACCCCAGGCCGCCTGATGGCCCCAGCGGTCCCCTAGGCCAAGGCCAGAGTCTCCCACAGCCTTGCGTGTAGACAAAGCTGTGCCCCAGGCCATGTCGGTCCTGTTTGTTCTGTCTCCATGTGGACCAGTGGGGACAAGCATGGTGTCCTCAGCCTACCAGCCTACATATGGCTCCCCCACCCCCCGGCTTGTTGATTAAAAACAGCCCTTACTTCGTGAACTCCACAGGAAGCTTAAGTCCGCCCTGGTAATGGCTGCCACGCCAGAGGGACTTGGTTTAAACCACGTGCAGAAACCCCGTCACTAGTGGGAAACCCGCCACGAAGACTTGCATCGCTTTTTGCCTTGCCCTCCTAGAGGAGAGTCCCTTCTCTGAGCACAACACAGAATTGTTTCTAATAACGACAGCCGCTTACTACTTCAGGCCTCCATTGCTTTGGTTCCGTTGGTTTACGGAAGATTTCTCTCACCTATTTTCCAAAGAAACAGGAAAACATTTGGAACGACAAATACATATCTATCAACAAGTGAATCTAAAAATTAAGGGAATTAAAAATTGGATCAACAGAATAAACTGGTGAATAGAATAGAATCAGGAGCACAGAAAGGGAGTGGACGGATCATTCTCAGGGGGGAAGGGGTGAGGGGTGTACAGGGAGAGACTGGACAAAAATCATACACCTATGGATGAGGTCAATGGGAGGGAGGTAAGGGCAGAGGGAAGGGTGGGAGCTGGGTGGAGGGGAGCTATGGAGGGGAAAAAAGAGAAACAAATGTAATAATCTGAATAATAAAGATTTAATTAAAAAAAAAAAAACATTCGGGGCCTTCCTAAGCAGCACCTTTCGGGGAAGAATTCCGGCTTGTTACCACCTCAGTGAGGATATTCGAGGTACAAAAATCCCCAGAGTGGCAGAAACCCGTGTGGCTCAGTGGATAGAGCGTTGGCCTACGGACTGGAAGGTCCCAGGTTGGATTCCGGTCAAGGGCATGTACCTTGCTTGCAGGCACATCTCCAGGAGGGGCTGTGCAAGAGGTGGCTGATCGATGTCTCTCTCTCATCAATGTTTCTAACTCTCTATCCTTCTCCCTTCCTCTCTGTAAAAAATCAATAAAATATATTAAAAATTCCCAGAGCGTTCAGTGCATAACGACATTAGAAAACCACACGGCGATGGGAACTGTGAAATACCCCTTTGTAAGCCCTCCTGTTCGGGGCAATCAGACTTCCGGGGGGCGGTTCTCTAACACAGTCACCAACGCGCTCACCCACTTTCTGAAACCCAGCTGCACCTGCATGACGTTTCCTGTGGTTAATTCAGGTCGTGGTGCATCGAGGCGTTATTAGTCCTCTCTGCCCCCAGTATGGCCACCAACACGTTGTATGATGGAGGAGCTAAAGAACGGACGCCTGGAAAGGCGGGGACTTCCCAGAGAAAAGTGGCTCCAGAGAAAAGTGCACCGATGAAGGCCATTCCCTTTTTATTTTTGTTATTTGTACATGCCCTTGACCGGAATCGAACCTGGGACCTTTCAGTCCGCAGGCCAATGCTCTATCCACTGAGCCAAACTGGTTTTGGCTAATTTTTTTTTTAAGAAGGAAGGGCTTCCTAAATGCTCAGGCTTTGTTTCCCGTTCCTTAGTCTGTGTTACACCAAATCCCTGTTCACAGGTACCCCCACCTATCACACACAGTAGGTCCTTTACAAACAGGCTTCAATCTGAAATCGGGTCAATTTCATTTCATCTCTTAATTTTTCCAAAAGACAGAAAAGAGACATGCATGTGTCCATGACTGATTTTTAAAGTATTCACTATTTGTCATATTTATTTTGGTTTTTGTTTGTTTGATACTATTTTTTTTAGAACTATGACTGTTTAGATATAGCTAAATCAACCCTAATTCTCACTTTCTTTCTTCTTTTCCTTCTATAAAAATAACCACTACCTGAAGTTAGTGCATATCATTTCCATCCTTTTATTATTATTATTATTAGTTCTGGGGTTTGTAACATTTTTCTC
>JAAGEH010000683.1:0-12215 GCA_011751065.1 Lasiurus cinereus | reverse complement strand
TCCTGCCTATCAGATATTTACATTACAGTTCATAACAGTAGCAAAATGACAGTGATGAAGTAGCAATGAAAATAATTTTATGGTTGGGGGTCACCACAACATGAGGAGCTGTCTTAAAGGGTCGCGGCATTAGGAAGGTTGAGAACCACTGCCCTAATATTCCATCATGAGAAATATCAAACAAACAGGAAGAGCGAAGGCATTCCCTAGTGAACGCTGGGATAACCCCCAATGCTGAATTCTCAGGATGCTGTAGAAGGAGAAGATGGAGAGAAGAAGACAGTCTGATGTTATTGCCCTGGCTTGCTTGGCTCAGCGGTTGGAGTGCTGGCCCGTGGCCTGAAGGGTCCCGGGTTTGATTCCTGTCAAAGGCGCGTGTCTCGGTTGCAAGCTCGATCCCTGGCTCTGGGGCCAGCAAGCAGTGTGTCTCTTACATCGATGTTTCTCTCTTTCCCACCTCCTCCCACTCTGCCTAAAAAAATCAATGGAAAAAAAATATCTTTGGGTGAGGATGAACAGCAACAAAAGACTGTTTGATATTATGATATTGGCCCCTAGACAGAGTCCAGCAGATATGGCTCCGGGGTTGAGCATCAACCTACGAACCAGGAGGTCACGTTTCGATTTCCGGTCGGGGCATACACCTGAGTTGTGGGCTTGATCCTCAGTGTGAGGCGTGCAGGAGACAGCTAATCAATGATTCTCTCTCTTCATTAATGTTTCTCTCTCCCTCTTGCTCTCTCTTCCTCTCTGAAATAAATTTTAAAAATATATATATTTTAAAAAATAGACAAATGGGGTATGAAACAGAAAGCCAGAACCAGACCCACACACACAAATATGTCAGAGGCAGCAACACAGTGCAGGGAGGGGAGAACAGGAAGTATGATGGACTCTTTGATAAAATCGCGCTAAGAAAATGGGTTAGCCGTAAGAGAAGACATGAAATTGGACCCCTAACTACATATCACACACAAGAGATCGAGTTCAGGTGGATGAGACACCTAGATATAAAAAGTCTTAAACATTTTTTAGAAAGAAACATAAAGAGAATATCTTGATTACTTGAAGGTCAGGAGAGATTTCTTAATCCAGAGAAGCAGATTGTAAAGGAAAAGACTGGGGGAAAAAAATTATTAACAATAAAATTTTAAAAAACTGTCAGTCAAAACCCGCCACCTTTTGGTGCATGGGATGATGCTCCGATCAACTGAGCCACCCGGCCAAGGCCCGTGACTATTTTTATAGCTGGCAATTCCTACTTCTTCATCTCATTCAACTTTTCCACCCATCCCCCACCTGCCTCCCATCTGGCAACTATCAATTGGCTCTCTGTATCACTCTGCGTTTGTTTCTGTTTTGTTTGTTCATTTATTTTTATTTTTTGGATTCCACACGTAAGTGAAGTCATATGGTGTCTGTCTTTCTCGCCATGTGGATAGTGTAGCAATGCTGAGCACCAAAAAAAGCCAGTTTCAAAATAAGATACGTTATGCAAGCTCAAAAACCACCAAGACTTATAAGACTAACGCACACAAAAAACAGTTATGTCGTCTACAACAGCAATAAACAGCCCAAACGGAAGTTCAGACAGCAATCCCACTTGCAGAAATATCCCAAAGAGGAGAATAGCTGGGGGGAGATTGAGGCGAGGAGGTGAAAGACTTGCGCCCTGAAAACTACCGAACATTTGCTGAAATACGCGAAAGAAGACCTAAATAAGTGGAAAGACGTTCCTCTTAACGGACTGACAGCTTTAGTTTTGTTAACATGGCAGTACTACCCAAGCAATGTACAGATTCAACACAATTCCCATAAAAATTCTAAGGCCTTTTTTTATTTTATTGATTTTTTTTTTTTTTTACAGAGAGGAAAGGAGAGAGCCAGAGAGCCAGAAACATCAATGAGAAAGAGATATCGATCAGCTGCCTCCTACATGCCCCCCACCAGGGATGTGCCCGCAACCAAGGTACATGCCTCTGACCGGAATCGAACCTGGGACCTTTCAGTCCCCAGGCCGACGCTCTAGCCACTGAGCCAAACCGGTCTCAGCTAAGGACCTTTTTAAAAAAAAAAGAGAGAGAGGAAGGAAGAGGGAGAGAAAGATAAAAATATCAGTGATGAGAGAGAATCATTGATTAGCTGCCTCCTACACACCCCCAACTGGGGATCGAGCCTGAAACCCGGGCCTGTGCCCTTGACTGGAATTGAACTTGGGATCCCCCAGGCCGCAGGCCGACACTCTATCCACCGAGCCACGCCGGCGAGGGCCGTATGTCATCCTTTATTCTGTGTGAGGTCCTCACATCCCTGGGAGTGTGAGAAACCACTCCTCGGGAGTTGGAGGCCCCTTGGTGTCTTGCTTCTCCGTCTCCGTGAACGTCCCAGCCCGTCTGTCAGCCCCGAGGACCAGGCTGGCTGCCAGGACACACCCTGTAATTAGCCAGTCTGTGGCTCCCCCCCGCTGTGCCTCCTTCCACTCCTCGTCCCCTCCCTCCCCACCCTCTCACCCAGACAGGGGTCCTCACTGCCCCCCAACACACACACACACACACACACACACACACACACACACACCAGACGAAGACCCTTGCCAGCATCTGTTCCCAGGGGCCTAGAATGTGCTTCTGTTTCCCCGCAAACATACACACCCTGGCCCCCCATCAGCGGGAGCGGGGAGCCCTTGGGAACTTGGGGAGTAACCAGAGCTCTTGCCCTGTGGTTACCTCCTGCAGGGCAACCCTGGGTTATCCTGGAAGAGACCAGTTCTTGAGAATGTAGTCTCCACGGGGGAGGGTGTAGCTTACTCCGGCCTTCTGCTTTGGGGTGGGGTGGGGTGGAGTGGGGTGGGGTGAGGGGGGCTGGCGTAGGAGCCCGAAGTTGCCGCTAGAGCAGTGGTTCCCAACCTTCCTAATGCCACGACCCTTTAAGACAGCTCCTCACGTGGTGGTGACCCCCAACCATAAAATTATTTCCGTGGCTACTTCATCACTGTCATTTTGCTACTGCTATGAACTGTAATGTAAATATCTGATAGGCAGGATGTATTTTCATTGTTACAAATTGAACATCATTAAAGCATAGTGATTAATCACAATAACAATATGTAATTACATATTGTGAAATATTTCTTTCTAATTACAAATAAATGAAATTTTGTCTTGAATCGTGGTGTAGCATGGGTAACAGTCTTCATATGACAACAGTAAACGACATGGCTACACGTTGCTACACCGAGGAGCGGTGTGTTGGTTCCTAAGACCATGGGAAATAGGTGTTTTCTGATGGTCTTAGGCGACCCCTGTGAAAGGGTCGCGACCCACAGGTTGAGAACCGCTGCGCTAGAGGAAATATAAGCTCAGAAACAGGGCCATAAAGCGCCAGAGGTTGGCTGCAGGGAGATGAGTGCTTGGGAGCAGAGCATCTGAGGCCGGGGAGCCTGGGGGACCCCAGGGCGAAGGAAGGGATCCCAGCTGGAGAAGAGTGGGGTGGGGGCCCCAGGCCTGGTGCTGGCCCCCAGGTTCCCAGATGGACAGGCAGAATGCTCAGCCCGAGGAGCCACGCCCCGGGGTCCCTCCTGGCTTGCTTCACCGCTGAGGCCTGCGGGGAGCTGGCAGGCGCAGGGCTGCCACCCTTGCATGTACCTCGAGGCCTGTCCACCCGGGAGGTGGGAGCCTCAGAGATGTGGGGGAGCGGCCTTTCTGTAAATATGCTGTGACGCCGAGGGGCTTGCGTCCCGGAGTCCAGGCTGTGGGCCGGGCTGGGAACTGTTTGGAGGTCCCCACTGCCCGCCTTTCTCCCGAAGGAGGACCTAGAAAGAAATGAGCTGAAACCAGTGTGGCTCCGTGGATAGAGCATCTGTCCTCGGACTGAAGGGTCCCAGGTTTGATTCCAATCAAGGGCATGTACCTTGGTGGCGGGCACATCCCCAGTAGGAGGTGTGCAGGAAGCAGCTGATCCATGTTTCTCTCTTGTTGATGTTTCTAACTCTCTATCCCTCTCCCTTCCTTTCTGTAAAAAATTAATAAAATATTTAAAAAAGAAAAAGAGCCAAAACCGGTTTGGCTCAGTGGATAGAGCGTCAGCCTGCAGACTGAAGGGTCCCAGGTTTGATTCTGGTCAAGAGCGTGTATCCTGGTTGCTGGCACATCCCCAATAGGGGGCATGTAGGAAGGCAGCTGATTGATGTCTTTCTCTCAGGGATGTTTCTGACCCTCTATCCCTCTCCCTTCCTCTCTGTAAAAAATCAATAACATATTTTTTTTAAAAAGAAAAAGAAATGAAACAGTTCACGAAAGTTCGAGGCATGGGGTGTGTTGCCCCAAATGGGAGCAGGGGAGGGGCGGTGAAAGGTTTTAGACTACATCCCGGGAATAGGGGGAGTGAGAGGGCGGTGGAGGCCCTGGGCATGAGACGGGCTCTCCGCGTGGTACCCGGCGGTGCCAAACAGACCAGGCATTCGGCGAGCTCCTGCTGGCAGGAGGAGGAGGAGGGCAGGGAGACCCGGAGCAGGTGCCTGCGGGAACCAGGGCCTCCGGAGATGCCAGGGGCCCGTGCAGCGAAGTGGCCACCAGGTGGCAGGCTAGTCCACGGGGACGGGGCCACACTGGGGCCTGGCGGTGGTTTCTGCTGTTTGTACCGAGACTCGTGGGAGGCAGAGCCTGGCTCACCGCAATGGACCCGGCCTGGGACTTCATTCAGGCCCCGTGACAGCAAGGCGAGGGTTCCTGAGACCCCCTTCCCTGTGGGCATGAGCCCCAGACATATAACAAATTGTCTTCAAGAAACCTTAGCCCGGCTGGCGTGGCTCAGTGGTTGAGCATCCAGCTATGAACGGTTTGATTTCCCATCAGGGCGCATGCCCGGGTTTCGGACTTGATCCTTAGCGGAGGGCGTGCAGGAGGCAGCTGATCCATGATTCTCTCTCATCATGGATGTTTCTATCTTTCTCTCCCCTTTCTCTTCCTCTCTCTGAAATCAATAAAAATATATATATTTTTTAAAAAACAACAGCCAAGGCCGGTTTGGCTCAATGGATAGAGCGTTGGCCTGCGGACTGAGGGGTCCCAGGTTCCATTCCGGTCAAGGGCATGTATCTTGGTTGCAGGCACATCTCCAGTAGGGGGCGTGCAGGAGGCAGCTGATTGATGTCTCTCTCTCCCTTCCTCTCTGTAAAAAAATCAATAAAAAGAAATAAAATAATAAAAAAAAACAAAATATCGGGATTCTATCTTGAATGCAGGGAGTTGGGGTAGAAAGGACCCCACTCTTTCTGAGGGAGGGCTGGAGCCCGCTGGTATCCTCGCTGGGACAGGGCTCCAGGCCCTCCCCTCTTCCCCCCGCCCCCACTCTGGGGGAGTTCTTTTATATAGTTTTTGTTTCTATGACAGTTTACAGTCAATATTATTTTGTATTAGTTTCAACTGTACATGCCGAAACCGGTTTGGCTCAGTGGATAGAGCCTCAGCCTGAGGACTGAAAGGTCCCAGGTTCCATTCCAGTCAAGAGCATGTATCCTGGTTGCGGGCACCTATTTTTTTAAAAAAATAGGTGTACAGCAGAGTGGTTAGACTTTACAAAGTGTTCTGCGCCCCCCTGCCCCGTGCCCCCCAATATTCCCAATGCCCACCTGACACGGTGCATGATCGTTAAAATACTGTCCGCTGTGTTTCCCTTGCTGAACCTTACTTCCCAGGATACTTTGCAATCACCAATCTGTACTTCTCAGTCCCTTCGCCCATTCCCACCCAGCTCCCCAGCCCCCCAGCCCCCAGCCCCCGGGGGAGAGTGTGCAAGTCCCAGCTCCCGGCCCCCCGCCTCCGTGCTCACAGGTAACTGGGCCACCTCCTTCTAAAGGGATTTGACCCCAGGAGACAACGGGAGACGGGTGAGAAAGGGCTTAGGGATTAGACCAGGGTATCTGGGAAGGGAAGGGACTTAATGAGTGTGTGTGTGTGGGTGGGGGGATCCGGGCGTGGGAAGCGGGGCGGGGAGAGGATTTGTGTCCCCACAAAGCCCCGTGGACTGCGGAAGTGAAGAGGAAGTGGACCCCGGGAGAGGCCCAGGGGGCTCAGATTCTCCCCATCTGTTGTGTCTTCGGAAACAGCATCCGACAGAATGAACACGCCTCTAGGTGTGGCCCCCCACTTTCCCAGCTGGGATTTCACTGGGGATTCTCACCGGGGCCGTGGGAGAGAGGCAGGGATTACACCTCTCCCCGAGGACGAGCCTTGTTCAATAGGAGGCCCCGGGAGGAGGAGGAGGAGGAGGAGGAAGGGGAGGACCGACCCCCTCCCTGTTCCCCGCCCCCCAGTTCTGAAGGGTCCCCAGCTCAGGGATCTCCGCAGAGCCTCTCCCTCCGCTCAACGATCCTTCTAGATGCCTCCTGATTCTTGGTCTGGCCCTTTACAGCCCCTTCTCAATCCGGGCATGCTCCCCATCCCCAATACTCTAAGTTCCAGGGGGGCAGTTTTATTTTATTTTATTTTAAATATATTTTATTGATATTTTACAGAGAGGAAGGGAGAGGGATAGAAAGTCAGAAACATCGATGAGAGAGAGACATCGATCAGCTGCCTCCTGCACGCCCCCCACTGGGGATGTGCCTGCAAACAAGGTACATGCCCCTGACCAGAATCGAACCCAGGACCTTTCAGTTCGCAGGCCACTGAGCCAACCCGGTTTTGGCGGGGCAGTTTTATTTTATTTCTATATTTTAATTTATTTTTTTATAGATTAGAGAGAGAGAGAAACCTCGATGTGCTGCTATTCCACTTCTTGATGCTTTCATTCAGTGCTTCTCATATGAGCCCTGACCGGGGATCGAACCTGCAACCTTGGCGTTTGGGGACTGAGCTCTAACCAGCTGAGGTCCCCGGCCAGGGTAACAGGAGGGGAGTCTCTTTTATTTTTATTTTATTGACTTTCCACAGAGAGGAAGAGAGAGGGATAGAGAGCTAAAAACATTGATGAGAGAGAGAGACATCGATCAGCCACCTCCTGTACACCCCCTACTGGGAATGTGCCCGCCACCAAGATACATGCCCTTGACTAGAATCGAACCCGGGACCTTTCGGTCCACAAGCTGACATTCTATCCACTGAGCCAAACTGGTTTCGGCTGGAGGGGAATCTTTTATGCCATGATCAACACGGTGTTCAGGTAAACACGTGCTGAATGAATGAATGGATGGATGGATGGGTGGATGAATAAATGACTGAAAAGCCCTCCTGCCCCCTCTAACCTGGCTGACTCCAGCTCAGCCGTCAGTTTTCTGGGAAACCTGGGATGCCCCCACCCTCTCACTGGGTGGCACCCCTCCAGTCTGCATTGTACTGGGGGGAGAGGGGGAGGCAGGGGGGCGGGTATAGGAGCTGCCTGGCCTGTAGTCCCTGTAACCAGGAACTCCTTGAGGGCAGGGCCTATTGGCTTCACCCTCCGAGGCGGCCCCACGCCTGGCGCCAAAACAGTGCCAGCAGGCGCCCAAGAAAGAAAGCGGCTCTGTCTTCAGGGCCTGGGGGGCGGGAACAGGGGCGGGGGTGGGAGGGAGCCCATGGCTTCCTCCTTGTCCTGTCCAGGCCCTGCCTGCAGTTCCAGGGAGTTCTGATCTCTTCCTGCCTCCCCCACTGGGCGGGGGATGAGGGAGGGGGGGAAGGATGGAGGCACCTGCAGCCCACAGGGCAGGGGCAGGGCGGGAAGAGGCAGGAGGCGGGGGTGTTCAAGGCAGGCTTTTCTTTCTTTTTTAATATATTTTGTTGATTTTTTACAGAGAGGAAGGGAGAGGGGTAGAGAGTTAGAAACATTGATGAGAGCCAAAACCGGTTTGGCTCAGTGGATAGAGCATCGGCTTGCGGACTGAGGGGTCCCAAGTTCCATTCCGGTCAAGTGCATGGACCTTGGTTGCGTGCACATCCCCAGTAGGGGGCGTGCAGGAGGCAGCTGCTCGATGTTTCTCTCTCATTGATGTTTCTAACTCTCTATTTCTCTCCCTTCCTCTCTGTGAAAAGTCAATAAAATATACAGTGGTACCTCAAGATACGAGTTTAATTCGTTCCGTAACCTTGAGGCGTGGGAAACTATGAGACGCTCGAGTCTCGGTAAACTGGTGGGTCGTGTGCAGCCGGCCGATCTGCTCGATTACTCGTATCTCAACTGTTGCTCGTATTTCAAAGCAAAAATCGCTTGCTCGATGGCTCATATCTCATAAATCTCGTATGTTAGGGCACTCGTATCTCGAGGTACCACTGTATTTAAAAAAAAAAAAGAAGAAGAAACATCGATCAGCTGCCTCCTGCACACCTCCTACTGGGGACATGCCCCACCATGCATGGTACATGCCCTTGACCAGAATCAAACCTGGGACCTTTCAGTCCGTGGACAGATGCTCTACCACTGAGCCAAACCGGTGAGGGAGGGCAGAGCTTTTGTGCACCGCCACCTGCCACCCGCCGGCCCCCGGGCTGGCGTGGCCTCGAGGCTGTGGCGAGTTTCACAAATATTTGCAGAGCGGTTTAACAGTCTGCTCCCTCCCACCGGCCGATCCCCCTCCCGCCAACCTCCGCACCAGCCCTTTCCCGCTGACACCGCAGAATCGGAGGCCAGAGCCCCCGGCAGCCTTTGGTCTCCGGGTCAACGCCCTTGTGGTACAGGAGAGGCGTCCAGGGCCTCGAGGTCAAGGGCAAACAGCCCAGACGCGGACCCACGTGCACATCACCCACGGGTCAATGAGGTGCATTCGCTCCAGAACTCGGCCCAGCACCCGGGCTCTGGACGCCCCGTCCAGTGCTCCCGTCTGAGTCTGGAGCTGCTTCCCGGCTGCATCCCAACCCCAGGGCGCTGGCTCCCACCACGTGGAGGACCGTCAGCCTCTGCTCCTCCGAGATCTCAGGCTCCAGCCGCCTGCGTTCAGCTGTTCACACACACACACACACACACACACACACACACACACACACACCCTTGTCCGGCCGGGCACACTGGGAGCAGCACAACCATCCCAGAGCTGCCGTGTGGGGCCTGGGTCTCCTCACGGGCCGGCCAGACCCCTGAGGCTGAGCTCTTCCTGCTGGCCCAGCCAGTGGCTTGACAGACACTACCCACCGTGTCCGTGTCAAGGTCAGGAGACACCGGCCACAGGCGGCAGAGGTCACGCTGGGTGGGGTAGGTCGGGGAGAGGCTCCTGGAAACAGCATTGGGTCAGGGCTTGGCAGGCCAGGGAGGCTCTAGCGCAGCGGTTCTCAACCTTCCTAAGGCCGCGACCCTTTAATACAGCTCCTCATGGGGTGGTGACCCCCAACCATACTTCATAACTGTAATTTTGCTATTGGTATGAATTATAATGTAAATAGCTGTGTTTTCCGATGGTCTTAGGCAACCCCTGTGAAAGGGTCGTTCGACCTCCAAGGGGGTCGCGACCCACAGGTTGAGAACCACTGCTCTAGCAGGAGGAAACAGGGGAGGAGCAGGAGTCCCCGTGTGAAGGGAAGTGCATGGCAGTGGAGGCCACAAGGCAGCGGTTCTCAACCTGTGGGTCGCGACCCCTTTGGGGGGGTTGAATGATATTTTCACAAGGGTGGCCTAAGACCATCGGAAAACAGATACTTACATTATGATTCATAATAGTAGCAAAATTACAGTTATGAAGTAGCAATAATTTTATGGTTGGGGGTCACCACTACATGAGGAGCTGTCTTAAAGGGTCTCGGCCTTAGGAAGGTTGAGAACCACTGCCACAAGGGATGCTGGGAAGGCATGGGGGTAGGTCTTGAGTGCAAATCAAGGAACTAGGGATCCACTGCAGGGTCTTGAGCAGGGGAGCAACATGCCTCGCTGGGAGGCCGAGCTGCTGGGCAGAGGATGAAGAAAAGGTGAGGCTGGCCAAAACCGGCGTAGCTCAGTGGATAGAGCGTCGGTCTGCGGACTGAAGGGTCCCAGGTTCGATTCCGGTCAAGGGCATGTATCTTGGTGGCGGGCACATCCCCAATAGGGGGCGTGCAAGAGGCAGCTGATGGATGTCTCTCTCTCATCGATGTTTCTAACTCTCTATCCCTCTCCCTTCCTCTCTGTAAAAAATCAATAAAATACATTAGAAAGAAAGGAAAGGTGAGGCTGGAGAGGGAGGACTCTCTCTCTCTTAGTAACCAGCCCGGAGGAGTTTACCAGATGGTTATTCCGGGATTTATCCGATCAGATTAACTGGCTGCTCCCTAGTGGGCGGGCGAAAGGTACATTTCAGTGGCGGGAGGGGAAGGGAGCCACGGGACCTGGGGAGGGAAGACCGGGGGAAGGGTTACTTGGGCCTTTATCTCGGGGTAACTCCAGACTCCCAGTGGGGAAAGGGGCGTGCAGGGGGGCGGATGGAGCTGATTCCTGCTGGAGTGGGGAGGTGAGGGGGAGAGGAATGTTTTCCCTGTGTGTTCCTTCCCGGGCAGCCTCTGCAGGTGCTCCCAGGTGAGTCCAGCCCCAGGCCCACGGGCACCGGGCAACCTCTGGCCCCGAAACCTGGATTCCCGCGTCTGCCCGCACTCTCACCCGCCGGTTCCTCCAGAAGTCACCCGACCTTCCTCACCTGTAGGGTCCCCAGGGGCTTAAAGGAAGAGCTGGGTCTGAAAGGGCCTGGTGAGCCGGGAAGGGCTGAAACCACGTGCGGGGAGCTCTCTCATTTCCCTCTGCAGAGGCGGGACTCTGAAAGGGTCTTAGGTACGGGTCCCCGCCACATTTCCAGCCAGGACGGCAGCCAGGCCCTGCCCTCAGCTGGAAGCTGATGATTCCTTTATTTGTGTATATATATACCCTATCTAATAAAGAGGTAATATGCAAATTACCCATCATGTCCTCACAAGATGGCTGCCTATGACCAGACTGGAAGGGGGTTAGCGAGGGACAACCAAACGACTGAACAAGCAGGCTGCGTGGGGCAACCAGGCTGGCAGGGGGGGCGGTTGGGGGCAATTAGGCTGCCAGGGGGGGGCAGTAGGGGGTGACCAGGCCAGCAAGGAGGGAGAAGTTAGGGGCGACTAGGCCAGCAAGGGGGGCAGTTAGGGGTGATCAGGCAGGCCGGTAGGTGAGCAATTAAAAGCCAGTGGTCCAGGATTGTGAGAGGGATCCTGGATTGAAGAGGGTGCAGGCTGGGCTGAGGAGACATCCCCCCAGTGCACAAATTTTGTGCACCAGGCCTCCTGTGTGTGTGTCTGTGTGTGTGTGTGTGTGTGTATTGATTGATTGATTTTAGAGAGGAAGGGAGAAGGAGAGATAAATAGAAACATCGATGATGAGAGAGAATCATCAATCAGCTGCCTCCTGCACGCCCCACACTGGGGATGGAGCCTGCAACCCGGGCAGGTGTCCCTGACTGGGAATGGAACCGTGACCTGCTGGTTCACAGGCCGATGCCCAACCACGGAGCACACCAGCCAGGCCAGCACACATTTATCGAACAGCCTAGATGTGTGCCAGATACTCTGCTGGGGGTGGCGGGCTTGCGGGGGTTCAGAGGTGAGCAGAACGGGGCCCGATGCCCGGGGGTAAGGGTAAAGGCCGTAAGCAGGCCCACACTGAGGTGCTGCCGGTCCCCCCTCCTGCCTACGCCTCTCCCCACCTCTCTGGTCCCGGCCACGTTTCCCACCAACCACCACCACACCTCGGCTCCTGCCTCTGGGTCCCCGTGGAATGAAGGGAACGTTCTATTTTCTTCCCGCCCCACGTCTTCAGTCCCAGTTCCAAGGCCCCGCCATCCCCAAAGCTTCTGAGGTTTCTTCCAATCCCAAACCAATGGTCCCTCCTGGAAGCTCCTTCCCCATCACGGCCACCTCTCCCTGGGCCGTACAGCTGGCTCTGGCATTGCAGGCCATGGTGCCTGTGTGCCTCCTCTCTGGAAGGGCAGGCTGGTATCTGATTCATGCGGCGTCCTCAGAACAAGGCCTCAGGCCTGGTACACCGTGGGAGGAAGAATGGCCCGCGGCATGTGGCCATAGGTAGGAAGGAGGGGAGGGCGGTGGGGCTCTGAGAGGAGGAAACAGGCTCGTTCTGTGGGGGCAGGGGCTGAGACTGGGGTGTGGCAGGACAGTCAGACCTGTCGTTACACACGGGGACCCCCAGCTCCGACCCCGGGGTGTAAGGAAGGAAGGGGGTGAGGAAGCAGAGAAGCTGATAGCAAGCGTCATTTCACTGGGCCAAGACGTATCCTTTTTTATTTACAGTGGTACCTCGAGATACGA
>JAAGEH010000682.1:0-18569 GCA_011751065.1 Lasiurus cinereus | reverse complement strand
GAGCCCTCAAGTTGGGTGGGTCAAGATCTCAGGGAATCACATGGCAGGGCAAATAGTGTCAGCCAGGTGGATGAAGACTCAGATATGGTGCTATCTGTTGACTTTATTGAGGTGAGGGCTCAGCAAAGGACCAATGGCCTCTGCCATTACTTTTATCTGGAAGAGAGCTGCCTTCCCAGCTCTTGCCATGATGCTGAACAATTTATTCCCCTTTCCCCCCACAACCCCCATATGTCCCTGGTTCCTTTCAACTACTGTCCAAAGCTGGAGCGAAGTAAACCAGAATAAGTCCATGTCTGGGTTCTTTAAGAGGAACTCCTTCAGCCTCACTCAGGCACAATCCTTGCTAGATTTTACAGCTGGAAGATATGGGCATTCTTTTCCCAGCACTGGAACCCTGGGCTGGGGAATCTGATGTGGGGCTGGGATCCCCTCATTCCTCAGGAGGGACTTCCATAGCCAAGTTATCCTTCCCAATTAAAAACTGCCACACTGCCATAGGAGGTGTAACTCCATAGGTTGAGTATTGTCCCAAGCACCAAGAGATTGCTGGTTCAACTCCTGGTTAGGGAACACACCTGGGTTGTGGGCTTGATCCACAGTGGGAGAGCGTGCAGGAGGAGTCTGATCGATATGTCTCTCTCTCCCTCTTCTCTCTCTGACATCAATTAAAAAATATTAAGAAATATACCGAAACTGACTTGGCTCAGTGGATGGAGCATCAGCCTGCGGACTCAAAGGTCCTAGGTTCGATTGCGGTCAAGGGCATGTACCTTGGTTGCGGGCACATCCCCTACTGGGGATGTGCAGGAGGCAGCTGATCGATGATTCTCTCTCATCAACGTTTCTAACTCTCTATCTCTCTCCCTTCCTCTCTGTAAAAAAATCAATAAAATATATTTTAAAAAAATTAAAAAATATTAAGAAATAAAACAAAAAAGCTCTGCCACACATGGGTATGGGAACAGCCCATTTAGCACTTCCACTCCTCCTACCAATCTTGTGGCTTCTTCCTGAATTTTCTAGTTGTTGGACTTCCATTCAGCTAAATTTCAGGCCATTCTGAATGATGGTTGTTTTGAAGGTTAGTTGTATTTTTGATATGGCTGTGGGAGGATTCCAATATTGTATTTACCTATGCTACTATCTTACCCAGAAACCTAGAATGAACATTTTAATGATTTTAATTTTTCTTGTGCAAGAACACAGAATATGCTTCCATTTATTTGTATCTTCAATTTTTTTCTTCATGGTCTTAATTTTTGAGTACAAGTCTTTTGCCTCCTTGGTTAAATGCATTCTTAGGTATTTTTTTTCTTGATGCAATTGTAAATGGGATTGTTTTCTTTCTTTCTTTCTTTTTTTAAGTATATTTTATTGATTTTCCACAGAGAGGGAGGGAGAGGGATAGAGAGCTAGAAACATCGATGAGAGAGAAACATCGATCAGCTGCCTCCTGCACGCCCCCTACTGGGGATGTGCCCACAACTAAGGTACATGCCCTTGTCCGGAATCGAACCTGGGACCTTTCAATCTGAAGACCCACGCTCTATCCACTGAGCCAAACCGGTTTCGGCAAGAGATTGTTTTCTGAGATTCTCTTTATGATAGTTCTATTTCTTTTCATGTGTGTGTTTTAATGTCTTCATACAAAAATGACAATATTCCTCATGAATCTGGATTTGCTGATTGGGCTGACATGGGTTACATATTAGCTGCACTCAACCAGGAGTTCATCTCAGTCTGGAATGTCCAAGATGGCTTCACTGTTCTATTTGGATCTTGATACAACAATTAACAGATTTTTTCTTTCCACATAATCCTGTATTATGCAATGATTTGGCTTCTTTATAAAGTCTCTGGCTTCTAAGAAAGCTTTCATGCATTTTGTTATTTATTTTTTAAAGCAAAACATCATGCAACATTCAATTGCAATGATGTACGTATAGTGAAACTACCTTTTTTCAGAGGCAACCACTTACCCTTTTTAAATTAGTCTTTCTGTGTAATTCTGGACACAGATCTATATCTATGTGTATGTGAATATATACGTGTGTATGTTTGTGCATATCTCTACATTTCTACATAAATATACCTATTATATAATTTAAAATATAAATGGTAGTATTTTTTATACACTTCTGCATCTTATGATTTTGCTTAATACATTTTGCAAATCTTTCTATATCTGTATATAGAAATACACAGATCTATCCCATTTTTAAACAGCTATATAGTGTTTCATTTTATGGATATTACATAAAACATTTTATTTTATTTTAAAAATTTGTTTCTTGTTAAATTTTTTATTTATTGATTGATTTTAAAGAGAGAGGAAGGGAGAGTCAGAAAGAGAAAAAGGGAGAGAGAAAAAGAGGAGGGGGAGAAAGAGGAACATCAATGTGTTGTTCCACTTAAGTATGCATTCATTGGTTGATGCTTGTATGTGCCCTGACCAGGGATCAAATCCACAACCTTGGCATATCTGGATGATGCTGTAACTAACTGAGCTACATGACCAGGGCTATGGAACATTTTAATCAGTCTTCTCTTGATGGACCTGTTTTTATTTTATATGCTATGATATTAACAATGTCTGTATTTAACTTTTATTTAATTTTTTAATTGACTTAATGTCATGGGGGTAGGCATTTTTCTGGTATAACATAGCACAGCAATACTACTTAGTTATTTGTCAACTGTGTACATGTACCATGCTTACAAAAGCATGTGGTCTGGGAAATGCTGCTGACCGATATCTCTAGGCTTTGTACTTGCATCAGTAAGTCAGACTTAAAGAGGTACTCCATTGCTTTAAGTTTCCTCTCACCAATTTCCATACCACTACTATTACATTATCTTAGAGAAATTATCACTTCTTGTCTTCAGGGACTAGCACCTGATCCCCTCCTTTAATCATTAGCTGTGTATATGAAGCTTGAAACCATGTAACCTCAGCTTAGGGGACAAGCATGGCAGAGTCAGTACTGCACTGTTAATGTCCAAAACTTGACATTGTTTTATTAATTGTTTCAAGTGTATTCCTTTATATATGGTAAAACTACAGGTCATAATCTACAGCTGGAAGACCTGGGTTCTAACTCTAGTTCTTCTACTGATTAACTTGATCATTTGTCAATGGTCTACCTTGGTTTGATACCCAACAGCAAATCTCAAGACAAGGCTTTTGGAGACAACTAATTTATTTAGGAGGTGGTCTCGGGAAGTGATTGAGAAAGTGACAGTGGCTCAATTCAATAGGGACCACTAAGGGACTGTGTAGAAGAGAACAGAATCATCTTGATCAAGAGATGAGAAAGATTTTTATTATCTCCCATTCACCCTACTCATTGGTGGAGGGTTGCTTCTGGGGGGTCTTAACTCCCTAGTGTTTCCAATCTTCCATGCACTTTTCCAAGCAAACCCAGGACCAGAGAACACCCTCAGGTAGGAAGATGTAAGATGCCCTTGGCTGAACAGAAATGATGAAGTAACTTCTAGGACAGACCAAGTAGAAATAGACTCTGACAGAATCTGTTAGAAACAGTGTTATGTTAGCTAAAAAAATAAGCCTCTGGGTCCTTAATGGAGTACTACTTTATGATTGGTCAACAAGTAAAAACTTTTGAGCACTTACTCTAGACCTAAAGGATGCTTAGCACTTGGGAGCACAAAATGTTTCCATAGGGAATTTAGAATGAGGCAGATACTATGAGCTTGCCCTGGGTGGACCTTTAATTTATATAATTCCATCAATCCAAATACAGTATGGCAAGGTAAGCATTATTATTCTGAGGCTCAGAGAGATTAGTTATCTTGTTCAAGGTCCTACAGCAGATAGAGAAATAGAGGTCAGTCCATGGTTTAGGTACATGACAAATGCCCTCTAAACTGGCAAAAGAGGAACAGGAAGGCCAGTCTGTGTCTGACTTCTGGTTTCCATTATCTTTCTGAGACCTAATAAGTGAGTTTATCAAGGTTGTAGGGTAAAACATCTATGTACAAAAATTGATTGTATTTCTATATCTTGACAACAAATAATAGAAAGTTGACATTTTAAAAATACCACTTATAGCCTTGCTATGCGAGCAGTTAGCACCTGTGCATCGCTACAGGATGCTCAGGACCAAACCAGAGAGGGTCAGACAGGCATTGCCACCATTTGTCCACTATCCAGATACTATTGATGACATGTACACATAAGGAACTGTTTGACATTGAAACTGGGACTCAATCATTTTTCTTTTGCTCTTGTGGGTTTATTTCTAGCCTACAGGGGCAAGATGTTTTTAAAGACAAGAATCAGGGGGTGGGAGGGAAGCAGATGCAGAGGTAAAGAAGCAATGAACAGACTGTCCTGCTACAGTGGGAAGGCAGAGGAAGTTGGGGGGGAGGGGCCTATAGGAGATCAACTGAAGGACTTGTATGTATGTGTGTGTAGGCATAGCCAGTGGATACAGGGCAATGGAGGAGGGTGGGGGCGGGGGAGAAGGATGAGGGCATGTACTAGGGGGTGGGGAGGGCAATAGAAGGAAAATAAATAAATAAACAAATAAATAAATAAATAAATAAATAAATACAAAGAAAAAAGAAAAAAAGAAAAAAAAGAAAAGAAAAGAGGGGCTGGTATAGAATGCTCAAGTGCCTTCCCAGTGCCTTAATTCCTTCTGAAAGGGATTAAATCCTTTCATGTCCTTTTTAAAAAAATTGCTGCTAAACATTCAAAGAATTAGTTTGTAAGTTCATTTGGGATAGTTGTACAATATGCTGTTGTAAAATATTAAAAATTAAATGATATTTTAGAATAAAAAATAAAAATAAATACCATTTATAACAGCATAAAATATGAAATACTTAGGAATAAATTTGACAAAAGATGTAAAAGTTCTATACAATAAATATTGCTGGGAGAAATTAAAGAAGATCTAAGTAAGTAAAGAGAAATATTATCCTCCATGTTGATCTAGAGACTCAATGGAATCACCATCATAATTGCAGCAGTTTTTTCTTTTAGAAATTGACAAGCTGACTCTAAAATACATGTGGAAATGTAAAAGACTTAGAGTAGCCAAAAAACTTTAAAACAGAAGGAAGTTAGAGAAGTGAGACTGATTCCAAATCTTATTACAGGGCTATAGTAATCTACTACTTGCTCAGAAGGAAACTATTTAACTCTATGACTTCTTTTGAAGAACTTGGTAGATACACTCAGAAATTGAATGGTGTTGGGATTAGGAATGAACAGTCTCATCCTGAACCTAAGTCTTGAACCAGTTGGTTGTCTTATAATATTAGCAGCTGCAATGCATTCAGGAAAATAACTTTTTAACTTGCTGATTACATACTTCATGACATTCTAATTTTTGTGTTGTAAGATTGGGAATAACACTTTTTCCAGCTGTCTGCATCACTGAGCAGAAACTGTAAATCTATGGAATGAATTTAAAAAGTAGAGAAGACTTTTTGATTCAGTAGTCTAAAAGGAACAATATGAAGTGAAGAGAGAGCCTTAGGCCAACTGAATATTGAAAGATGTGCAGAGCCAAAACTGATTTGGCTCAGTGGATAGAGCATCGGCCTGCGGACTGAGGGGTCCTGGGTTCAATTCTGGTCAAGGGCATGTACCTTGGTTGCGGGCACATCCCCAGTGGGGGGCGTGCAGGAGGCAGCTGATCGATGTTTCTAACTCTCTATCCCTCTCCCTTCCTCTCTGTAAAACATCAATAAAATATATATTTTTATTTTTTATTTTTTTAAATATATTTTATTGATGTTTCACAGAGAGGAAGGGAGAGAGACAGAAAGTCAGAAACATCGATGAGAGAGAGACATTGATCAGCCGCCTTCTGCACGCCCCACAGTGGAGATGTGCCCGCAAGCAAGGTACTTGCCCTTGACCGGAATCGAACCTGGGACCTTTCAGTCCACAGGCCAACGCTCTATCCACTGAGTGACACTGGTCTCGGCAAAATATATATTTTTTAAAAAAAGAAAGATGTGTAGAGAAACTAAGACTGCAATGAAATCCAAGAGGATGAGTCAATGTTCTCTATCACTTCTCCATTTTCAATACTCCACAAGATTCCTTCAACACTCTAAATTGCATATCTTTCTTAAGCTTCCTTGAATATTCCAAGGCAGAATTTCTCTTTAGGAATAAATTTCTAATGCACATGCTGGATATTGTAGCATCGTCTTTGGGTAATAAATGAACACAGAGGGAAAGAATTATTTCTTCTGGGAGTAAAAGAGAAATATGAAAATTTTCCATGACTTCTCAAATCTCAGAGAATGCACCTGGGCATTCCAAGAGTAGGAGAATAATTGGACCTTGTGTTATTTCCATTAAGATATGCCATTGATGAAAATAATTACTTCTTGTTCTGTAGAAAGTCTGCAGACAAGGTCAGTATTATTACGTTTTACAAAAGCATCAGATAAAAGCTCCCTCATCATAAAACCACAGAAATATTTTAAGGTTTATTGTAGCTTTATAGAAAAAGCAGAATAAGGCCTCTTTCACCTTAACCTACTACCTATTTAATTAACTCTATAATTTCTTCAGGTCCTACAGTTTTTAAATTTAGTAATTGGGTAATATTATCTTTTTCATTAATTATTTCATATTTTGCATGTCTTAGTATTAATAAAACATGTATTATCAATTTAACCACTACAAAATATTCCATCCCATTAATGAGTCTTGGGAATTTGAGAACAAGAGAGCTTTGTGTGTGTTTTTTTTAATTAAAACTTTATTATTCAGATTATTATATTTGTTTCTCTTTTTTCCCCTCCATAGCACCCCTCCACCCAACTCCCACCTTTCCCTCTGCCCTTACATCCCTCCCATTGACCTCATCTATAGGTGTATGATTTTTGTCCAGTCTCTCCCTGCACACCCCTCACCCATTTCCCTCTGAGAATTATCAGTCCACTCCCTTTCTGTGCTCCTGATTCTATTATATTCACCAGTTTATTCTATTGATCAAATTTTTAATTCACTTAATTTTTAGATTCCCTTGTTGATAGATATGTATTTATTGTTCATAATTTTTTATCTTTTACCTTTTTCTTCTTCCTCTTCTAAAATAGTACCTTTCAGCATTTCATATAATACTGGTTAGGAGTTGATGAACTCCTTTAGCTTTTTCTTATCTGTGAAGTTCTTTATCTTCCCTTCAATTCTGAATGATAGCTTTGCTGGATAGAGTATTCTTGGTTGTAGGTTCTTGCTATTCATCACATTGAATATTTCTTACCACTCCCATCTGGCCTGAAAAGTTTCGGTTGAGAAATCAGCTGACAATCGTATGGGTGCTCCCTTGTAGGTAATGAACTGTTTTTCTCTTGCTGCTTTTAATATTCTCTTTGTCTTTTGCTTTTAGCATTTTAATTATGATGTGCCTTGGTGTGGTCCTCTTTGGATTCCTTTTGTTTCAGGTTCTGTGTGCTTCCTGGACTTGTAAGTCTATTTCTTTCACCAGATGTGGGAAGTTTTCTGTCATTATTTCTTCTAAAATGTTTTCAGTATCTTCCTTTCTCTCTTCTTCTGACACCCCCATAATTCTGATGTTGCTATGCTTGAAGTTGTTCCAGAAGCTCCTTACACTATCTTCACATTTTTGGATTCTTTTTTCTTTTTGTTTTTCCAGTTGAGTGTTTTCTGCTTCTTTGTATTTCAAATCTTTGACTTGATTCTTGCAATCCTCTAGTCTGCTGTTAGATTTCCATATAATATTTTTTATTTCAGTCAGTGTATGCTTAATTTCTAGTTGGTCCTTTTTTATATCCTCAAGGGTCTTGCTAAATTTATTGGCCTTTTCTAGGAAATTCTTGAAAAACCTTATAAACGTGGTTTTAAACTCTATATCGAGTCATTTGCTTTCCTCCGTTTCTTTCATTTGTGATCTGTTTCTTTGTCTCCACATTTTGGCTGCTTCCCTGAGTTGATAGAGTGGCTTTGTGTGCTAGGTGTCCTATAGGGCCCAGTGGCTCAGCCTCCCCAGTTATCTGAGGTGGACACTCTTGGTGCACCTCTTTGTGGATTGTGTGCACAGTCTTGTTGTAGTTAAGCCTTGATTGTTTTTGGTATCATTGGGAGGAATTTACCTCCAGGCCAATTGGCTGTGAGGATCAGCTGTGTCTACACTGGGAGAACTATGCTGGAGACACCCTTATGAGACAAGATTTGCAAAAGCCTCTGTGCTGAGCTTGGATAGGGCAGAGTCTCAGGGCAAAGCAGATAGCACTCCCCTAATAGGCCCCTGTTTCCCATCAGCCCTGCCCTAACAAGCTCCTATTTCTCAGAGTCCGAAGGTAATCACTGCAAGCACCTCTAAGAGAAAGCCGCCCTGGAGTTCTGCCTGCAGCCAGACAGTCCAGCCTCTCCCTGCATGAGTGTGGGTCCCCATAGTCTTGCCCAGAACTGGACCTTTTGTCTCCCTCCCACTTGAGAAAGCCAGCCGCGCACTCAGTTGCCGGTCCTCTTCGCGTACGTATCACTACCTCTGCCTTCTGCAGCTCCTCTGAGTCTCAGTGTGCTTTTTTCCTTCCAGTTGTAGAATTTCCACTCAGCCAGCCTTCTTGTGGTTCTGGATGATGTCCGTTTTGTCCTTTAGTTATAGTTTTGAAATTGTTGGGCAAGGCAGCAGTTTAGGTGTTTACCTATGCTGTCATCTTGGTTTCTCCCCAACTTGTTTGTTGATTTATTGATGGTAGCCATTCTGATATAGTAAGCTGATATTGCATTGTACTTTTAATTAGTGATACTCTAACAATTAGGGACATTTAGCATTTTTCTTATGTCTATTGGCTATCTGTATGGCCTCTTTGGAGAAGTGTCTATTCAGGCTTTTCCCATTTTTTAAGTTGGAATGATTGTTTTCTTAGAGTTGAGCTAAATGAGTTCTTTGCAAATGTTGGATATTGACTGCTTATTGAATGTATCACTGGTGAATATCTTCTTGCATTTAGTAGGTAGTGTTTTTATTTTGCAAGTGATTTCATTTGCTGGACAAAGTCTTTTTAGTTTGATGTTGTCCCAATTTGTATTTTTTTTTCCTTTTGTTTTCCTTACCTGAGAAGATCTATCAGAAAAAAATATTACTAAGAGAAATGTCAGAGAGTTTACTGCCGATGTGTCCTTCTAGGATTTTTATGGTTTCTAGTCTTACATTTAAGTTATTAATCCATTTTGAGTTTATTCTTGTTATGGTGTAAGAAGGTGATATAATTTCATTTTTTGTATGTATCTGTCTAAATTTCCAATACCATTTATTGAATAGACTATTTATCCCATTATATGTTCTTACCACTTTTGTCAAATATTAATTGCTCATATAAGCATGAGTTTATATCTGGGGTCTTCATTCTGTTTCATTAACCTATAGGACTGCTTTTATGCCAGAACCATGCTGTTTTAACTACTATGGCCTTGTAATTTGATATCAAGTACTTTCAACTTTGTTCTTTCTCAAGATGGTTGTTACTATGCAGGGTCTTTTGTGGTTCATACAAATTTTTGGAATATTTATTCTAGTTCTATGAAATACACTATTGGTATTTTGATAGGGATTGCATTGAATCTACTTTGGGTAGAATGGACATTTTAAAAATCATTAAAATCTTTTTTCAATTATGGTTGACATACAATATTATATTAGTTTCAGGTATACACACCAGTGATTAGATATTATAAAACTTACTAAGTGATCATCCTGATAAATCTCATACTCATCTGACACCCATAGTTATTAGAATATTATTGATTATATTCTCTATGCCTTACTTTACACTCCCGTGATAATTCTGTAACCATTAATTTGTATTTCTAAATTCCTTCAACTTTTTTACTCATCTACTCAAAACCCCTCCAATCTGGCTACTGTCAAAATGTTTTCTGTATTTATGAGTTTGTTTTTTTGGGTAGTTCATTTATTTTTATTTTTAGATTCAATTGCCATTTTATTGTGCATATTTTTTATCTTTGTTTTCCTTCTTCTAAAGAAGGACCCTTTAATGTTTCATGTAATACTGGTTCAGTGGTGATGTATTTCTTTAGCTTTTTCTTGTCTAGCTTGCTCTTTACCTGACCTTTCATTCTATTTATTTATTTAATATATTTACTGATTTTTACAGAGAGGAAAGGAGAGGGATAGAGAGCTAGAAACATTGATTAGAGAGAGACATCAATCAGCCGCCTCCTGCACACCTCCTACTGGGGATGTGCCCGCAACCAAGGTACATGCCCCCGACCGGAATCGAACCTGGGACCTTTCAGTCCGCAAGCCAACGCTCTATCCACTGAGCCAAACCGGTCTCGGCTCAAATAGGGTTTGAATTTCTTGCCTCCTCTCTTCTCCTTCCAGCACCTCCATGATGAGAATGTTGGCACACTTGAAGTTGTTGCAGAGGCTCTTTACACTATATTTATATTATTGAATTCTCTTTTCTTTTTGCTGCTTTGATTGGGTGTTTTTTGCTTCCTTATTTCCAGATCACTAACTTGATTGTTGGTGTCCTCTAGTCTATTAGTGATTCCCTGTAAATATTTCTTCTTCTTCTTTATAAATGTACCCTTCATTTCTGACTGGTTCTTTTTTATGGTTCCTATGTTCTTTTTCATGCTCTTGAAGTTTTCACTGAGTTCCTTAAAGTCTCCACTAGGTTCCTTGAGTTTAAAAATTATATCTGGTAGTTTGCTTTTTTCTATTTCATTTAGTTATTTTTCTGGAGATTTCTTCTGTTTCTTCATTTGCGGCATATTTCTTTGTCTCCACATTTTGGCTGCTTCCCTGTGTTTGTTTCTGTGTAGTTGCTATGTCTCTCAGACTTGATAGAGTGGCCTTGTGTAGTAGGTGTCCTGTAGGACCCAGTGGTACAGCCTCCTCAGACACCTTAGCTGGGTGCTACAAATGCACCCTGGGAGGACTATGTGCATTGTCATTTTGCAATTGGACCTTAATTGTTGATGATGTCACTGGGAGAGCTTGATCCCAGGCTAATCAGCTGTGAGGGCCAGCTGCGACTACTGCAGAAAAGTTGTGCAGGAATTGACCCTAAATAGCATGACTTGCTTCAGTGGGTCCTTGGTGCTCACTGAGTCTATTCCTTGAGTGTGTCACTTGTGGAGGTGGTAGGGTTATAATATGAGTGGTCCAAAGCTGTTAATCAGGTGCTCTGGCACCTCCCAGGAGGTACAAAATCAGCCACTGCCTGTGTCCTGACTGGGAACACTCAGCACAAGCTACAAAGTGATCTGAAGTTGACTAATACTTGTGTTGGGCTTAGACATGCACAAAAGAAGTCAAGCTGTAAGCCAATAGACTGCCACTAGTGCCAGGCCTGGGACCACTTAACAAGAGGTATAAGGCATGCTAAAGCCAGCTGCTGCTTTTTGAGAGATTTTAGGAAAATCAGAAGCGTAAGGCAAGAGAGGCCAGTTTTAAGGAAAAGCCACTAGAAATGGCTTGGACGAGCCCTCAAGTTGGGTGGGTCAAGATCTCAGGGAATCACATGGCAGGGCAAATAGTGTCAGCCAGGTGGATGAAGACTCAGATATGGTGCTATCTGTTGACTTTATTGAGGTGAGGGCTCAGCAAAGGACCAATGGCCTCTGCCATTACTTTTATCTGGAAGAGAGCTGCCTTCCCAGCTCTTGCCATGATGCTGAACAATTTATTCCCCTTTCCCCCCACAACCCCCATATGTCCCTGGTTCCTTTCAACTACTGTCCAAAGCTGGAGCGAAGTAAACCAGAATAAGTCCATGTCTGGGTTCTTTAAGAGGAACTCCTTCAGCCTCACTCAGGCACAATCCTTGCTAGATTTTACAGCTGGAAGATATGGGCATTCTTTTCCCAGCACTGGAACCCTGGGCTGGGGAATCTGATGTGGGGCTGGGATCCCCTCATTCCTCAGGAGGGACTTCCATAGCCAAGTTATCCTTCCCAATTAAAAACTGCCACACTGCCATAGGAGGTGTAACTCCATAGGTTGAGTATTGTCCCAAGCACCAAGAGATTGCTGGTTCAACTCCTGGTTAGGGAACACACCTGGGTTGTGGGCTTGATCCACAGTGGGAGAGCGTGCAGGAGGAGTCTGATCGATATGTCTCTCTCTCCCTCTTCTCTCTCTGACATCAATTAAAAAATATTAAGAAATATACCGAAACTGACTTGGCTCAGTGGATGGAGCATCAGCCTGCGGACTCAAAGGTCCTAGGTTCGATTGCGGTCAAGGGCATGTACCTTGGTTGCGGGCACATCCCCTACTGGGGATGTGCAGGAGGCAGCTGATCGATGATTCTCTCTCATCAACGTTTCTAACTCTCTATCTCTCTCCCTTCCTCTCTGTAAAAAAATCAATAAAATATATTTTAAAAAAATTAAAAAATATTAAGAAATAAAACAAAAAAGCTCTGCCACACATGGGTATGGGAACAGCCCATTTAGCACTTCCACTCCTCCTACCAATCTTGTGGCTTCTTCCTGAATTTTCTAGTTGTTGGACTTCCATTCAGCTAAATTTCAGGCCATTCTGAATGATGGTTGTTTTGAAGGTTAGTTGTATTTTTGATATGGCTGTGGGAGGATTCCAATATTGTATTTACCTATGCTACTATCTTACCCAGAAACCTAGAATGAACATTTTAATGATTTTAATTTTTCTTGTGCAAGAACACAGAATATGCTTCCATTTATTTGTATCTTCAATTTTTTTCTTCATGGTCTTAATTTTTGAGTACAAGTCTTTTGCCTCCTTGGTTAAATGCATTCTTAGGTATTTTTTTTCTTGATGCAATTGTAAATGGGATTGTTTTCTTTCTTTCTTTCTTTTTTTAAGTATATTTTATTGATTTTCCACAGAGAGGGAGGGAGAGGGATAGAGAGCTAGAAACATCGATGAGAGAGAAACATCGATCAGCTGCCTCCTGCACGCCCCCTACTGGGGATGTGCCCACAACTAAGGTACATGCCCTTGTCCGGAATCGAACCTGGGACCTTTCAATCTGAAGACCCACGCTCTATCCACTGAGCCAAACCGGTTTCGGCAAGAGATTGTTTTCTGAGATTCTCTTTATGATAGTTCTATTTCTTTTCATGTGTGTGTTTTAATGTCTTCATACAAAAATGACAATATTCCTCATGAATCTGGATTTGCTGATTGGGCTGACATGGGTTACATATTAGCTGCACTCAACCAGGAGTTCATCTCAGTCTGGAATGTCCAAGATGGCTTCACTGTTCTATTTGGATCTTGATACAACAATTAACAGATTTTTTCTTTCCACATAATCCTGTATTATGCAATGATTTGGCTTCTTTATAAAGTCTCTGGCTTCTAAGAAAGCTTTCATGCATTTTGTTATTTATTTTTTAAAGCAAAACATCATGCAACATTCAATTGCAATGATGTACGTATAGTGAAACTACCTTTTTTCAGAGGCAACCACTTACCCTTTTTAAATTAGTCTTTCTGTGTAATTCTGGACACAGATCTATATCTATGTGTATGTGAATATATACGTGTGTATGTTTGTGCATATCTCTACATTTCTACATAAATATACCTATTATATAATTTAAAATATAAATGGTAGTATTTTTTATACACTTCTGCATCTTATGATTTTGCTTAATACATTTTGCAAATCTTTCTATATCTGTATATAGAAATACACAGATCTATCCCATTTTTAAACAGCTATATAGTGTTTCATTTTATGGATATTACATAAAACATTTTATTTTATTTTAAAAATTTGTTTCTTGTTAAATTTTTTATTTATTGATTGATTTTAAAGAGAGAGGAAGGGAGAGTCAGAAAGAGAAAAAGGGAGAGAGAAAAAGAGGAGGGGGAGAAAGAGGAACATCAATGTGTTGTTCCACTTAAGTATGCATTCATTGGTTGATGCTTGTATGTGCCCTGACCAGGGATCAAATCCACAACCTTGGCATATCTGGATGATGCTGTAACTAACTGAGCTACATGACCAGGGCTATGGAACATTTTAATCAGTCTTCTCTTGATGGACCTGTTTTTATTTTATATGCTATGATATTAACAATGTCTGTATTTAACTTTTATTTAATTTTTTAATTGACTTAATGTCATGGGGGTAGGCATTTTTCTGGTATAACATAGCACAGCAATACTACTTAGTTATTTGTCAACTGTGTACATGTACCATGCTTACAAAAGCATGTGGTCTGGGAAATGCTGCTGACCGATATCTCTAGGCTTTGTACTTGCATCAGTAAGTCAGACTTAAAGAGGTACTCCATTGCTTTAAGTTTCCTCTCACCAATTTCCATACCACTACTATTACATTATCTTAGAGAAATTATCACTTCTTGTCTTCAGGGACTAGCACCTGATCCCCTCCTTTAATCATTAGCTGTGTATATGAAGCTTGAAACCATGTAACCTCAGCTTAGGGGACAAGCATGGCAGAGTCAGTACTGCACTGTTAATGTCCAAAACTTGACATTGTTTTATTAATTGTTTCAAGTGTATTCCTTTATATATGGTAAAACTACAGGTCATAATCTACAGCTGGAAGACCTGGGTTCTAACTCTAGTTCTTCTACTGATTAACTTGATCATTTGTCAATGGTCTACCTTGGTTTGATACCCAACAGCAAATCTCAAGACAAGGCTTTTGGAGACAACTAATTTATTTAGGAGGTGGTCTCGGGAAGTGATTGAGAAAGTGACAGTGGCTCAATTCAATAGGGACCACTAAGGGACTGTGTAGAAGAGAACAGAATCATCTTGATCAAGAGATGAGAAAGATTTTTATTATCTCCCATTCACCCTACTCATTGGTGGAGGGTTGCTTCTGGGGGGTCTTAACTCCCTAGTGTTTCCAATCTTCCATGCACTTTTCCAAGCAAACCCAGGACCAGAGAACACCCTCAGGTAGGAAGATGTAAGATGCCCTTGGCTGAACAGAAATGATGAAGTAACTTCTAGGACAGACCAAGTAGAAATAGACTCTGACAGAATCTGTTAGAAACAGTGTTATGTTAGCTAAAAAAATAAGCCTCTGGGTCCTTAATGGAGTACTACTTTATGATTGGTCAACAAGTAAAAACTTTTGAGCACTTACTCTAGACCTAAAGGATGCTTAGCACTTGGGAGCACAAAATGTTTCCATAGGGAATTTAGAATGAGGCAGATACTATGAGCTTGCCCTGGGTGGACCTTTAATTTATATAATTCCATCAATCCAAATACAGTATGGCAAGGTAAGCATTATTATTCTGAGGCTCAGAGAGATTAGTTATCTTGTTCAAGGTCCTACAGCAGATAGAGAAATAGAGGTCAGTCCATGGTTTAGGTACATGACAAATGCCCTCTAAACTGGCAAAAGAGGAACAGGAAGGCCAGTCTGTGTCTGACTTCTGGTTTCCATTATCTTTCTGAGACCTAATAAGTGAGTTTATCAAGGTTGTAGGGTAAAACATCTATGTACAAAAATTGATTGTATTTCTATATCTTGACAACAAATAATAGAAAGTTGACATTTTAAAAATACCACTTATAGCCTTGCTATGCGAGCAGTTAGCACCTGTGCATCGCTACAGGATGCTCAGGACCAAACCAGAGAGGGTCAGACAGGCATTGCCACCATTTGTCCACTATCCAGATACTATTGATGACATGTACACATAAGGAACTGTTTGACATTGAAACTGGGACTCAATCATTTTTCTTTTGCTCTTGTGGGTTTATTTCTAGCCTACAGGGGCAAGATGTTTTTAAAGACAAGAATCAGGGGGTGGGAGGGAAGCAGATGCAGAGGTAAAGAAGCAATGAACAGACTGTCCTGCTACAGTGGGAAGGCAGAGGAAGTTGGGGGGGAGGGGCCTATAGGAGATCAACTGAAGGACTTGTATGTATGTGTGTGTAGGCATAGCCAGTGGATACAGGGCAATGGAGGAGGGTGGGGGCGGGGGAGAAGGATGAGGGCATGTACTAGGGGGTGGGGAGGGCAATAGAAGGAAAATAAATAAATAAACAAATAAATAAATAAATAAATAAATAAATACAAAGAAAAAAGAAAAAAAGAAAAAAAAGAAAAGAAAAGAGGGGCTGGTATAGAATGCTCAAGTGCCTTCCCAGTGCCTTAATTCCTTCTGAAAGGGATTAAATCCTTTCATGTCCTTTTTAAAAAAATTGCTGCTAAACATTCAAAGAATTAGTTTGTAAGTTCATTTGGGATAGTTGTACAATATGCTGTTGTAAAATATTAAAAATTAAATGATATTTTAGAATAAAAAATAAAAATAAATACCATTTATAACAGCATAAAATATGAAATACTTAGGAATAAATTTGACAAAAGATGTAAAAGTTCTATACAATAAATATTGCTGGGAGAAATTAAAGAAGATCTAAGTAAGTAAAGAGAAATATTATCCTCCATGTTGATCTAGAGACTCAATGGAATCACCATCATAATTGCAGCAGTTTTTTCTTTTAGAAATTGACAAGCTGACTCTAAAATACATGTGGAAATGTAAAAGACTTAGAGTAGCCAAAAAACTTTAAAACAGAAGGAAGTTAGAGAAGTGAGACTGATTCCAAATCTTATTACAGGGCTATAGTAATCTACTACTTGCTCAGAAGGAAACTATTTAACTCTATGACTTCTTTTGAAGAACTTGGTAGATACACTCAGAAATTGAATGGTGTTGGGATTAGGAATGAACAGTCTCATCCTGAACCTAAGTCTTGAACCAGTTGGTTGTCTTATAATATTAGCAGCTGCAATGCATTCAGGAAAATAACTTTTTAACTTGCTGATTACATACTTCATGACATTCTAATTTTTGTGTTGTAAGATTGGGAATAACACTTTTTCCAGCTGTCTGCATCACTGAGCAGAAACTGTAAATCTATGGAATGAATTTAAAAAGTAGAGAAGACTTTTTGATTCAGTAGTCTAAAAGGAACAATATGAAGTGAAGAGAGAGCCTTAGGCCAACTGAATATTGAAAGATGTGCAGAGCCAAAACTGATTTGGCTCAGTGGATAGAGCATCGGCCTGCGGACTGAGGGGTCCTGGGTTCAATTCTGGTCAAGGGCATGTACCTTGGTTGCGGGCACATCCCCAGTGGGGGGCGTGCAGGAGGCAGCTGATCGATGTTTCTAACTCTCTATCCCTCTCCCTTCCTCTCTGTAAAACATCAATAAAATATATATTTTTATTTTTTATTTTTTTAAATATATTTTATTGATGTTTCACAGAGAGGAAGGGAGAGAGACAGAAAGTCAGAAACATCGATGAGAGAGAGACATTGATCAGCCGCCTTCTGCACGCCCCACAGTGGAGATGTGCCCGCAAGCAAGGTACTTGCCCTTGACCGGAATCGAACCTGGGACCTTTCAGTCCACAGGCCAACGCTCTATCCACTGAGTGACACTGGTCTCGGCAAAATATATATTTTTTAAAAAAAGAAAGATGTGTAGAGAAACTAAGACTGCAATGAAATCCAAGAGGATGAGTCAATGTTCTCTATCACTTCTCCATTTTCAATACTCCACAAGATTCCTTCAACACTCTAAATTGCATATCTTTCTTAAGCTTCCTTGAATATTCCAAGGCAGAATTTCTCTTTAGGAATAAATTTCTAATGCACATGCTGGATATTGTAGCATCGTCTTTGGGTAATAAATGAACACAGAGGGAAAGAATTATTTCTTCTGGGAGTAAAAGAGAAATATGAAAATTTTCCATGACTTCTCAAATCTCAGAGAATGCACCTGGGCATTCCAAGAGTAGGAGAATAATTGGACCTTGTGTTATTTCCATTAAGATATGCCATTGATGAAAATAATTACTTCTTGTTCTGTAGAAAGTCTGCAGACAAGGTCAGTATTATTACGTTTTACAAAAGCATCAGATAAAAGCTCCCTCATCATAAAACCACAGAAATATTTTAAGGTTTATTGTAGCTTTATAGAAAAAGCAGAATAAGGCCTCTTTCACCTTAACCTACTACCTATTTAATTAACTCTATAATTTCTTCAGGTCCTACAGTTTTTAAATTTAGTAATTGGGTAATATTATCTTTTTCATTAATTATTTCATATTTTGCATGTCTTAGTATTAATAAAACATGTATTATCAATTTAACCACTACAAAATATTCCATCCCATTAATGAGTCTTGGGAATTTGAGAACAAGAGAGCTTTGTGTGTGTTTTTTTTAATTAAAACTTTATTATTCAGATTATTATATTTGTTTCTCTTTTTTCCCCTCCATAGCACCCCTCCACCCAACTCCCACCTTTCCCTCTGCCCTTACATCCCTCCCATTGACCTCATCTATAGGTGTATGATTTTTGTCCAGTCTCTCCCTGCACACCCCTCACCCATTTCCCTCTGAGAATTATCAGTCCACTCCCTTTCTGTGCTCCTGATTCTATTATATTCACCAGTTTATTCTATTGATCAAATTTTTAATTCACTTAATTTTTAGATTCCCTTGTTGATAGATATGTATTTATTGTTCATAATTTTTTATCTTTTACCTTTTTCTTCTTCCTCTTCTAAAA
>JAAGEH010000681.1:0-11147 GCA_011751065.1 Lasiurus cinereus | reverse complement strand
CCGCCGCCGCCGCCGCCGCCGAGCCCGGTGGCGCCACGGTGGCGGCCCACGCGATCAATAAATAACTCGCCCGGGGTCAGCCGCGAAGGCACTCCTGGCAGCCCGCGATGTAAAAATGAAAGTTAAAAAAAAAAAAAGACGGGAAAATGTGTGTGTGTGTTCCCTTAATTTTTTTTATTTTTTATTTTTGGTGCAAAAGATACACTGTAACACGGAAGAAGGCCGTGCGTCCCCCCCACCCCCTCGGACGGAGCCCATTGTTCCGCGCTGAGCTCACCCCCACGGTTCCACCCGCACCGCCATCCCCTGGAAGCCACGCGTGTCGCTCGCGGCCACGCCGCCGCCACGTAGGCACGGGCTCCCTCCTAATTTCCCGTGCACCCCGTAAACGCACACCCCGAATGTCGAGCGTGTTTTTTTGCATTTTTTATTTTTTTTTAGCGCACCCATTTTTTTTTTATTTTTTCCCCCCTGTTGCGCGTAGGGAGCGAAGGGTTCTCTCTTCGGCTGACTTTCCGCTTCTCATGAAAATGCAATGGGCTTTTCATGAACATGCGAGCCAGCGGAGGAGTTGCATGAACATGCGAGCCAGCGGAGGACTTTTCATTAAAATGCAATCCAGCAGAAGGAGTTGCATTAAAATGCAACCCAGCAGAGGAGGGGTTTTAGGTACAAGGGTGCGATCCCCGGGTGCCGAGCCAGTGGACCGGGGGGGGGGGGGGGGAGAGAGAGAGAGAGACAAAACGTCCTGGAGACATTCGGTCTCCAAAATCGGAGACACGCGCGCGCGCGCCTGCGTGGTTCTTATTAGTAACTTTGAAACCGCCACGCCACGCTTTCGATACTTTGTTTCCCTGCGCGCAGTTAGCAACGGGGTAGGGAATCTGCAGGCTGGTCATCCAAGGAGAGTGATTTTCCCTAGTCGCGGCTTCCCCCCCCCAAAAAAAAAATAAATAATAAAAAATTAAAAAATAAAAATCAGAATATGCATGAGCTTTTCGGGTCGGGACTCTCCAGACCGGCGGGAGCCATGACTACTTCTTCTTCAAGCGCTGTCGGCTGAGCGAAAGCAGGATTGAGGTCCCACAAGAGGATCCCTTTGTTGGGTCCCCTCGTGCTGCTTTTAATTTGTGGAAATGTGTGTTTTTTTTTTTGGTGTGTGTATGTGTGCGTGTGTGTTTGTGTGTGTGTGTGTTTTTTAATCCCATTAAAACGTGCGATGCGTTTTCGCATTCCCGGGGTCTGGGGTGGGTTGGGGGGGAAGGGTTTTTGTTTTAGTTAAGTTTAAACAAATGGTTTTTGGGGTTTTTTTTGTGTGTTTTTTTTTTTTTATTTTTTCTGGGTCTGGCCAAGCAGAATGGCTACACTTTTTTTCTTTTTCTTTTTTTTTCTTTTTTAAGAGCATGAAACTACTGACCAGCGAGCGTGGCTTCGCCACCCTCTCGCCTTTTGTGACGCAAGATAAGGAGGCGCTCGCCCAGGGCGCCCCGCACAATGGGGGTTGGTGTTATTTCTTTAATGTCATGGAGGGGGTAGTAGGTGGTGGTTTAAAAGGCCCTTGTGGCCGGACAAAAAGGGAAGAAGAAGAAGAAGAAGGCGGGGTGGGGAGGAATAATTCGCCCCGTTTTAAACAACTTTTCGCGCTCGCAGAAGCCCCTTTCTGGATACCGGATAGTTCCAACACACTCATATTTTTTATTCCAATCTTAAAAGTTTTTTTTAAAAAATGCACGGAGGTCGTTTCGAAGCAGTTTTTAAGTTGGCCGATAAATTAAAAGACGCCGTTTACAAACTTCCTGGGGAAAGGGATGAAAAGTCCCAACGCGACCCCCCGAAGGCTCCCGAATGGGGGTGGGGGGTCCGTCCTCCTCCTCCTCCTCCTTCTCCTCCGGCGCTGCGCCCTGCAAACCCCTCTCCCTGCCGTGGTCCTCGCGGGCGGAAGTATCCTTGCCCCGAGTTGCGTCGTTTCGGTCGGGGAAGCTTTACCTCCGGGGGGTATCTGTGTGCTGCTCGCTCTCCCGCTAAGCTGGCCGCAGCCGCCGGCTGGTGTAGGGCATTTCTTGCTTTACGATCCCCTCCCAGCCGCCGCGGGTCAAGATGCAGTGTCCCGGGTTCAATGAACAAATCCCGAATCCGCGAAAAATCCCAAAGGGGGGAAGATTTTTTAATTAAAAAAAAAAATTTTTTTTGGAGGGAGGGGTGTTTTTTTAAAGTCATTGCTAACGCTGTGCGCTCAAGCAGCTAAAAACTAGTATTTTTGGAGTTGGGTTCCACGCTGCCTGCAGTCGCAGCGTTTTTTATTGCGCGCAGCCCACCGCTTGCTCCAAACGGCCCTGAGAGGTCCCTAAGGCTCGGAACTGAGCCTCCTGCCTTCTTAGCTGCTGCCTTTCGGGATGGTCTCCCCGCTGGTCCCCAGCAAGCCCCAGCCTCTTTGCTCTCTCTCCCCAGCCCCCCTGGTCGGTGCAATAATGCGGGACCCCCTTCTGGGAGGTCTGGGGGGGCGGATATGGGAATTGCTCTGGGAACCTATGGCACAGGTAGGGGCCCCGACCCTCTGGCTCCGAGCAGGGACCCCGGAGCAGATCGTTGGAGTGGGGGGTGCCCACAGCCACGCTCTGCCCCCCCCCCGCCTCCATGTGGGAAGAGATCGGGCTGTGCTGATGAAATCAGGCCTTGCAGGCCGAGCTCTGCACGCGGGGAGCAGCGAATGCCCCCTCGCTGGCAGGCGCCTCCCTGCTCATGATGGCAAACATCCATTTTGTGGCTTTTCCAGCCGGTCCCTTCGGCTTTTATTTCTATGCGGGAGAGAGAGAGGAGAGGAGTCATTTTCATTAGGAAGTGTTTGTCTCCCCCCAAAGCAAAAAATAAAAATAAAATAAAAATAAAATGGTGGGAGTTTTTGGTTTTGTTTTGCTCAGCCAGTGGGGCTTGCTGTTAGGTCAAATGATGCCTTTATTGATTGTCTCTTCTCCGGGAAAAGCAGCCGCGGAGGGAGCCCAAGGACCACGGCTTCTTTTCCTCCTCCTCCTCCTCCTTTATTTCCAAACAGTTCACCATCCAAACCCAGAGAGGTGCTCATCCCGGAGGACTTAGCTGCTTGGGGTGTTTACACGGTGTCTCATGCCCAAAGGGAGGCCGAGGCACATTTTCATTTATTTTATATATAAAAAAAAAAAGGCAGGAGAAACGGGTGACACGGGGCCCCCAGCGGCGGAGGGAGCGAGATAAGCACCCGGACCAGCAGGCCGGTTCCTGGAATCCGGTTGCTCTGGGTTCTTCCTGGCAGCCGAGGCGAAAACGGCAACGCAGTCCATCTGCATATGCACGCACCTCTCCCCTTGCACGCAGCCCATCTGCATATGCACGCACACCTTTCCTTGCACGCAGGTCCTCTGCATATGCACGCACACTTTCTGCATACACATGCACCCCTTCCCTAGCACACAGCCCCATCTGCAAAGCACGCACCCCTCCCCTTGCACGCAGCTCCTCTGCAAAAGCACGCACCCCTTCCCTTGTACACAGGCATCTGCATACGCACGCACCCCTTCCCTTGCACGTGCATTTGCTACAGAGGGCAAAGGCGAGGCTCCCCCCAGAAAGGTTGCCCCAGGAGGGAGCCGGCTCCCCTCAGCCCTGACGGCTGCAAGCTCAGGTCCTGCAGGAGCCCCGGGAGCCGCAAGAGAGGAAGAACCACGTTAAGAAGCGGTGTCCCTGCCCCAGGAGGAGCCAGCCGGGGTGCACGTGGCGTGAGTCACCCAACTAATCTACCGAAGCCACAGGCCAGGCTTGGGCCCTGGGCCCCGGAAACTCCAGGATGAAAAATCCACGCTCCCTGCCTCCGTGCAGAAAACACACGTGGAAGAAGGAGAAACATAACCTGAAACATAAAAGTGTCTGTGTTTTTTTTTTCCACTCCAGCCGGCATGGCTCCGTGGTTGAGCGTCGAGCTAGGAACCAAGAAGTCATAGTTGGATTCCCCGTCAGGGCACAGGCCTCGGGGGGTGCAGGCTGGATCCCCAGTGTGGGGCATGCAGGAGGCAGCCGCTGTTTGATTCTCATCTCTCTTCCCTCTCCTCTGCTCTCTGAAATCAGTCAATATATATATATATATATATATATATATGAGTAATAACAGCTGGGATGTGAACTACGTGTTGCCCTTTTTCCATCCTCGGGAGGCGCGCGGAGAATTTTCACCTTCCTCGTCTCCTCCTCCTCCTCCTTTATTTCCAAACAATTCACCCTCCCCACCGAGAAAGGGGCTCACCCTGGAGGACTGCGCTGACCACCGCCCGCTCTCCGAGGGCGAAATGCCAGCGTGTCAAAATGTGAACACCTGGCCCGCCTCAAACCCGTGTTTTAAGAAAGTAGGCAGACACACAGATGTGACGTGGGCCCTTCACAATGTGGCCCGGCCGGCCCGCCACGGAGCGTAGGCCCCTTCCTCAGCTGCCGCCCCACGTTTCGGGGGCCCAGCTCCGTGGCTGCTCGCTTTGCTGCTGCTGTGTCGTCCGGTTTGCGCTCCGAGCAATGCCGCCTGCGTCCTCGCTGCCCGAGGCCACGCCCAGGCTGTCCCGGGCCCACACCAGGGCACGTGCCCCCAGAAAGCCACTGGTGGGTTAGATGACAATCTGATTTTTTTTCCTTTTTTTGACGTGGACGATCTCATCAACATGCGTGGACCCGTGTCATTCTGTAAGCTGAGCCCTGAGCATCGGCCGGTGGACCGAAGGGTCCCGGGGTTCGATTCCGGTCAAAGGCACAGACCTTGATGGTGGGCTTTTCCCTGGCCCGGGCCCCCGGTCAGGGCTCATGCAGGAGGCAGCCAGTCCTTGTGTTTCTCTCACCTCGATGCTTCTCTGGCTTTCTCCTTCTCTTCCACTCTCTCTCCACATCGAAGGAAAAATATCCTCGGATGGGGATTTTTTTTTAAAAAAAAATCTCATCTTGCAGTCTCCTGTAAAGAAAGATTAAATTCCACCATTTAAAAAAAAAATGTACGCTGAGGCCCAGAGGGTACCCGCTTTTTCCCCCGTTCTTTCTGTTTCTTCATTTTTCACCGACACGTCACCTCCTGAGTCGCTTTAGGGCTGAGGTAGCGCTCGCGCTGTGGATTCATGGATTTACAGGCTGTATCTCGGTCGGAGTCCATGTAAAGATGGGAGGAAAAGAAGAAGAAGGAAAAAAAAAAGCAGATCAAGGCAATAAGATTTCTGGCTGCCTCCTCCTGGCTGCGTGTTCGACGTGGACTAATTTGCAGATTGTTTGTGTTCGTTTAAAAGAAGAAAAAAAAAAGAAAAAAGCCCAGCCTGCCCCTCACCACGAGGCAGAGGCGCGTGGCGGCCGTCCGCTCGCAGGCACCCCGGGGGGCTTGACAGCCAGCCAGGGTGTTTAAGATAGTGGATCGGTGTTGTGTGAATGTGTGTGTGTGTCCGTGTGTGTTAAACACCTGGCTAATTGAACGTGCAGTGTTTACCCTTCGCGTAGCTGGCAAGGGCTTCTCTGTGTAGGTGGCGGCGGATTTCCTGGGAGTGTTGCAAGCTCCAGGGCAGGCGCGGTGGCCCTAGGTGCGTGTCCTCTCTCTGTGGTCGCAGGCCTGGGGGGCCCCCTGGCTTCACCCCCTGTCGTCCCCCACGGGTGGGAGGCCTGGCAACTCGCGCCGGATGGAGGGCCACGCGCGCAGGTGCGGTGGCGAACGTGGTGAGGAAGGACGGCCTTTTCAGGAATTCCAAACAGTAATCGCGTCTCCGAGCGGGACCCTCTCTCTGCCCTGACCGCCCGCCTGCCTGCCTGCATGCTCCGGGCGGAATCGCTGTCCCCCCAGGATCTCGTGGGTGAAATGGGATCTGTGTCGAGCAGGACCGAGCTTCTGAAGAGCCCCAGGCGCTGCTTCTGCTGGGGTTCAGACGTGGCAGAGGATGGGGGTGAGGGCCGGAGGGAGGAAATGTGGGCGTGCAAAGGTGAGGGAGGGGGAGGAGGGAAGCCGCAGGGTCAAAATGCCTCTCGGCGAGCCCCCCGGTGGGCTGAGAAGGAGACTCTAGGGCGGTGGTTCTCAACCTTCCTCAGGCCGCGGCCCTTTAAGACAGCTCCTAATGGGGTGGTGACCCCCAACCATGAAATGATTTCCGTGGCTGCTTCATCACTGTCATTTTGCTACTGTCATGAGCTGTAATGTAAATATCTGATAGGCAGGATGTATTTTCATTGTTACAAGTTGAACACAATGAAAGCATAGGGATTAATCACAAAAACAATATGTAACTATATATTGTGAAATACTTATTTCTAATGACCAATAAATGAAATGTTGTCTTGAATGGTGGTGTCGCATGGGCAACAGTCTTCCTAGGACAACAGTAAACTGCATGGCTACACTTTGCGACACCGAGGAGCGGTGTGTTGGTTCTCAGACCATGGGAAATAGGTGTTTTCCGCTGGTCTTAGGCGACCCCTGTGAAAGGGTCGTTCGACCCCCAAAGGGGTCACAACCCACAGGTTGAGAACCGCTGCTCTAGGGGGAGACATACAGGATCAAGTGGGCTGGGGTGGGGGGTGTGGAGCTGAGGTATGATTTTGTGGCTGGGGGTGCGGGCGTGCATTGGGGGTACAGATGCATTTAATAGGCTTTTACCTTAGACGGGGTGGCGTGGGGGACCAGTGCGGCTGGGAGACAGTTTCAGAATTGGAACACGGAGGAGGGAGTCCGTTTTGCCTTTGGCTGCAGCACCCAGGGGGATTCTGGGTTGTTCATTTGCCGCTCCAGGGGGAACATCCCCACATTGTGGGGTGACAGGGCCCTGGGCTCCGAGTTCAGGGGGCCTGGGGACTGGGCCCAGCTCCACACCCTCACTCGCACCCCACACACACACCCATGCCGTGCAGCGGGGTGACTTTCTCAGCCTGGGCTCCCCTGGCCCTTCATGTTCTGCTGCTGCTGCTGCCCGAGGAGGCAAAGACCAGACCCCCTCGCCTGGACGCCACGTTCTCGGGGTGGCTTTCAGCCCCAGACCCGGGCACAACAAAGCCTGGGGGCGAGATGTGGGCCTGAGGTGAGAGATCCTCCAGGTTCCAACCCTACACACACACACACACACACCCCTGCCTTCAGCGCGCCCCACTTAAGTGTTTTTTTTGCACAGAGCCTGGCCCGGGCCCCTGCGATGAACAAACGCTGACTTCAGCCTTTCCCCGGGGTTTCAGGTCACTCCGATTGTTTGCAAAACATGTTCTTTTTTTTCTATTTTTCTTTTCTTTTTTTTTTTTGTCACTTGCTAGTACTTGTTCTCAGTGAGTAAAACGTAAAAGCGTCCAAAGGGATGATGATGTGCAAGCGGGGTCCACACCCTGGTCTCGTGCGCCCTCTGCTGGCCACGGGGATGCACTGCAGCTCTGGCGGCCGCGGCTCAGCCCTGGCCGTTCCAGGAGGTGGTGGTGCTCAGAGCTTGCTCCCGCTTTGGGACAAGAGAGAGAGAGAGAGAGAGAGGACTCCTTCCTCTTTTCCGATTCTCGGTTTCCGTGTATTCCCAGCCCAGGATTTTGGGAAAGATGTTTGAAGAAAGAGATGGATGCTGAAGATCCCATCCCTTTAAAAAAATGTTTTTATTATTATTTTTTTAAGTGACTCGGCTAGTTTGGGGTTTGACAGTGTTTGCAGAAAGGGTTAAGGAGTGAGCCCAGGTCCTAGCCGGTTTGGCTCAGTGGTCAGAGGGTCAGCTGGTGGACGGAAGGGTCTGCAGGTCTGAGTCAGGCCAGGAGCACGTACCTCGGTTTCGGGCAACCAATCGGTGTGTCTCTTTCACACCAGTGTCTCCCTCTGTGTGTGTCTCACCCCCTCCGTCCTACTCTCTCTTAAAAAATTAAAATGGACAAAAATATCCTCAGAAGGCCCCGGTTCGATTCCCGGTCAGGGGCAGCTGGTCCATGATTCTCTCTCCTCTTGGATGTTTCTGTCTCTCTCCCTCCCTCTCTGAAATTAACAAAATAATTCTTTTTTTTTAAATATATTTTATTGATTTTTTTACAGAGAGGAAAAGAGAGGGATAGAGAGTTAGAAACATCGATGAGAGAGAGACATCGATCAGCCGCCTCATGCATGCCCCTCTACGGGGGATGTGCCTGCAACCAGGATACATGCCCTTGACCGGAATCGAACCTGGGACCCCTCAGTCCGCAGGCCGACGCTCTATCCACTGAGCCAAACCTGTTTCAGCTAAGACAAAGACTTTTAAATATATATTTTATTGATTTTTTATAGAGAGGCAGGGAGAGGGATAGAAAGTCAGAAACATCGATAAGAGAGACGTCAATCAGCCGCCTCCTGCACACCCCACAGTGGAGATGTGCCCGCAAGCAAGGCACATGCCCCTGACCGGAATCGAACCTGGGACCCCTCAGTCCGCAGGCCAACGCTCTATCCACTGAGCCACACTGGTTCCGGCCTAAGACAAAGACTTTTAGTTGTTTATTGACATCAGAGAGGAAGGGAGAGGGAGAGAGAGACACATCCACGATGAGAGAGAGTCACAGATCGGCTCCCTCCTGCACACGCCCTGACTGGGGATCGAACCCGCAACCCGGGCCTGTTCCCTGACCGGGAGAATCGCACCGGGACCGCCTGGTTCCGAGGTGGTTGCTCAGCCCCTGAGCCTCGCCGGCCGCGAGGACGAGACAGATACTTTCGAGGCACATACTAGATGCTATTTTTAAAAAAGCGCATTCATCTTTAAGGGCTTAAAAAAAATCTAAACGTAGAGTAAAAACAAGATCCCGAGAAGAAGAAAATGGAGCAAAGACACTGGGAGGCATGTGAAGGGACTGCAAATGATACAAAAAACAAACAAACAAAAAAAATGTGGGTGGTGGGGACCCCAGCCTCAGGGCAGCCCCAGAATTGAGACCAGCTATTTTATTTCCCTTCTGACGTTAGAAAAAGAGAGAAATGGGGCTACCGGCCGTTTTTTTCCTTCTTTTCGCCAAGATGTGCCGCTCGCCAGGCTGCAGCAAAGAGTGCGCCATGGCCCGGCCGGTGTGGCTCAGAGGTTGTGCATTAACCTCTGAACCAGGAGGTCAGGGTTCGATTCCCCGTCAGGGCACAGGCCCGGGTGGCGGGCTCCATTCCCAGGAGGGGGCGTGCAGGAGGCAGCCGGTCTATGATTCTCATCATTCACGTTTCTCTCTCTCTCCCTTCCTCTCTCTGAAATCAACAAAAACATATTTAAAAAAGAAGAACGAGCATTATTGGCGGCTGCTACGGGGTAGCCCGGATGTATACAGTAGGCGTCGATACCTGGGCCAATATCCCCTATAAGGCATGTCACTGTCCAGAAATGGACCCCGGTATCGAGGGGTGTGGGGATGCAGCCCAAACCTCCAGGCCAGCCGAAATCGGTGTGGCTCAGTGAATAGAGTGTCGGCCTGCGGACTGAAAGGTCCCGGGTTCGATTCCAGTCAAGGGCATGTATCCTGGTTGCGGCTTCGATCCCTAGTCGGGGGCGTGCAGGAGGCGGCTGATCGATGTCTCTCTCTCATCGATGTTTCTAACTCTCTATTCCTGTCCCTTCCTCTCTGTAAAAAATCAATAAAAAATATATATATATTGCCGAGACCGGTGTGGCTCAGTAGATAGAGCGTCGGTCTGCGGACTGAAGGGTCCAGGTTCGGTTCCGGTCGGGGGCATGTACCTTGCTTGCGGGCACATCTCCACTGTGGGGCGTGCAGGAGGCGGCTGATGGATGTCTCTCTCTCATCGATATTTCTGACTTTCTATCCCTCTCCCTTCCTCTCTGTAAAAAATCAATAAAATATATTTTTAAAATATATATATATATATATATATTTTTTTTTTTTAAATCCCTCCAGGCCAGAGGCCTCTCTCCCACTCCGAGCTGAGCCCCCACTTGAACGGGAGCCCCGAGAGGGTGCCCCCCGAGGCCCGGCCAGCCTTGTTAGGAAATGGGCTTCTCTGCCGATGACGGGAGTCCGCCCGCCTGGCATGGCTCCGCGCACAGTGACGGGGTGACGGGGGGGGGCCTGGGGCTGGGAGCAGCAGACGCGATAAATATAGACCCTCTCCCCATGCCTCTGCCCTTAGTCACGCAGGCCCCGCGCGGCTTCATAAACTTATAAGGAATATACAAACAGTCCCCGATTTAAAATAACTCGCAGAGGCTTTTCAGTGGGTGAAGCCAGTTGTGTGTGTTTTTTGTGTGTGTGTGTGTTTTTTTTTATTTCTTTCCCTCCGCCCGGGCCATTTAAGCGTCTGTGACAGGCGATGGGCGTCTTTATGAGGCGGTGCCTGGCGGTCACACCGCTGGAGGGGGTGGGGGTTCAGCAGAATCTAGGGGGTCTTCCTCCTTTCTCTCTCTCTCTCTCTCTCTCTCTCTCTCTCTCTCTCTCTTTCTCTTTCTTTTCCTCTTCTCTTCCTCCTCCTCCTCTTGAGAAATACTACAAAAGAACAACCACCACAATCAAATGTTAAGAGCAGGTTGAGCCGAGACCGGTGTGGCTCAGTGGATAGAGCGTCAGCCTGCGGACTGAAGGGTCCCGGGTTCGATTCCGGTCAAGGGCATGTGCCTTGTTTGCGGGCACATCTCCACGGTGGGGCGTGCAGGAGGTGGCTGATCGATGTCTCTCTCTCATCGATGTTTCTGACTTTCTCTCTCCCTTCCTCTCTGTAAAAAAATCAATAAAATATATTTTAAAAAAATAAAGCAGGATGAGGGGGTGTGAGGGGCGTGAGAGACCCCTGTGTGTCCCTGACGAAGACCTGGACCCGGGTCGCCCTCCTCACAAGGCGCTGGAGCAGGGGGGTCCAGCCCGGTCCCTGGAATTGTCTCCCCTCCTTTTCCTCCATGTTCTCTCCCCGTCACATCCCGTCTCGCCCGGCCCGGCCGGCGTGGCTCCGTGGTGGAGCATCAACTTAGGAACCAGGAGGTCAGGGTTCGATTCCTCGTCAGGGCACAGGCCTGGGTGGCGGGCTCCATCCCCAGTGTGTGTGTGGTGGGGGGAGGTGAGCAGGAGGCGGCCGATCCTTGATTCTCTCTCATCATGGATGCTTCTCTCTCCCTCTCCCTTCCCTCTGATGTCAATAAACGTACAGTGGTACCTCGAGATACGAGTTTAATTCGTTCCGTCACCTTGAGGCG
>JAAGEH010000680.1:0-10313 GCA_011751065.1 Lasiurus cinereus | reverse complement strand
GTGTCTTCTAGCTCACTGATGCGGTCCTCTGCTTCTTCTAGTCTACTTTTGATGCTTTCTATTGAGTTCTTTATAGCAGTGATGTCATTATTCATTTCTTCTTGTTTATTCTGCACCTCCTCTAGTTTCTTCTGCATTTCTTCTTGTTTATTCAGCACCTCCTCTAGTTTCTTCTGCATTTCTTCTTCACGCTTCTTCGCCTCCTCTAGGTTCTTATTCGTTACCTCTTGGCCCTTACTCATATTGTTAAATTTGTCTTCCAATCTTTTCAACCACATTATGATAATTTCTCTGAACTCTTTCTCTGGTAGGCTTATTTGTGGCTCTATTTTGTTTACTACCTTTTCTGGTGAAACCTGCCTTTCTGTCTTTTGTGGGCTGTTTCTTTTTCTGACCATGGTCTTTCTTCTCTGGGTGTCTGGTTATGTAGTGCTCTCTCCTACGTTGACTGAAAGGCACAAACTACAACACGACCAGGTACAGCACACAAGGCACTGAGTAGAAATGTATTCAAGATGTTAATAATCACAAATAAGGTGACCACCAATGAAGGGCAAATTAGGGGTAGATAGAGAAAGAAGAAGAGGAAAATGAGGAAGAAAGAAAAGAAAGAAGTGCCAAAATCAAATTGGGAGAGTGAGAGAAAAAATAAATAAATAAATAAATGAACAATAAAATAAAATAAAATAAGAAAATAAAAAGGTGAAAAAGGAGAAGAAAAGAGGAAGAGAAAAAAGTCAAAGAGAAAAGAAAGTGTATAAGAGAGAAAAGAGGAACAAAATATAGATGTCAGGAGAGAAGTTCAATAGAACAGTCACTAATCCCAATAAAGGCCAGCAACCAGTACCTAGATATTGATTCAAATTGCAAATAGCAACTGGTATCGAGGGAGATGAGGGAAAAGAGAGGTAGAAAACAAAGCAAGCAAAAAGCAAAATAAAACAAGTAGAATAAACTAAAACAATCTCTCAAAAAAAAATTTCAAAAGATCGCCCATTCTTTTTTTAATTAAATCTTTATTATTCAGATTATTACATTTGTTTCTCTTTTTTCCCCTCCATAGCTCTCCTCCACCCAACTCCCAGCCTTTCCTCTGCTCTTACCTCTCTCCCGTTGACCTCATCCATAGGTGTATGATTTTTGTCCAGTCTCTCCCTGTACAGCCCTCACCCCTTTCCCACTGAGAATTATCAGTCTACACCCTTTCTGTGCTCCTGATTCTATTATATTCACCAGTTTATTCTATTGATCAAATTTTTAATTCACTTAATTTTTAGATTCACTTGTTGATAGATATGTATTTGTTGTTCATAATTTTTTGTCTTTTACCTTTTTCTTCTCCCTCTTCTAAAAGACTACCTTTCAGCATTTCATATAATACTGGTTTGGAGTTGATGAACTCCTTTAGCTTTTCCTTATCTGTGAAGCTCTTTATCTGCCCTTCAATTCTGAATGATAGCTTTGCTGGATAGAGTATTCTTGGTGGTAGGTTCTTGCTATTCATCATGTTGAATATTTCTTGCCACCGCCATCTGGCTTACATCGTTTCTGTTGAGAAATCAACTGACAGTTGTATGGGTGCTCCCTTGTGGAACTGTTTTTCTCTTGCTGCTTTCAATATTCTCTCTTTGTCTTTTGCTCTTGGTATTTTAATTATGATGTGTCTTTGTGTAGTCCTCTTTGGATTTCTTTTTCATCTCCTCTTAGGTCTTGCTAAATTTATCCATCTTTTCTAGTATATTCTTGAAAAACCTTATTAGCGAGGTTTTGAACTCTATATCCAGTTGTTTTTTCCCCCCTCCATTTCTTTTGTTTGTGATCCCTTCCCTTGTCTCTGCATTTTCACTATGCCTGGAGAATTTTTGTGTTGGATTTAGCCTTATGATACCAGATTTGCAACTCCGCAAGAACCTCTCTGTTGAGCTTGGGATGGGTGGAGTCTCAGTGCTTAAGGGACCGCCTTGCCTTGCAGTCAGCACTGCCCTCCACGGCCCCAGAGTCTCATGTGACTGGGTAATCCCTGGAGCAGTCCTTGTGCACAAGCCCTTGCATGCCTGCAGTGCCTCTAGACTGCTGCCTTTCCAGCTCTCCTGTGCTCAGGGACCACGAGAGTCTGGGTCCCCAGGGTTGCACCCAAAACTGGGGCTTAGTGGAGTCACAAGTGGCGCAGTTGGGAGAGTCTGTCCCCCGCCCACTCGGGAAAACCAGAGGCACAATCAGCAGTCTGTCCTCTGCACACAGTGCTGTGTGCAACAACAGTCCTCTGATCTTTTTTGACTCCCCTAAATTTTCGTGCACCTCTCCCTTTTCACAGTCCAAACTCCCCCCATATGAGTTTCGACTGGATCTGGGGTTTAGGGTCGTAGGATAAGGAGTTCAATGCCTTTGAGAGTCTCCATTTCTCTCCTGCCAGAGAAAGCCAGCCAGGTACTCCTGCGCCCATTCTCTCCATGCGCACATCTCCATACCTCAGCTCTTTGCAGCTCCTCTGGGTCTCTGTGAGCTCCTCTCTTTCCTTCTAGTTGTAGAACTTCCACTCAGCCAGCTTTCCTGTGGTTCTGGATGATGTCCACTCTGTCTTTTAGTTGTAGTTTTGAAATTGTTGTGTGAGGCAGCAGTGTAGGTGTTTACTTATGCCGCCATCTTGGATTCTCTCCTGTCCTAGTTTCTGATTACCTTCACCTTCTTGCCCTTTTCCATTATATGTTCCTTTGAATTATTCTATCTACAGTATTTTCTTTAAAAAAACACATTTTATTGAATTTCTAACAGAGAGAAAGTGAGAGGGATGGAAAAATTGGAAACAACAATCAGCTGCCAACTATATACCTGCTACTGGGGATGTGCCCACAGTACATAATTTTGAACGGAATCAAACCTGGAGCCCTTTAGTCCATAGGCCAATGCTGTATCCACTGAGCTAAACTGATTAGGGCTACACTATTTTCTAATATTGACCAGCATTTGTGTTTTGAGGTTCAAAGAAGTACTTCTCTAGACCCTGATACAAGCTTCTCATTTCTGAAATTTTATGTGGAATAAAATGTTGCCAACCTTCTGGACAGCTGATCCATATCACCAGGGGAGAAGTCTTGTTGAACACTGTTAGCAGATGCAGGAACAGATGATCCAATTTCCGTTCCATGTGATGTTTGCCAAGTTTGTTTCATATTTTGTTTGAAGTCTTCTCTGTATGATGATCTTCAGAGTCCCAGATCTTCAAAGCAGCATTTTATCAATATTTTCTTCAGATATGTTACTGTCAGACAATTGCATGGAACTAACATTTTATGTATAACACACTTTTGCAATGAGACTTTTTCCTGACACCACAGTCAACATTCATTTCATCACCATTTTTCTGTTTTCAGGTTGTTGGCATAAAATGGATGTTGTGGAGACCTGTTCTGAGCAGAGTTTATCTGCAGAAGGAGAGGCACAGGATAGTGCTTCTAAGACAACACCAGCAACCCAGAGGACCCATCTGTGTGGCAGCTGTTTCTCTGTGTGAAAGATATTCTGCACCTGACTGAGTCACAGGTAGCAGAAAAACCTTATAAATGTAGTGAATGTGGAAAACCCTTTAGGTGCAATTATGACCTCTTTACCCACAAGAGAGTTCACACTGGAGAAAAACCTTATGAGAGCAGTGGATGTGGGAGAACTTTTAGACAGAAAGATCAACTCCTTATCCACCAGAGAGTTCACACTGGATAAAAACCTTCTGAGTGCAGTGAATGTGGGAAAACGTTTAGGTGGAAAGTTCACCTCCTTATCCACCAAAGATTTCACACTGGAGATAAACCGTATGAGTGTAGTGAATGTGGGCAGTGCTTCCATGAGAAATCTAGCCTCACAAACACTACCGAATTCACACTGGAGAAAAACCTTATGAGTGTAGTGAATTTTGGAAATCTTTTAGGCACAGCCATCACCTCATTATCCACCACAGAGTTCACACTGTAGAAAAACAAATGTAGAGAATGTCGGAAATATTTTAGGTGAAGTTATCTCTGCTTTAACCACCTGAGAATTCACATTGGAGAAAACCTATATGAATGTGGTGAGTGTGGAAAGGGCTTCAGTCATAAATCTAGCCTCATTAGTCACTACAGAATTCACACTGGAGAAAAACCATATAAATTGCAGTAAGCGTGGAAAGTGCTTCAGGCAAAAGTCTAGCCTCATTCATCACTTCAGTATTCACTTATGAGTGTAGTGAATGTGGGGAGTTATTGCATGAAATTTCTCACCTCACTAATCACAACAGAGTTCACAGTGGAGAAAAACCTTATGAGTGTAGTGACTGTGGGAAGTTGTTTAGCAGAAGCTCTATTCTCATTCAACACCACAGAGTTTACGTTGGAAAAGGTCCATATGAGTGTACTTGTGAGAACCTCTTTCCACATCCCACAGGGTTCAAGGTTCCCGGGTCAGGGTTCAGGTTCTGAAGGAGGCTGCACGCAAAAGAAATGAGAGACCAGAAAACATTAATTTGGCGATATTGGAGGGTCAGGCGGGAGCCTACCTCTAGTGGAAAGGACTGCCACTTGCTCTGGCATTTTCCTCTCTTTTATTAAGGCTTTGGGACACACCCCTAGCCTTTAGGCAGGAAATAACAAAACAGAAATTAACATGAAACAAACAGGTAGAGGTTGCTTCAGCCAACAATGTTTCAACTAAACAGTGAGTAATTAGCTCTGACCTTTCTGAGCGGTTAAGGTTGACCAGCCTTCTGGCCTCCTGTTTACTTCCATTTAGTAAGAACAATGTTTGGTTTCCGACAGTACTGAATGTGGAAAAATGTTTTGCTACAAATCTTTCCCTCATTCAACACTTTAGAGCACACACTGGAGAAACGACTTAAATGTGCAGGGAATGTTTTATTTTCTCACTCAGAAGAACAACACCAGAGGAGAAGCTTTTATCCCCATTTACCTGAATGCAAACCCTTTCATCACAACATACACTCTGGTAGATGCATTCTCAATTTAAGGTATAAATGTCATTTTCTGAAACTGGATGCCACTTGCTAATCAACTCAGCCTATAACCTGCCTGTTGTCACTGGAAGAATTTGCCTGGAAGATATTTTATCCCTACAACCTCGCTGGCATAAAGAGTGTGCATCTGTCAAAACCCCTGCATACTCTGGGGTTGTGCGGAAGAAAATTATGAGTATTTTTAGCTCCTGGATAAATCTTCATTTTATTATTTCTGACCACATAATTGACCTGGCCCAGGTTTTGTCCCGAGCCCTCTTCCTCCACCACGAAGTTCTACCCATTTCAGGTTCATTGTGGGTCTCACATTATACTGAGATGAAGTGTTTCATGTTCCAGTTCATCAACCTGCAAACCTCTAACTGTCCTCTGCTCTGATTTATGATCTTTATGAAAAGGATATTTTTCTTTTGTACCTTTAATTTTCTTGGCTCTGTTCTGTCCATGGAATGACTGAATTGAAAGCTGTGCTCTGTCAGCATGGAGGTGAACAGTATGGTGTGAACTCATACTTTCTGTGCTTTGGAAGGTTCAGCTTGCTGGCAGAAAATCAGTCTTTGTTCAATATTGGCTGATTTTGTATTGCCGACCAAGGCCTTGAGAGAAAGTGTGCTTCTAATTTATTGTGTTTCTAATTATTTGTGTTTCTAATTTATTGTCTGGAGGCTCTTTTATTGTAGATGTCAACAGACGCCCTGAACAGGCGGGCTTTATTGTGCTCCTATGAACAATATGAATTATATTCTCTGTTCACAGTATGTATTACGTAAATGTCACCAATGTTCAGGGGAACTACTCTCCACGCGCTCCAAAGAGGACATGGGTCATAATGTATGAGATTTCAACGGCTGATGTCATTTTTTGAAAGACTCTGAGGCATAATTATTTTGGGGACATAATTTTTTTCACATTTATGGCAGACACTGCAGTTAAACTGGATAAAAAGTGCCTGTTTTGGACAAAAATCCCAATTATGTCATGTGCTGTGGTTTGTATGATCTTTGAGAACTTTCTGAGGATCTCCATCACTATGTCCCATAGCTGGCATCAGTAGCAGACAAAATAATCTCGTGGTTTTGTGAATTTCCCTGGCCCCTTAGGGTGTTCATCTCAAAGTTGTTGCTCAATAGGCTAGACCCCAAAGCTAGAGGAAGGATAATGCTGGAATCAGACCCAGAATATGTCTTTTGTAACCAGTCAGCATTGCTGTTGATTCCAATGGGAATAGTCTTCCCTACTTGACTACATGTGCTGCCACTGAGGCAAGGCTGGTCCTCCCAGCAAATGAGAACTGACATGCAACAAAGTGCACCTGTCTCAGGTGTGCTATTTGGTGAGCCCTGTCCTAGAGATAAAGCTTTGAAACTGTCACATGTGACATAAACAACTTCTAACTTTTACACAGGGTAGAACAACAATAGGCTTACATTTGTATGTTTGCAAAACACAGAGATTATTCTTTTTAATAAACCTTTTAGGAAATAATTTTATTCTTTTTAGGGAGAGAGAGAGACTGGAAGAGAAAGGTAAACATAGATCTGCTTCCTCCTGCACACCACAATTGGAAATCCATTTGGGGATATTCACTGACCTGGAATCATACCAGAGACCTGTCAGTGAGTGGGATGGCACCCAACTGTCGGAACCTGCCGGCAATCGATCAGTACCTGATTGAAGGGGTGAGGATAAGTAAAAGACAGACAAGAAAATATGGGGTTGGGAGGTCTGAGACTTGAGTCTGCAGCCCTGAGTTTATTTCCAGCATAGTATTTAAGCACAAGTGAAAGGAAATGATCTCCCCTCCATCTTGTCCTATAGGGCTGGGACCCCTGCCTAAACCCCACCCCTTTTCTGGGAGTGGCCACAGGTGTGCCAGCAATGTCTTAACTTCCCGGAACCCCACCCAAATGGACCAATGAAGCTCCAGGAACACAGCAAGGGTCCTTAATAAGGCTAAACCACAGAAAGACCCTAATTCAGGTGACCAATCTCTGTAACTCTTGTCACTTTCCTAAGCCCTCCCAATTATCCTACCCCATAAAACTCATTGTTCCCGCCCGGCTCACTCTCTCGCCTCACTGCTGAGTCAGAAAGAGGCTGAGAGTCAAACCCGGGTTTGAATAAAGAATCTTTGCTTTTGCATGGAAAAGACTCTTTAGTGGTGGATTATTGGGGACCCCGAACTCTGGGCATAACACAGCAGAGGAGGGAGTTATACAAATCAAGTATTTGCAAACACAGTCACTGACCTTCTAAGTAATTAAGATCTTGCAAGATCTTGTACATAGGCATCAACATTTTTTTCAGCCAAGGTGTTTAGTTATGTCTAAATTCTGCATTCACATCTCTGTTTATTAAACTGAAGGGTGAGAAAGCAGAGAGCTATGTCTAGAATCTGCATTCAGAATTCTGTTTATTAAACTGAAGGGTGAGAAAGCAGAGAGCTATGTCCAGAGCCTGCATTCAGATCTCCTGTATTCCCAGGGCAGCTCCCCACACACACCCAACCAACTGAGGACACTGGACGGGGCAGAGTTTATTCCTGTTTATTAGTTTTAATTATTGTATTATTTTCCATACCAACAACTTTATACCTTCTTTTTCCACACCTACTATTTTTCTACTGCCTGTTCTAATCTTTTTTTTTCTTCTTTTCTCAGACCTCCATTCACTCAGGGATTTTCCATTCTTTACAATAGAGGAGTTTATATGGTCCATAATTTTATAGGCACTTTTCAAAGTGTACATTTTAAAAAACACTGGTTTCCTCCATGCCACACAATCATTTTCAGAGTCAATACAAATGCTTGTGAAGAGTTAATTTTTTTTAAATTTCTGAGTAGTACTGGTATCTGTGATTAAACACTTTATTAATTGATCTATGTTTTTTTTTTATTTCCAGGTTTGGGGTATTATACATAACTTGTTTAGGAATATTTGCATTCAGTTCTCTATATAGACATGGTTTATTTATCACACTGTTGTGTAGATGAATGTTTTATATTTAAGATATGCAGAACTGTGACCCATAATGGACATTTCCTTTAGCTTTCCATTAACTCACAGTCTATAAAAAATCCACATTTTCTGCTACCCTGCAAGGGCATACAGTGGTTAATCTTTTCAACTAGTAATTCCAGAAATGGAGATAGTTTTAACTTGCCCTTTTTTAATTCCATGTGCTGATGAATATTTTATGGTGAATATTTTTTCATACATGTATTTGCACTGTATTTATCTTCTTTGTTAAAATGTCTACTGAGAAACTTTTTCAAATCATTGAAATAAACTTATTATTTTAACTGAAAGAGGACTGTTCAGCTTTTAAGGCAGAGTAGTGACTTTTGTTAATATAAGAGAATATGGACGATAGAATGCCTGTGGTCCAGTAATCTTCTCAGTCAAATCTCTTACCATGTGGTCTTCACTCCCCAACCAGTTGGGAGCCGTGGCAGCAGGGACTTACCCAGGATCACACTCAGAAGTGGGTTCAGAGTTTTCTGCCAATGACATGTGATTGAACTCCTTTTTCTGAAGTTCACTCATGAATATTGGGTTTTGGGCAGTTTGGGGACAACATCTCCTTGGAGGAGGAGAAAGCAAACCAACCTGACTTATTTCCACTGTCATTTCCTACCAATTCCCACTCCTTTCCCTTCTCCCCGAGCAACCTCAAAGGGTGGCTGGCACCATGGGATTATCTTACTGTGGCACATCAAGTAGGTTTGCCTGTGCTACTGACACCCTGATATTGGCTGCAGCCAGTGATATGCTTTGACCAATGAAATGAGGTGGCAGTCAAGCTTGTAACCTCTAACAGGATTGGCCCGAACTAGAGAGAAGGACAGCCCTATCTGTTCATTTCTTATAACACCCAGCAGGAACTTACATGTTGGCTGCTCCTTTATTCTGATTCCAGGAGAACCAGGTTGTTCATCTGCTCTAAACAAGAAAGATACCTTCTTTACTCTAAACCCCTAAAGCTTTGGTACTACTTATAACCCACAATAATATCTATCCTGTCCTAATGGGAACACATCCCCTATTCTACCCTCTAGGAGGCAGCAGAGCCTAACATTAGAAGCCATCACTCTGTTGTTAGAGATACCTGGGTCTGACTTTCAGCCCTGCATTTATTAACGCTACAATCTATCAAATCACCTAGAGTCTCTAACCCTGCATTTTCTCCCCATTAAATAGATGGTTAAACCACCTTAGGTTGCAAAGATGATTAAGTGAAATAATGCACATAAATCATTGAATCCAGGGCCTGGAACCTTTAGTAAACTTTCAATAAACATTCATTTTTTAAATTTTATTAATTTTTTATACATATCTCCCCATTGCCCCCCTCCCTCCCAGGAATACCCCAACCCCCCAGTGTCTATGTTCATTGGTTATGATTATATGCATAGATACAAGTCTTTTGATTGATCTCTTATCTACCTCACCTAACTTTAATCTTCCTGCTGTAATTTCACAGTCTGTTCGAAGCTTTACTGTCTCTGTATCTTTCCTTTTGTTCATCAGTTTATAATGTTCTTTATTATCCCCCAATGAGTGCGATCATGTGATGCTTTTCCTTCATTGACTGGCTTATTTCGCTAAGCATAAGGCTCTCCAGTTCCAACCAGGTTGCTGCAAATGGTAAGAATTCCTTCTTTTTAATGGCAGCATAGAATTCCATTGTGTAGATGTACCACAGTTTTCTGATCCACTCATCTGCTGACGGGCACCTAGGCTGTTTCCAAATTGTGGCTATTGTAAATTGTGCTGCTATGAACATAGGGGTGCATAAATCCTTTCTGATTGGTGTTTGTAATTTCTTAGGATAAATTCCTAAGAGTGGGATTACAGGGTCAAATGGGAGACACATTTTTAGTTTTTTGAGGAAACTCCATACTGTTCTGCACAGTGGCTGCACCAGCCTGCATTCCCACCAACAGTGCACAAGGGTTCCTTTTTCTCCGCATCCTCGCCAACACTTGTCGTTTGTTGATGATTGCCATTCTGACAGGTGTAAGGTGGTATCGCATTGTCGTTTTGATTTGCATCTCTCGGATGATTAATGACTTTGAACATGTTTCATGTGTCTCTTGGCCTTCCTTCTGTCGTATTTTGAAAAGGTTCTATTAGGTCCGTTGCCCATTTTTTTTTTATTGGATCCTTCATCTTCCTTTTATTAAGTTGTATAAGTTGGTTGTAGATTTTGGAGATTAAACCTTTATCAGTGATAGCAATTGAAAATATGTTCTCCCATGCATTGATCTTTCTTGTTGTTTTGTTGATGGTTTCTTTTGCTGTGCAAAAG
>JAAGEH010000679.1:0-19817 GCA_011751065.1 Lasiurus cinereus | reverse complement strand
TGAAACCTTAATAAAAACCCAGAGCACAGACACCAGCAATCTCACACTCAATACAGAACAAGGGGGGCCTAGAGAGAAAGGAGACATGGGCAAAGGGATTCATGGAGGAAGATGAGGGAAAGCTTGGGTGTTACATAACCACAACCATTACTGTAATGAGGCACATGAAGCAAGCACAATTGCCCACCTGCTCACTCACACAGAAAAAGATAGAAACGCACTTGGCACCAGGGGTGCACAACTGACAGAACGTTACATGATCCCTAGAAAACACCAACACTCAGATAACGGCTGCTCCTTTGAACTAAAGGGGGGGACCAACAGCGGACAACACATGCGGGAAACACCAAAGTACGCAGAGACACACAACAGCAAGACACCAGTGGTAGACCTGAGGCAGCATGTATGGGAAAGAAAGGTGGCACAGGACATAATAGAGCAGCGTTTCTCAATTTGTGGGCCACAAAAGACTTCCAGGGTGTCTCCAAAGACAATCAGAAACCACAGATATTTACAATAAGTTTCATCACAGTAGCTAATCGCAGTTCTGAAACAGTGACAAAAATTTTATCATTGGGAATCACAACATGAGGGACTGTATTAAAATGTCACAGCACAACAGTGTTGGGGGGGGGGGGGGACCTGTGTGTCCAGGGGCAAAATAGCTTTTGAACCGCCTGTAGGAAGCATGACTTGAGGATTCCCAGAGATGACATGCAGAAAACAAAGGCCCAGCCAAAGCACATGCAGCATGCGCACAAAGACATTTGTAGCCCACAAAGACATGCACATGAATGAGATGGGAAGAAAGTGCAAAAAAGGAATCCCATCATTCAGCTGGGGGACAGCGGCAGCGGAGGCTCCCATGCTTTGGGGAAAAGGGGAAAAAAAGACACTTGGTGGCGGTGGGGTCCCTGAAATCTCACCTGTGAACAAACCCATGAGGACGCAGAAATCACCAAGAAGGCTCCACCCAAAATGCACATCCACCCACCCTGAAGGGGCAGCCACAAGGGAAGGTACTTACAGGGCTATGTGACTACTGGCATAGAGCAGTGTAACACGTGCAGGGTGAACATAACGGAATAATTCAAGGCAGGCACAATGGGGGAAGGTGGGTCATAATGCTGCCCTTCGCACAACACAGATCTAGGCCACAAAAAATAAATGACCAAACACGGGGAAGCAGTTAAGACGACTTGAAACAACATGCACCGCCACTTTAAGATAGTGCTCAACACCTAGTATTATTGGAAATGGAAATGACAGCACAAAAATAGGCAGCCAACACGTTGGGCACACGATCAGCTTTGAAATGTCAGCCCTCAATTCAGAATTCAATTTCATAGGCTCCCAAAATGATAAACTAGATGAGTTCCCCAAAACACTGGAAAGGGCTGTGACTTCAAAGTTATGTTCATAAGGCAGTGGAAAAAACGAGTGGAGCATGGCATAGACATTCACAAGCCATGTAAAGGCAACAAATGCACACATCACCAGAAGGAACATGTGAATTTCACATGCTGTATTCCAAACCTTTATGTTCCCACTGGGAGGAACACGGGCATAGGTGGACGCAATGCATGCTTCTCTAAAATAAGTAACATTCAAAATAAAGCCATACATAATGCAGCCCCTCTGGGTCCTAAATGAAGAGCCAGGCATACTCAGTTGCCAGGAAAAAATAAAGTCCATTGGCAGGTCACAGCTATAAGATAGGACAGTAAAGGAAAGCGGAAAGCACAAACAATCCTCCTGGGAACCCATCTATTGCACTGCAGCTACATTCACCACGGTTCAACACATCCCTATTTTCAGAAAGTGGAAACAGGCATAAGTAGAGAACATAAACAACATGAACTAAGGGGCAAATTTCAGGGAAGGCAGGAATCTTTTGAGACATGGGACAGGCGGCCTGCACTATGGGTGATGTTACAATGGAGGGCTCCACAAGTAGTGAGGATTGCTCCTTTCACAGGACCAGAGCGAGCAGAGGCACAAACATGCAGGAGTTTGCTAGCGGGCGTAGCAGTTGGTAATGACACCCTATGTTGTGCCTGTTCCACACACACCCACGTGGGCACAAATAAAAAAAGATTGGGGCCACTTGAAAACTAACACTAAGCAGTAGCTAATGTGAGAGCTGTGCAGTTATAGTGTACCAACAAAAAAAAACTGCGCAATTCTTTTAAACCAGTAAGCTGACTCTCATCCCATTTGAACAGCATCAGCAGCCCCTAATGTGAGCAGAAGGGGGGACGGAGGGTATTTGCTGAGTGTGCCTCAAACCTGCCTGAGGGGATGAGCGCAGGAAGAAAATTGGGCGGGGGCCTGTTGCGATGATGGTTGGGGACATCATACAAAATGGAGCATGCCTGACCAAAAGGACCTAGAGATGACATTTACTTGTACACTGTCTACATCTAGGCAGCAACAGTAACACCATGGAAATATAGCCCCTTCTAGATGCCAAGGCAGCCGGCCATTCTTGCCACACAGGGTCGCAACAGCCGCTGCAGAGGACAAAGAACCACAATCAACATGTGAGTCACATTACTGAGGCAAAAGCTGCCAAGCATCTTCATTACTGGCCTAGCTAGCAAAACACGGCACTGCTGTCACCTCATGCTGCACTGTTCTCTACGGGAATGCATCACAAGCAGCACACAGCAAGATTTTGGGGAATGTTGAAGGAAAGAAACAGTTCAGGTTGCACACATGTGAGCAAGAAAACACTCAGCAATGAGGCACTCAAAAAATGACAAACCATGTAAATATGTACCATGCAGTCAATGCAGAAAATGTCAAGGAAAGCAAGCACTCCAACCACGTCATAATCACAGCACTTTAAGCCTACTATGGGGTGCCTCCATTGAAAAACAAGAGCAATTAAAAGGTACATGGTGCAGACGGCTACCAGCAAGACAAATACAGATTTCTTTGACCAAAATGTGGCAAACCTGATTCCATTTGTCCAGCATCAGCTCTCAAACATCAATTTAAAGTTGCATGTCAGTGACCATAAACCACAGGGGGATTACTAGAAAAAGGACAAACTTGCCATAGTGAGGACCTGGGATAGCAACCTTATAGGCAGTAGCTGGGAAATCTAGAAAATCACATGACACCTTGTATGCATGAAGTGTGATGGGAGCTGCATATAGCAACAGGGAAACTATAATGGTGTGCCCATGGGCACCAAAAGAGAAGCCAGTACCTAGGCATGCTTGGCACTAACAGTATGCATAACAGAGCATCTGATAACTTTAGGATGAGGGAGTAACAGGGAACTGGGAGACTACCTCTATCACACATAGCAAGGACAGCACAAGAACTGCATCAAGCAGATCTTCACACCACAACAATCCATCACTGCCACACTCCACTATGTTCCGTTGGGATAGAAGTTATAGTAGGCGAGGCACAATAAGAAAAGAGCACATGGCAGGAGAATGTTAAAGGAAAGAAAATAGCATGAATCAGATGAGGCAGCAAATTACTGGTCACTGCACGAACAAACAACTGCAAAGGACTTGGCACAAAACACTGCATACGGCATTCGGCTGCACCATCACACTAGAACTGAGTGCTCTATGGAAGGCAAATCTTTTCACAACACTAAACGCACACTCCAGACACTAATAATCTCAGATCAGGGACACTGAGGGGGAGACAGCTCAGAGGTCGAGGGACAACAGCCATTAGAAACATATCACGTGCAGGTGTTTTGCTCCCATGTTGTAGGGACACCATTTCAAGGACACAAAAGACCATTGAGATGCAGCAAACAGCTACTGGCAGGGAACTTCGTAGGAAAGGTGATCAGGAGAGTTCATTCAGACTTCTGTCACCACTGCCAAAGAAACATCTCATTCCATCTGGTGATGCTAATTCCATGTAGTCAGAGTCTATAGCTAGCCACTTAAGCGTAACACAGGGATAGAGTGAGGGGGCAGTCACAGAAAACGCTGGACTGTGCGACATGCACAGCAAAAAGCAGCCTGCAACATGAAACACCCTTGACTGCCATGCCATCAAGCAAGATCCAATCCGCAAACTCAAATACTAGAGGAGGAAAAGGGACCTAACCAGTAGACAGCTTGAAGGTGGGGCCTTTAATACACTAAGGCACACTGGTGACGATAACACAACACTGAATCACAGCAACACTTCCCATTCCCGGATATGCTCTACTGGCAAAAAGCTGACACCAATTCAGACTGCAGGGGAATATTGAAAGACAACCACGCTCAAAGACTAACGAAGGTAAGATGAAAAAGGAGGTAAAAAGTACTTTGCAGTCATGGGGGTGACACTCAATGGACATTAAGAATACAGAAGCACTGCACAAACTACAACTCACAGTAGTCTTTTGCAATGCTCTCCTACCTGCACAAGATGATTTGGAATACACATGATCCATCCACTGGGGATGCAGGGAAAAAGCAGCTTTCACTATAATAACGGAAAGTGACAACACAAACGGGCTGCATGGTCCCTACATAATATGGGCTACAGGGTCAGAGCACCCACATCAGGAGTAGATAGACATGATGTGAACAATGCATAAGAACCTATAGCTACAGCAAGGAGATAAGGACTGCAAACACCATCATTCTTAGCACAAGAACTACGTGTTGCTCCATCTATAAGCTGACCCAGACATAGAGCATTGGGAAGGCAAGATAGTTGATGACAACAGCAATCACAACAAAGTCAAGTGGGCATTGTGACTGAGGGAAAACAAGAGTGCTCCATGACCACGACTGACATTAACAACATCTCACACACTTCACAACACTTACAGGACAATGCACACCTATGTGCACTAAGCAACCAGAAGACCTGTTCGCTGCTCATTTAAACAACAGAAACACGGTACAGGGGAACAGGCTGTCAATTGGAAAATAGTCAAACAGAAATTGCTCTGCTGAAGTACCGCTGAAACATGCAAGGATTACAGTTTTATAAAAAAACTACTGCCAAAAAATGGCAAAGTATTGGAATATCAAAGACTCCAGTGACTTCATTTTCTTGATATGATCAGGGCTGGAAAACTGGACTAAAAACATGCGCTGAACACACGTAGCAATGTGCTCAACACCAATAGGGAGAATATAGGGAAAGGAGGCTACGAAGAATGATGGGCAGAAATGCACATGCAGTCTGAATGATAAACAACACATGGGGAATGGGCGGCTGTGCATTGAATGTTCAATAAGCAAGCAAGGTCAAATCTGTGAAAATTGTGATTTTTCAGTTTCTGACTATCCCTTGACAGAGCTGTCAGCAGACTCTTTAATCCATCTCCCAAACAAAAATCAATTCCAATGCTACCCATGGTGCCATGTATTTATATAACAATTAAGCTCACATTTCAGAAATTTACACTGTATCTGTGTGCATATGCATATGCAGTTCACTTCTCAAGCCATCCCTATTGGACACCTGTCAACCTGTACTGCTTTAGGGACAGCAATGCCAAAAGTAGCCAGGACAAAGATATCCATAGCATTACAAGAATGATAAGCCACCCATGAAACATTACAGCAAAACAATACATACTGATGGGGCAATAGACAATTGTTGATGGCATAGCACAGGGCATCACTATGCACCTGCAAAAAAAACATGTTCCACATGGGCAGCACACTATGTGATGCTCAACAATAAACTTCACACAAAATTCTACACACTTCCTGGAATTCCATTAAATCTATAGGTCATAAGTCGCCAACTAACAACACTTCCAAGTATATTGCTCTCCTTAAAGGCCATTCACTCATGAGAAATGAACAGACTACTAAGCAAAGCTGAAACGTTGAACCAAAAAGCTTGCAGACACACCAACATTCACACACCCTTGATGCAGGCAGGACACTTGGAAAAACTTGAAGGCAAATCACACCCCCACAACATAACAGGCTACAGGCCTTGCTTTACAACAATTATACATGATATTTGGGATTCCTTAGCACACAGCACATAACCAAACACATAGCAACTTGCTCCAAAATCAACATGGGAAGGGGAACCATGCTTCATATATACAGGTACTTAGAAACTAGGGGAAACCATCAAGGCAATGGGACCCCAGAAAGGCATTTAGAACACGTTCCTGTAGAACAAGGAGAACGATGGACTAGGAACGTACAGCACTACCAGAACAACAAAAAGCACAACCTCAGGGAGTGGACACACACGGAAATTGGAACATCCGTTCCAAAGCATACCATTACAAGTGACAAACAGAAACTGGCAGGATCAAAAACACGGCAGCTACGTCACACAGAGTGTCCCCTCCCTCCCAGCAAAAGAACACTGCCACCTCACACATGAGAGGCTCACGATGACTTTTCCAGAAGATGGTTCAACACAAAACAACACCTCTGAACTAAAGAACAGTAAAACTGACACGGCGCATTTCACAACAGTAGAGTGCTATAAGGCTACACATTACACACAAAGAACAGGCAACCCGATCTCCAAAAACAACAAACAAAACAAGGGCAGAGGAATGGCGTAAGCAAACAAGCACAGGAACCAGGATAGACTGACAGCTATACAACACATGCCGATCTTCTTCAAAGAAAACCAGCCTGGGTACCTAAGACGCACACAAAATGGTCTGAGATCACGTGAACATCAGGAACATCTAAAAACACAGTATTCCATAAAAAAACTGCACTATACTCACTGGATGAGAGACACAACTCAAGCCGCAACACGCTCGAACGACAAGAACTTAGAGGCAAATCACCCCTCAAAGAAACAGTCGGGCCACACACTTTGAAATAACAATCATTGCTTCACATCAACCATCACACATCATGCTTGGGATTCCTTACGACACCGCACATAACAGGACACATATACCAAGCTGCGCCACAATGGACATGGGGAGGCGAAACATCAGCATATGAACATGTAAATGGAGATAAGACAGACCATCATGACAATGGGACACGGTAAAGGCATCTACACCATGTCCATATAATAGAACAACAATGGGTTTACAAGGCACAACGCTACCACAGCAACAGAAACTATGACTTCAGTGACCAGACACACACAGAAATGGGAACATCCCACCTATTCCACTGAAGGCCATGAGAAATCACAAACAGGAACTGGTGCTACCACATGGACAGCAACTACAGCCACAAAGTATTTCCCTTGCTCCCAGAGACAGGAGGGTGACAGCTCACACAGAACATCCTCACAATCACTTTTCCTGAACATGGCTCAGGGCAATGGCACACCTCTGAAGCCAAGAACAGTAAAACAAACACAGTACAATTGACAACAGTACAAATGGAAATAAGGATGCAGATTACACACAAAAGACAGCCAACCCCATCTCCGGCAGAAATAACACACAGGAAGAGGGCAGAAGAAAGGCAGAAGCAGACAAGCACAGGGACCCAAGACAAACTATCATACAACGCATTTCTGTCTTCTCTTCTTAAAAGAAACACCGGGCAGAATACTTAGGGCTCTCACAAAGTAGCCTGAGATTATGTGAACATCATGGACATCTGAAAACATACCAATCAATAAAAAGTTAAAATGTACTCACACACTAAGGTGTACAGGTCCATCTCCAACACACAAGACCAACATGATGTCAGGGGGCATTGGCAGACAAAGCTGCAGCTCACACACATTAAGCTTTCCATAAAACATCACCATGACATGCTACTATGGCCTCAAACACACATTCCAAATAATGCCAGCATATACAGAACACTAGAATACACAGGCCCCTTCACACAAGCGTATTAAGCTATGACCATCACGTAGACTCCAGGAAGGGCAGGCACCTGAAAAAAACAAACAGTCACTTAACACCCATGACAGGAGAAAAAGGATAACTACACTTCAGGGAAAACCATAAATAAACAACCAAATCTACAGAAACAAGTTACAGGACACTTTAAGGAGAACAAACTGTGGAACATACACCTCTGGCATGCCCTATAGCCCTAGAAGGCATCTACACAAGGTCACTTTTCCTTGAAATTATAGGTCGCTTTTCCTTAAAATCATACTACCTTGCACTCCTCGGGGATACAGCACTGAGATATTACAAAACACAAGGATCCCCTTGATAACAACATCAACAACTAGACTAAGAATGCTAACAGCACTTTGGAATGCTTTTGTGTTGTCCTTAGAGGTGAAGCTAACCATCAGGAGCCCCTGTGCATTCCAAAGGGCTGAGGGGCAACTCTGCTGTAGACCCAGGAAACCCATGGTTCTTAGAATGTAAAAAAATAATTTAACAGGACCACACTTATGGCCTGGCCCATACAAACACCGACACGGAGGGAAGCAGGTGCCCGTCACTACCCAATAACGGGATTCCACAACAGTAAACAGCCATCGCAACCATCAACGAATTTCTTATTGCAAGTTATGTAATGACTCCTTCTAACTTGAGCAGAACCATCTTCATCAACAGCTATGGATCCGTGTATGCTCCGTGAAATGAAATGGCCAGCCAAGGCTCTTCCTTCTTATGCAACAATACCATCTACATGCTCATGTCCATAAAAAAATATACAAAATAGTAAAGACACCACAGCTTGGAAGCTATAACTTCATGACAACACAATGAGACATTTCTGCCATGGCCCCTAAGATGGCCTCAAACAGCTAGCTCCCACCCATGAACCTTTGAAGACCCTGCACTTCATAAGAAGACGGATGACACACTACCACCCTGCCAGGCACCCACCAGGCCAAATGGCCGTGCATCTCCTGCTGAACACCATAAATTCCTTAGCAATTCCATTAATTCTTCATAGTCCATGGGTACACATAGAACACTCCTTGAAAACCAAGTTGAGGAAGCACACCATCACTTCAACACAGGGACAACTCTGACAGTAAACACAAGTATGAGCAAGCAGGCAGCAATTAACTTCAGTAATAAAACCTCCTACTGACCAACTCAAAAACATTCACTAAAGTCCTTAAAATCCCAAGGGATGGAGACAGGCATCTATGGGATGATGAACCACAGTATTCCAACAACTACATAGCAGCTACCTACATAAAAGGAAAAGTTGGAGAAACACTAAAAACATTACAACTATTGAGGAAATGGGTGTTCAAAAGCACACAATGGGACCATCAAGAACCAATGAAATGACAAACATCCACATGGAAGATACCCTCCCACACACCCTACACAAGCCAACAATTCCCACACACAAAGAAAAACAAGGAAACATCTAGACAATTCTAAGCCTACAAGGGACCCTGGAAAGAGCAGTGCATAGGTGCACTGACCGACATGGGTGAGCGGTTAACTTTCTAAATAAGGTCAACATCCATGAAGTTTCCCCAAACTAACATGGCTCTAAAACTTTTCCCAATCAATGCCCCATAGGGACAAACCTGTAACAATAGCTATAGCTGGAAAAAAGGAGCCCCACAGCATGGCAAGGGTGCATGCAACCGGTCCAACAAGACATAGAAGATCACAGAACCCTCTGGAACACAACAGCACAGTGCACACATCTACAACCTGCCGTTGTGACATAAAACCGATACAAAAACAAACACATAGACTGAGCCACTGTGCGGTGCGCTCGTGCCCTTTGTGACTACAGGGACACCCTGGGATAAGCTGACACTCGCACAACTATGAACAACAAAGTGAAATGCCCTCTTCTACCAAAGCACATACAAGGAACGCTTTCTGTGCCAAAGCAAGCAAAAATAAAACCATGGGGGACAAACGGATGGCAAATACTCATGAAAAATGGAATGCAGGATGCTGACGGGGACTCATACCAGACAAACACAACTTGTGAAACACAGTGCTGAAATGACACTGGAAATCCACAAAATCATCAAGCACAAATGCAGGACATCCACTGGCCTAATCCTCCTCTTCATACCCTCCTCTCCCCTACCCTCTCCTCCCCATTCCACTTCCACCACCACCAACAACAATTCAATCTATCCTCGTGGGCCTCGCTTCATCCCGTGGGCCTCGCTTCACCCCGTGGGCCTCGCTTCACCCCAGCAACACACCTACAAAGGCACCCATCAAAAAAACAATTTGACTTCCAAAAATTATTACTATCATGCCTTAAGGAAGTATTTGAAAACAATGGCAACATCAATCTTTGTAAAAAAAAATGGAGGGAATACCTACATATCAACTTTCACATACAGTGAAACCTAGGCAATGGACAGAAACGAACACGTGCAAACCATCAAAAAAAACAATGCTTAGATGCTCTCCTACCTTTGAAGCACACTGCCTCACACATCACACATACATCACAGGAGACATCACATGGACAACATTGAAAGGATACCACAGTGAGAAGCAAGGAAAACTAAGTAACCGAGCACAACAGCTTCACACAAACATCCATGACACAGTACCGTAATCATGTCAAAACTCATCGTTCCAAGATTCACTTTCTCAACAGTCTACAATACCAAAATCTGTTCCCACGACTCTCAAACCGTAAAACTGGACACTCACATTTCGGCGTCTTCGTGACTCAGAACGCAATGAAAAAAGGAATCAGTTTCAACGACCAGGCATCTTACAATGCAGCCATAACTACTAATATACTAAAGAGCCAAGCACCACAATCCCTTCTCATGGAGGACGTGCAATTCCACAAACAATTCAAAGAGATGAAACCAAAAAATGTCAACACAATACTAACTATAAAAACTATGAACAGTGACACAAACATACATCTTGACTCCACAACTCGGGCATAGGACAAGGAGACGCACAAAAAAACAGAACACTCCACCCACCATAATGCAGACTAGGCAAGCAACACAAAAAAGAACAAATGCAGCAATCTATCAAAAAACACACCACTTAAAATGTGTAATGAAGCCCATACATAAACCAAAACTTGGCCTCAAAAATACAGAAATGAGGGGCATTGGATCACAATTTCAATTACAATATGCAAAATAAACATACAGCCCAAACATCTAAAGACCACCATCCGGAACATCCCTAGTTCACCCCAATGAAGATAACACGCATACATCAAATTTTGAAACACATACTCCCATCGGATCGAAAGCGGATCTCACGCTAACGTGCACTTGGCTCTGATAAAACCATTGTAGTTCAGTGGACTGAGAGTCCGCCTGCAAGCTGCAATATCTAGGTTCAATTCTAGTCAATGGCACACACCTTACTTATGGACACATCCACAGTGGGAGCCGTCCAGGAAAAAAGGACTCCATGTTTCTGCCTCATGGAGGTCTCTCACTCTCTATACACCTTCCTTCCCCTGTCCTCAAAAATCACCAATATCTTCTTTAAAAAAAGCTAACAATTTATTGGAAATGGACTACTTTTACCGCCTTGCGGATACACGGTCATTGTAGGCAACGGGATCACACCTTTAGGAATGGCTACAAATAATGGGAAATCTTTACACCCTTTGCAATTAACCTCTACTCCCAAGGGCTACTCTGGCTTCTCACGAATGCCCGAAAACCGTTCAAAACACGCTCAGCTTCTGACCAAACCTCACTCTGGAAAGAGAGGAGGATGCAGCCAAATAAAAAGAACCCTTACCTACACATAGTGGGGAAAACACATGTGCCGATACCTCATAACAGCTCGCCATCACAGGCACACCAGCCACCATGCATAAGATCCATCAGCTAATGTTGGTCAAAATCACTACTCATCAAATTCCTTCACGCTCCAAAACAACCATCTTCATGGACCTAACTTCATCAAAACTCTGGAACACGACAACATAGCCTAACACATGCCATGCCCACCCAAGGCTGCTCCTTCAAACGCCACACACACAAGCATAGGACCTAGGAGGTCACACACAATATACAATACAAAGAGCATACGAGGCAGAAACTGAGGAAAAGAGAACCTTGGTCACAGGACCACGGGGTGCAAGAGAGAGTTTACTCAACACAGCACAACAGGACATTCCAGACATGTCCCCTAACCTAAGACGACCTCAAACACGGATGCGGCAAATCATCGCACATGAAGAGGCCTACAACTAATAGGAAGCAGGTAACCACACACAGCCACCCGCCAGGCAAAGCAAATCTACATTCGCTACTGAGCACTACAACTGCACTCATAATAACATCAGGCACTTGCAGACAACAAACACAAATATGACCCTCCTTCACGTGCAACAAAAGGCCAACATACAGCATAAATTAACTGCAGGAGCCAAAATGGAAGCCCCCTTAGGAGACAAAAACGGAGACAGTCAGCAAGGAAGTACAAGTGGAGAACACCATACTTAGTGATTAAAAAACATTCACAAAATTCTCTGACAAAACTATGTGGGGCTAAACTATGGAATCATGAACCACACTGTCCCAACAAGTGTATGGCAAGTGGCAATATTAAGCAAATGATGGACAAATATTAATAAATAACTCCAAAGTAATGCACCGGTTGTTACAAACCACACACTAGACACGATGGTAACCACTTGAAGGACAGGCGAAGCTCCGTAACAGACACAATCCCAAGCCTTCATCATAAACAGATAGACACATGGCAACATTCAGGCACTTCTAGGCCGAAAAACCCCTGCAAGCACCCATCCACACCTATGGCATCTAAACAGGGCACACGGATGCCTTTCCATCTATGGCCGTCATCCCTGACATTTCCAAGACCTTGCATTACATAAAACTTTCAGACAAAACATACATCAGAGAAAATAATATCTCATGATGGCTTTAAGGACAAAACCTACACCCCACAGCACTACAGGGGCACATATACGTCCATTATGAGCACACATAAATTTGTCCTAAGTCCATTTTGGAGACGGCAACACAGGCCATACCTCTACGCTCAGCACTTACCTCATGGCAACATAACCGTGACGAATATCATGCCTGCAGGGGTTTACCTCTCACGAACCACAGACATACACACTAAAGCACTGCGAGGCACACTTCCTACATCCGGAAACACCCTTTGCGTGGCTCAATTCCACACCGAACAACACAACCAAGGAACAACACCCCTCTATTCCACTGGGAAAAGTACAGAGAACACATTCCATGCCTCAACAGACATAAAAGTAGCAAGGGCAACTCTGGTAACTGTTGGAAAGGCAGTGGACATGCAAACACACATATGCAAAACACTCACATGCTTAACCCTCTCCCACTCCTGCTCCTACTCCCCCTCCACTCAAAAATGTCCAACTAAGCCACATGTCATCACAAAGAAAAGCTTCTAGGCTCTCAATCAATCACCACTCAGACATGCAAAAAGTTCTTCTTACTTTTTTTGGAAAAGTTACCAAAGGCATTCCAACATTCAAATATAACACAAACACATAACTGTATTAAAAAAAAAACATGCTCTCACAACAACTTTCTCATTCAGGAAAACAAACAAACACATGGGACACAAACACATGCAACGAGCAAGCAAAAAAACACCTTTACATACCACCCTGCATTCATGGCGTAGTGAGCCACAATGCAAACCTACACCACGGAACAACACTCAGACACCATTCAAAACTCAACACAATGGCAGAAATCACACAGAAGGAACAGGATAACACATCCTAAAACCAGAATCCATGGCATGGGACCATAATCGCAGCTGGAGCCGTCATTCCACTACAAACTTTGATAACCTCTCTGAAATACTACTCAACTCTATTCCTATACCACTCACACTTTAAAACTCTACCACAATAATTGACCCTGCTCGTACTTCAAGACACAATAAAAATAAGACTCATATTCAATGAAAGGAAATCCTAAACTGCAGCCATCATTACTAAAATCAAAAGGAGACATGTCCCACAATCCCTTCTCAAGATAGCCGTACGTTTCCACAACCAATTGATAGAGTACCATCTGGCCAAGGATGCGCATTTCTGCAACACATTCGTAGTGACACAAGCAAAATAAAAAGGACAACCATAACACTTGAAAACCGGTGCCATGAGAACGCATCGAAATTGAACAATTCTTCTACAAGACACACAGACAAAAATTGGGCACACCGCCCATCAGGCTTTGGGCATAAAAAAAAATCACACAAAAGAAAAATACTAAATAAAACAATACACACAAACAGGAATCAGAGAAAATAACAGAACCTCTTGAAAAACAAACAAGCCACTTCATGGGAAAACCAGCATTGGAGGAAAACCTTAAATAAAATAGGCTAAAAAAATCAGCATAAAATACAAAACAATCAGGAAAAGGCAGAAAGGACACAGTTTTAACATACACACGACATTGCAAGCATAAAACATTTCACAGCGCAACCCAGACACACTCTTAAAGGTGCCTACACACGACATTGCAAGCATAAAACATTTCACAGCGCAACCCAGACACACTCTTAAAGGTGCCTCCTCAAAAAACAGCCATGGGATTAACTCGGAAACATCACACAGCACACTTGCCAACACCTCTTCTACTCTGACACCTCCAGTCTACCTGCAATCAAACAAAAAAAAGTACCAAAACCAAAACAACTATTCCGGGGAGGACAGACGAGGAAGACCTTCCTTGCAAGATCCCAACCGACACCGACCCTGTCACACTACCTACGGATAATTGCCTGAATGAACACGGCCATCAAAAAAAAAGACCATCACAAACACTGCATATACAATATCTCAGAAAAATCAAACTCCTCTCAGAAAGGTTTGGCATAAAACAACATAAAACTGCCCTTACTGTCACATAATGCAAACATTTCTCAAGATAACCTGCTTCTACACATGAACACAAAAACAATACAAACGCCTAGATAAACCTTGTGAACCCTTCAGTCCCCACATTGAATGAAGAGAGCACACCCTAAAAAAAAAAATAACTTACCGCTCTGCAACATAACTTTCATCACATCTCACTATGACAACACAATGTTTCTGGCCTATGCAGCTCAGTGCACCCACTGACTCAGTGCACACACTGCACCCTTCAGTCCCCAAAGAAAAAAGAAAATCAAATACCAACAACAACCATCACATTAACACACATGAGCAACTTTGCAAGTCACTCCCTAGACACGACTCTCAGACCTAGCAGCTCCAACACACACTGTTACGCTACACAACTCTTATCCCATACCTGCATGGACACAATCTTCTTCCCTCGGCCTCCGGCTGCACAAACATGATCACTGGGGAGAAAAACACAACACAAAACACAGCCAAGGAAAAACAACTGACCCGTTTCGTACAATATGACAGGAAACTCAGCAAATGAACAAATATTTACAAGAAACGTACCTTTCCACTTCCAAAAACAGGAAATGTGCTTGAACCGCTCCAAAAATCACCAATAATTCAAAAACGGACCAACGGAACCAACAGCCTCTCCGCCCCATAGCACACGCTGCACGCACAGAACAATTCAATAAACCACACAAACGCCACAAAACACACTGCACGCACGACCAAAAAGTGCCAGAAACATTCACTGCTGTGGGTGGCCTAGAAACAACACTTGAGCTCTTCATTATCGCCTAAAAAACAGACCATGACTGGCCTTGCCGAAATCCGAAAGACGGAAACCGGCACACACCCACCACATAGCATGCTGAAGAACTTCCAATGGAATGGACACACATAGACACACACAACACAGCATCATGGCCTCACCTGGCATTATTGACCGTTCCTGGTTGTCTACAATCTTTCATAACATGCCACTGTACGGCACACTCGCCCCTACAACACGAAACTGGCATCCTAGCAAATTCTTCTGCTCCCTGCACCTGTTACCGCTTTTCCAAACAATTACCACCATTAAAGACACCTGTGCACAACATGGGCACGCACACACGCCGACTGGCACAAAATTCCACTACGTAAGGAAATCACAGGTGGCCAAGAATATACTCTGACAATAAAATGGACTTATACACATGACTCAAGCCACTTCTTATATATTGGCTGAGCATAAGTGGCACATCAGACAGACAGGCAATACACAAATCACACAGGGTTTGTTTACAAGAGCCCTGGTGTTTTCGATACTTGGGAATGCCACCCAGAGATGCGAACTGACAGACACATACAGGACTAACCACAGAAAATGATGCCTGTGTCCACCAACACTTCCAGGACACATAAAATCACCCTCAAACATATGGGACCAATAACACATACATCTTTTTATTACAAATTCCTTACATAAGGGAACTGACAGGGCTACACAGCCACAAACTTGCATGACAGACAACCATCCATCAGTAGCCTACTAAACAACCACAACTGGGGATGTGACCACAGACAATGTACATTCCCGTCATTGCAATACAGCCTGGGACCTTTCAATCAGTACGTACGACAGCAGGGACAACTATTGGGGGGGTATGGAAATGGGGGGAGCACCACTCCAAGAAATGAATGTTATTTTAACAATAATAAAGATAAAATAGGAATATAAACTAAAAATTGGGCATGACGCATTGGATAGTGCAATGAAGACTTAACGCCCTTACAACAGATGTGCATGTAAGAGATAAAGGAGCTGCGGTCCCACTTCTAAGACCAGAGAGCGGAACACATGCGACCCACTCATAACACACACTGAAGACATACTGAAGATGTCTGCATGACGAAATAAAACAGAGGAATTCCCAAAGGACATTACTGGGGGAAAAACCACGTGTGATTAGTGCATTGCATGTCTGTCTCCTGTGTCATTTATGCTCTGCCAAGATTTAAGAAGGGTCTTGAGTCATCCGTATCAGTCCATTCTATTGGCAAAGGATATTCTTTGCTGTTTGGGCTTGCATGCTTAGATTATTTCTGGGACAACTCACTCGGATAAAACCAAACAACACATCAACAAACCACACTCAACACAGCTGCCTCTCTACACCACACCGCAACAACCTTGACATTACGAACATACATACGCTCACACAGGCGGATCATCAGGTTTCAGCCTCACACCTACATACAACAATTCACAGAAACAGAAAACGAAAACAAAAAACATATAGTCAAGCACACACACATGAAAACACAAACGCTTACATCATCCATTTTCCTGCTCTGTCTCAGACCCTGGTTCCACCAACACAAACCACTCACTCATACACTATGGACAACTAAGGGAAAAAAAGACAATGGTGCTTGCATCAAAACCTAAGGAAATACAATACCAGGAGGGGGACAGATACACTTCTCTCACAGAGGGACCAAAACATGAATAGGGGGGAAATTCCTCCTTCAGTGCAACCGCAAACATAGCTGTTTCAAACACCACAAAAAGGAATTGAACAGAGGCAGCGCGATGACCAACTCCTAAGAAAGATATCAATAAACAACTCAAAAGCCAAACTCCAATCAACGAGAGTGGAAATCCAACTAACCGTTGCAAATAAGAAGCCTACAAGGAAATGACCTCACTTAGGCAAACACTGGTGACACCCAGAAAACATCTAAAAAGGCAAATAGCCCGTTAAAAGCAAGCAACAAAATTAAAAGAAAAAAATAAATAACACATCACAACAACAATGACAAAAAATACAAAAAGCACAATGAGGAGAGGAAAGGTCTGCGGACACCTAAGACAGAAATCACAACAACAAAAACCCACGAAACGTGTATCGCCGGCACACCTTCTAGAAGTAAGACACATCACACGCTGGAAAAATGATGTTCATGGACTCGGAGCACACATGACCAATGCATCAAAACAAAAATAGAAAGGCAAGACAAAAACTTTCAAAACGTTACTTTAAGAAATTACAGACACATTGCTGAATTGTGTCGCAAACAAAGGCCAAACAACAACAGCAGAGCACACGACAAAATCATTTCACACAGACAGGCATGTGGAGAATCAGAAGGAGGCAGCGACGGGCCAAACAAGGGAACATGGGATAAAAGCAAATCAGAACAAATGCAGCCGACTGCAATCATGTATGTGAAGCGCTCACAGTCATGGAAATAATAAGGGCAACCAAGACAATGTCAGTCGTCACACAACAAAACATAAATGACAGCTTACACTGGCAAATGTCCTGCATCAGCCCTAACACATTGAACACAGCGGTTACAGTGCCGGCCTGGGGAATCAAGGGTGACAAGTACCTGCGAATCCATTCAAGGACATAAGCCACAAATGAAACTTCACATCCCCTTGATGTGATTACGACAAGAGCCAAGTGTTGGATGCATAACCACCATCCTTATTTCTGGGCTTCTCCCCCTCCCCTCTCCTCCTTCATTCTTAAACAACAAAAAGGAAATCCTGCAACCGCATACATGCCAGAATATCTCAACTCAGAGAGGAACACCGCAAGCAGCGAAGACCATGCGGATCAAATAAAAAGGAAAAGACAAAGGGGAACAAACAGCGGACACAGCAGTAGCAAACCTCACCCTGCACTGATTGCCTGGGAATTGGAACAACAATGCTTCCTACACTCACAAAAACCACTGCTATTCCAATAAGAAACAGCAGGCGGCAGCACATATCCATGGCGAAGAAACAGCCTCTTCACAACCACCAGCTCACATACAGTCAGCAGGAACCCACTTCCAAAGAACTGTCTTTCACACCACACAGCAAGGAATCCCTGCAAACAGGAACAGAAAGAAAGGAAAAGGGTCACCCGATGGAAACCCAGAAAGATACAGAGAGAGTTAACTGAAAACACTAAGCTCCCCTAAACACCGCTGACAGAAACCTTTCGGAAATACAGCGCCGTTCCTAAAATGGCCACAGGAGGGCAGCAGAGGATCACAAATCATACCAACGCGCTCAGAAAGAAAAGACAACAATCCCAAAAACGACCACAAGATGGCAGCGGAGGATAACAAATGAAAAGAACGCGCCGCAAGGGGAAGAACACGGGGGCATCACAGAAGACGCGTTTTTCACAGCCGGGAAACAGAAAGGCCCCAGCAACGCCAACACCGCAGGGGAGCACAGACAGGGCTTGCGGCAGAGCATGCTTCCCAATGAGCTCTGGGACCTTTCTGAACCAGAACACGGAACTCGCAGCGGGAAAACGAAGGACAGCCAGATCTGCCTTCACCTTTATCAGGGCAATAAAGGCGGGACCCACACAAACAATCACAGTCCACACTACGCTGACCTCCCCTGTACCCTGTGCCACTCACCTCATCATCGAGAAACGCCGGGGCTGTACTCCGATGGACATGTCCTTTCCTGAGCCTAGTATAAACGAGCCAAGGGCACTCTTGTTCAGACGATGGCTGCCCCCAAAATAAGGCCGATGACAGGCGAATCCGAAATCACTGCCTGCAGCGAGCCATAAAGCAACCTACAGACGGATGCAATCAGGCAGAGCACATTCTGATGTTCAACTATCCCTCAAGACTTTGCAACGCAAACCCCAAGGCCAAGCTGAGCAACTGTGCTCTGCAAGCACAGCTCATCCAGCTATAAACTGTCCGGCCGAGTGGGAACCACCCTCCTTCTGGACCCCTGAGGGCCATTGGCAGGCTCAACACAATGGTCCCCTTTCTCCATTGTAAACAGCAAGCCCAAGGCCAAGGCAGCAATTGGGCTCAGCACAATGGTCCACTTCCTCACCTAAAAAAAAGAAAGCCCAAGGCAAAAAGAAGCAATTAGACTCAACCCAATGGTCCCCTTCCTCACTTAGCTACAACAAGGATGATCCATTGGCCTCAACACAATGCACCCCCTTCTCAACCTGCAGCAGCAAGCCCAAGACCAAGGCAAGCAACTGCGAGAGAAAAATAGTCACCCCTATCACAGAGAAACAGAGACCCCAAGGCAAAGGCGATCAATTGTGCTCTAGTAGCAGAGCCATGCCAGATGCAAAC
>JAAGEH010000678.1:0-27244 GCA_011751065.1 Lasiurus cinereus | reverse complement strand
TCAAAGAGCACGCATAGCAAAGAAAAGACACACAGAAAGGGAAACAGCGGGAACAGCAGCCTAGCACCTCATTGCACATTGCGCCATCAAAACAAACCGACAAACAATGCCCTGCCTCCCCAAAGGAAAGAGCAGGCAGCAGCACAGATCCATGGCGCTCCGAATCATGCTCTCCAAAAACAACAGTGCAGATAGCATCAGAAGGAGCGCACTCCGAAGGAATCATCTTTCAGGACACAGAGGAATCAATCCCGGCAATCAGGAACACAAATGAGCAAAAAGAACAACCCGACCGAAGACAAAAAACACACGCAAAGCATAACTGCAAACAGGCACCACACCTAAACACCGCAACCAGAAAGCTTTTCCGAAATCGGGCGCCATCCCAACAGTGGCCACACGATGGCACCAGAGGGACACAAATGAAATCCACGTGTCAAAAATACAGAGACAGCAACTCCTAGAGTGGCCACAAGATGACAGCACGTTACAAACAATGACATTCAGAAGCAAATGCAAAATTTTACCGAAGTACTTGTGAGGGAAGGGGCGCTTCATAGGTGGGAAACCAAAGGGAACTCACAAAGCCATCAATGCGTAGGAGCCCGGAAAGGCCCGACGACCGCTAACGCCAGACAATGACCTCTGGGATGTCCATGGAACGCAACGCACACAACTCGCTACGAGAAAGCGAAGGACAAGCAGACACTCAATCACTCACTCACTCACTCACTGCTCACCGCAGTGAAGGCAGGAACCGACGTAGGAAGTCACAGTGCGCACAGCACTGCCCCCCCCCCGTACCCACTGTTCCACTTACCCCCGCAACGGGAACTGCTGCGTGCGCTCAGGCAGGCGCAATGTGTGCTTTCAGGAGTACAGGACAAATGCAAGGAACAAGGGCGCTCTTCTTCACACGGCGGTTCCCAAAATCAGGTGAACGACAGGTGGACCCCAGATCAGTGTCCGCAAAAAAACCGTAAAGCAACACACGGAGGCATCCAATGACATGGGGCACATTCCAAGGCTCAGCACAAGGATCTCCCTCAACTCCTGGCAAAGCAAAGAACAAGAAAAAGACAAAGATCAACAATGTACAAGCCATCATGCCAATTGTAGAGTACCCTTCCTCCCTCAAGAACTCTGAAAGGACCACAAAGGTCGTGCGAGGAATCGTTAAATGTCATGTGTAGGGAGCCCCTAGGCAAACAAGAGGCATGTCAAGCCTGCAGCACCCCTCCATGCAAAAGAAGTGAAATCACACAGTCTCAATCACTCTTGAGCTAATTGCTGACCTGTACAACCAAACACACACCCCACACACCACACAAAACTTCCTATAAATTCCACCTAGGCCAGCGACGCATTTTTTCCTGGAAGAATAGACAAGAAGAGAGGAACGCAGCGCTAACTGCCCTCTCTGCATTATAGCACTCCTCTGTAAGGAGCTGCCATGCACATGCACAAACACCAGTTGGAATCAAGACTGTGACCTGAAGGAACATCAGGCAAGACTCCACAGCCATCTCAATTCAGCAGAGAAAGGAGGGGAAACATAGCAGCTCCCCAAAAATAATCGTGTGGACTGGGACTCAATACTTAGGCCCTGTAAACGGCCCATTGCACTTTGCACCGTGGCCTGCGCTGCATCCATTGTACCTGGGTGACTTGCCAAAACAGCACCTTCTCTTGGGACAAGGAGACACTCGCTCGCTCACTCACTCACTCACACACTCACTCAGTGGTCACCACAGTGAAGGAGGGGACCCACACCAGAAGGCACAATCCAGACATCGCTGCCCTCCCTGCATCCCCCATGCCACTCACCTCCACTCAATGAGTCAGAGTGTGAAATATGGGTGAACACAGAGTGCAAGCACCACAAAGGGGCACAGGAGGGCACATCAAAGCTACTCTGGAGGGAAAAATCAGGTGTCCACACCTTATTCCAGATGACTAATAAGTGTGGATTTCTACAAAGTAAAGATGGTAAAGAACCAAGGCTAAGAAATGGACTTCTGACATCTACAAGCCTAGAATCGGAAGAGGAATACTTTCCCTTATTGGCAACAGCGGAGCTCCCTCTACTGTAGTAATAATATCTTTGCAAGCAGTAGAACAGCATCCCCCGGGCCACACAGGCTTCCCGAGAGTGAAATCCAGCAAGCGATGGTAGTGAATGCCTCGCTAAGCAGAGCACCCATGAGGCCTAGCATGCCAGCTCCTCTCGGAGGCATTACAGCTGTATCAGACAGCTGAGCGACAAAAGAATGCATGGAACACAAATGAAGTTCCACAGGAGGACTGATAGCATCATAGACCTGAACACTGAAGCTGCACATAGCGAAGACCACGCCACAACATCCCCTTGAAAAAAGGACAGGCTACAACATGGCCCTAAAAAAACCCGCTAATACTGATGATGATGATGATGATGATGATAATAATAAAAACATCAAAACTGAAAACACTGAACGGTAATTAAGGCCATTTAAGCGATCTTGGTCATACTCAGCAAGACACAACAGGGCATGAGACAACTGTAGTTGAATGAATGGGTGAATGCGAAAGGCCTCACAACCCTCACAGATAAAGTACAGCGAACACGACCACTACCAATGCACTACGTGCAGTGCCGTGAACACAAGGCACCTCTCTGGTCCACACACCGGCAAACGCTCTGCGATGGAAAAAGGACAAAAGGAGAGAGCAAAGCAATGCCTTAAATCAGCTGCTGGACAGCGACAGCATCCCAGTTATCAGTACCAAGGAAGCAAAGAGGTTCGCTGCCCACCTGCACAGGAAAGCACACGGTGTTATCACTGACTATTCTGCTGCAGCTACTCAAATCCATGGGTACCATTGGAAACGGCACCCTAGAGGGAAGGAGGCTACAGCAGCCACAATGCTCTGCATACAAAATTCACAGGGCAGAGAAGAGGTGGCTAATGTACTGCAATGCACTCGCTTGTAGGTAACACGACAAGAGACCAATGGCAACAGCATGCATGGGAGAAAGAAAGTTGATATGCAAGTAATTGTGGAACTGCCGCATCCACATAACAGTCAAGTGGCCAATAGAAAAGCAATGTGCAAGCATGAAATGGGAACTGAGAAACAGCATCAAAGGACATACAACCCTTGGAGAAAGTGCTCACAACTTGCTTGCTGCTTTACAGCTCACAACAAAGAATGCTTTCAATAACAGACAGGGTTAAGACAGAGGTAAAGTTGGCTGAGCCAGACATCCCGGGACAGACTGGCAGTGTGGCCACACAATGGGCTCAGATAACCCTGGTCCTGCACACAGGTAAGACAACAAACAATACTGAAAAAACAAATTCAGTCATCACAGGAACACCAAAAGCATCAGCAACACCTTGCATGTGTGACTTCTGAACGACAAGGAAGTTGCCCAGCCAGTATGAGAAACTAAAGCATCAAACCATGCATGCAAACCACATGAAGCCAGCTGTATCAGACAGCTGAGCGACCTCATGCATGCAAACCAGCATTCATGAGCAAAGATAAATGGAAGTAAGTAAAAATCAAGTAAAAGGAGCCATGCAATCATATAGGGCGATATGAAGAGCAGCACCAATGCTTAGGAAAAAAAATGGAGAACCAAGGCTGCCATGCCACATTAGGGGAAAAGGATTGGCAGAGGTAAAGTGTAATACAACCGCTTGTGCCTGGCAACAGCTACCGCAATGGCAAGCAAAGACGAACACCTTGCAGGAACTAACCATAGAGAGGCAAATCTCTCAAGAGGAGACAAATCCACAGTGCATGAAAGTCCATAAAGGGAAACAAAACCCATCTTCCACTGCAAAAAAAGCGCATCTTCAGCTTTCTCAACCTTACCTGCCGCAAAGGAGAAACCTCTCAGGTGCACCACCACGCAACTGCAAGCAAAGATACAATGCCCTGACATAAACGGGAGGAGATCATTGACGCTGACACATAATTTGGCAGGAAGACAGCGCTCAAGCAATGGCAACACCCTCTGAAGAGGGAAGGTGCGATGCAACGTACGCCGCATGCAGGAAAATCCATGCCACAACAAAAAGAGCATAACGACAGCCCTTCACATACACACCGCAAAAAATCAACCTTAACAAAGGCACAAGCAATGCTTTGCGGACCTCAGTAAAGACCTGGGGAAGTGAGAAGCCTAACCCAACAGGGAAAAAGTCAGCGAGAACAAACGCTAAAACACTGGCCGACAATGTACTGAAAAGAAAGAGCACCTGCCACAACGGAAAGGCCTGCATACACGTCAAATAGGACCCTCACCAATTTTCTGCCAAGCAACAGCACACCAACTAGCAAAAACCCACACCATACACGGGGTAGCTAACACCCACCGTCATGGAGCACTCATTGCAAGTGACCGCAATACACGGCAGGAATACAAACCGATAACATGTGACAGGGGGACATCAAGGAAAAAGACACAGAGGAACGAATTCTGCCGCAAACACACGGCAACAGGGAACCAGACATTTCCCAGCAAATAGCAATCGGAAACACATAAGAGTGGAGCTGCAAACATAGACAGGAAATGCTAGGCCACAAGAAATGTGGAGGCATGCTCAGGGGCATGAAAGCATCAGAGGGAAAATGTTCAGAAAGGCAGAAATAGTTAACCGCAACAATGTCTCGGAGCGACTCAAGACCGTGAAAACACGAGGACACCAAAGACAGAGTGGAAGCAGTCACACAAGGGAAGGAAAACAAGGATCGAGGACACAGACCAACTAGAATGGGAAATGCCCTGCATGCCACCTTAACAGGCCAACCTCAGTGGAGACAGCCACAGCCTAAAGACGCAAGCATGACAGGTAAGTCCGACTCATGTGTACTGCATGTGCCTTGGGGGAAGAAAAGCACATCCCCGCGTGGAGAGTCGTTTACAAGGCAGGCATGAAGTGCACCGCTACCATCCATTTCCCACCTCTCTCCCTGACCCCTCCTGCCTGTGAAGAAGCAAACAGGAAAAATGCCAGCAAGAAGGGAAAGAAAATACTGCATGCATGCAGTCATGCATACACCCTTGAACATCTGAAAGGTAAAAGGAGCACCGGCGGGATCAAAGAGCACGCTGCACAAGGAAAAGGAACAGACAAAGGGAAACGGGGAACAGCACTCTCGCACCTCGGTGCACATTGAGGCATCAAAGCGAAACGGCAGACGATGCATTACCACCCCCAAAGGAAACATAAGACGACAGCACAGATTCATGGAGCATCAAATGAACTTCTCAGAAAACAACAGTCCGCATGACACACAAATTCCCGAACCGCGAAGAAATCGTCTTTGAGGACAAAGAAGAATCAATCCCGGCAGTCAGAAACCGAGTTGACGAAAAAGAAAGACCAGATGAAAGGCAGGAAACATACACAGAGCAAAACAACTACCAGAAAACACTTCTAAACACCGCTCCCAAAACTTTTTCTGAAATCGGCCAGTATACCAACAATGGCCACAAGATGGCAGCAGAGAATCAAAAAGGAACTACACCTCACAAAAAAGGTAAAGAACAGCAATTCCGAAAATGGCCACAAGATGGCAGCACACCATAACAAATGAAATCCACGCGTCAAAAAAGCACTGAGACAGCAACTCCTAAAGTGGCCACAAGATGGCAGCAGAGGGTGAGCAATGGCAATCAGGAGCAGAGGCAAAATCACACTGAAGATTTTCCGAGGGAAGGTGCACTTTACAGGCGGGAAACCTAAAGCAATTGACAAAGCCAGCAATGCAGAGGAATCCAGAAAGGGCCGATGGCCAAAAATGCCTGACAATGAGCTCTGGGATTGCTGCGGAACGCAACACACCCATCACTCACAACGAGAAAACGAAGGACAACCAGACACTCACTCAATAGTCACCACCGTGAATGTGGGGAACCACATACAAAGTCACAGCCCGCACAGCACTACCCTACCCGCAAACCCCGTGCAACTCACCTCCACTCCGAGAAACGCTGACTCTGTGCTCAGACGCAGCGTGTGCTTTCAGGAGTCCAGGAAAAATGCCACCAACAACTGCGTGCTTCTTCGGACGCTGGTCCCCGAAGTCAGGCGGAGGACAGGCAGACCCCACATCACTGTCCGGAGGAAAACAAGAAGCAACCCACAGAGGCATGTGATCACACAGAGCACATTCCGAGGCTAAGCACAAGGGTCTCCCTTGACACCTGGCAAAACAAATTCCAAGACAAAGATGAGCAATGTACAAGCTATCATGGCCAGTGTGCCCAAGACAAAGATGAGCAATGTACAAGCTATCGTGGCCAGTGTGGAGTGTCCTTCATCAATAAGTCTGACAGCACCACAAAGAGTATCCGGACAACCGCTAAATGTCATGCCTATGGAGCCCATAGGCAAACATGAAAGAGATCAAGCATACACCACCCCTCCCTGCAAAGGAAGTGAATACACATAATCACACCCACCCACTCTTCAACCAATAGCAGGCCTGCACAACCACAGACACATCCCCACTCGCTGAACAAGACTTCCTATTAATTCCAACTAAGCAAGGGAAGCATTTTCCCTGGAAAGACAACTTCAAAGAGGGGAGGTTGGCACAAACTACCCTGTATGCATGCCACCTACCCTCTCTAAGGAGCTGCCATGAACATGCACAAACACCAGTTGGAATCAAGACTGGGACCGGAAGAAACAGCAGATAAGACTCCACAGTCATCTCAGCGAAGCAGACAAAGGGGGTAAACATGACAGCTCCCCCTGGAGCACCCTGTGGACTGGGACTCGGAACTGGGGTTTAGTAAAGGACTCATGGCAGTTTGCATTGTGCCTACGCAGCATCCAGTGAACCTGGCCTGGATGAGTTGCCCATTGCTGGCACAACAGCTCCTTTCTCTTGGGAGAGAACCGAACCTCCCTAACGTCACTCAGGCAGAGTGTGAAATGGTCGGGCATTCAGGGCGCAAGCACCACGAACGGGCAGTGGAAGGCACCACAAAAGAATGATCTATGATAGCAATAAGCGCACCGGCTTCCGGAGAGGGAAACCTAACACACAATGTAAGTGAATGGCCTGCCAAGCAGAGCACCCATAAGACCTACCATGCCAGCTCCAGAACACATCATGGCTGTTTAACACACCGCAGTGACAGAAGGATATGCAGAACATGAATGTGGTCCCACATGAGGGGCTACAGCCTCAGGGACCTCAACCGGAACCATCACATGACGAAAAACATGCCCCACCATCCCCTTCAAAGGACAGCCTCCCACATGCTCCTCAAAAAAGCACTAATAACGGTGATAATGATGATAATAATTCGCAGACTGCAAACATGAAAGTGCTATGAAATACATTTTAGCGATCTTGGTCATGGTAACAAAGAAACAAGGAAGCTACGGGGCGGGAGGTAACTGGTTTTGAAATGGTGAATTCGAAAAGCATCATGAGAGGAAGTCAAGCAATGCCATGATTCAGCTGCTGGACAGCGCCAGCATCCAAGAGATCAGGGCTGCGAATCACCCTCACGGAAAACACCAGTTCACATAGCATGCAAATTACAGCACCGCGAAGAAATCGTCTTTCAGGGATCAATCCCGGCGATCAGGATGAGAGATCACGAAAAGGAATGACCCGATAAAGGGCACAAAGCAGACACAGAACACCACAAACAGAAATCACGGTTAAACACCGCTCACAAAAACTTTTCATGTAACTGACTGCTATTCCAACAATTTCCGCACGATGGCAGCAGAGAATCCCAAAGGAACAATACTTGCCCAGAAAGCCCAGCGACAGCAATTCCGACAATGGCCACAACATGACAGCAAAGGATAACAAAAGGAGATCACGAGCAGAAAAGCCGAAAAAGACAACAGATTCTATGAGGAAAAACACGCCTCACAGGCAAGCAACTGATAACTGTGGGTGAAAGAGGCACCACAACGATCCGGAAGGGCCCACGGCATTGCTGCAGACACATAACAATGAGGCTGCCATGAAAAAAAAAAGGCCCCTCATGGAATGGGAACAGAGAAAGACAACCAGTGGAAAGAACATGCACCAGTTTGAGAGAGCGCTCAGCAACAGGTTGCTGCTTCCCAGCTCAACAGGAACTATATCTCAAAACAGGAAGGAATGTGATGGAATGCATTAGGGCTGACCCAGAAACCAGGAGAAAATATACCAGAGCCAGCACACAAATGACTCGGACATGACAGAACTTTCATGCCTGCCACACTTCCTTACCGCAACACCACAAGACCTCCCTGAACTCAGAGACAGTTGCAGTGCCTGAAGGCTACCAGACATCACCAAAGGAACCATGATGACTTCCACCATGGGCCCCTGTGCTCATAAGCGATGGATAAAGATGGAACGGAAGCATGGACCCAAACCTACCAAACTCCACAACAGGCTTCTGTGGACTTTCACGTGATCACTGTAAGACACGCGACACTTCCTCACTGGAAAAACGGTGGGTGGAAAATGCTTCCAGCAGCAAACTCAGGCTTTCACAGCCTACTGCCAACACAAGCATTACAGCAATATGGCATTGTTGCATCCATGACCACACATTGCACGTCACAAAGCACACTACCAGCAGGTTCACACACCAAAAAAATTCCACATCAGAATGGAATGCCCAAGGGAAGACACACCATAGACAGACCACATGTGGAGGACTCACAAATCAGAGGCAGCAGTGGGAGCTCAAGACATGGGAAGTGTGTGTTGGGGGCATCGATGTGCAAAAATTGAAGAGGATGATATGCAATTACCATAGAAAACTTTGCTTGCGGCAGCACAGGAAGCAGACACCCGAGAAGATCCAGCATCTTTGCTTCTGAAGGCAGGAAAAAGGCCTATCGGCCACTCATCTCAGTTGCAGGGAAGGGGCAGAGCAGTGCACTGCCTTGGTTGCGGGGAACAGGGAACTGGGGAGAGACATAGCGGCACACCGTCAGGCATGACACAGCTAACAATGCACAACACCAGCAACAACTACCTGAAAAACCTGCGGCTGAATGGCAAACTATCTACTGCATCTCCATCGCACTGTCACCATGACCCTACATTCAGCTAGGATGAAAGAAAGGAAACACTAAGACTGCACTGAGCTGTGAAGACACAAAGACACAGTTAGAATACGAAAGGGAAAGAAGAGACTAATTGAGGAGTTAGGTGAAACATGACAGAGCTGCAAGATGGCTCCCAAGTGGATGAGAGCGGGAGGGGGGGCGGTGCCAGAGGGAAGACAACACAAAGGACCTAAGAAGACAAAGGAAACAAATAACCATATACCTTGCCAATGTGAACACCCACACTTACAATTCTGTCATCCATTCAATACATCCTAGCCAAAGGCCACACAACAAGCACTGACAGAGGAAACCCAGGGACACCATCAGGCGTTGTTTCCACAAGATTGAGAAATAGAAGAGCACTGGAACACCAAAGCTCCCCATGCAGAAAAACATGCATTGTAGACCCCCACCCATGTTGCAAGTCAAAGACACGCCCACCACAGGAGACCCCATTGATGCAACAAGCCAGTACTGGCCACAAACTGCACCACCACGTCATTAGAGCGCTGGGGTGGAGCACAGAAGGAGCTGCCACACAGTATGGGAAGTGCACTTTTCGGGCAGCCTAGGCATACTATGAGCCCATCCATCATCATTAATGCCTCCTCAACAGCGAGCCAGAAAAGCGCACAGCTACCTGGACGCCGTCTAGCAAGAAGAACGTATTCCAAAGACTCAGAACACTGTAGGTTGCCAGTCCTGGGAAAAAACAAAAAAAGGGAACCATCCTTTGATAAACACAAAACAAAAACTGCACTAACTTGAACACTATATGCCGGCAGCTAGCCAGGAACAGGAAAATTTGCCCCAAAGGCACATGCTAGCCACACACTCAGAAGCCAGGTATGCTTGCCACTCATTGCAACTGCACAGAAAGGGTCACACCATTGAAGAGTTCAGGGATACTGGGAGGTGAGTAAACTGGGACACAACAGCACAATAACACATAATTGCGGCTGACACAAAAACTGCGCACGTACGGCCTGCCCAACGAAATGCCGCACTCTGTGCCACCCCACAACCTATCACTGCAAGGAACAACGAACATGCGGGGCAACAGACGGCAAAGAGAAGAGGGGCTGAGAAGACAGCACTTTCAAACTCCATTCCACATTGCGACGACAAACCCAACAGCACCCCTCCCAGCGCTCACACAACGAACGGTAATGCCAAAAAAACCAACAAAATGCAACAGAGACCCCTAGGACCGAAAGAGCACCCCGAGAACCAGATGACACCTAATCAATAGGAAAGAACCGCTCTGCCTTTCAGGGCACAGACAACCAAATACTAGAAGGATAAAATCAACGGCTGGAAAACACGGATCCGGTGGAAGACATGGAACACACACAGACAGGAAACTGCAACAGAGAAACACACACATGCACTACCGCGAAAAAGCATCAATGAAATAGGCTGCTGCACCAACACTGGCCACGAGATGGCAGCAGAGGATAACAAAAGAAACGAGTGCGCCGAAAGAGCAAAAAGACAGCAATCTCAGAAGAAACCACAAGATGGCAGCAAAGGATAACAAATGGACTGAAGGCGCCGCAAGGGAAGACGAGAGCGTCAGAGAAGGCGCGCCTTGCAAAGGCGGGAAACTTCAAGGAAGCAACACACCACCTCATCAACCCAGGAGCCCAGGCCGCGCACAACTCCAAATGGCCTCTGGGAAACTTGAGGAGCGCAACGAAAAGCAGAAAAACGTGTGACACTCAGACATGCCTCTCCCTTTGGTAAAGGCAGCAAAGTGGTAAACGCACAGGACCAATCGCAGCCTCCACTCCGCTGCCCTCCCCTCCACAACCCGTGCCACACTCACATCCTCACCGAGAACCGCGGGGGCTGTGCTCACATGCTGAGCGCGCTTCAAAAAGCTCAGGAAAGGCGAACGAAGGCTCCTCTGGCTCTCAAGCTGACCCCAAAAGCTAGCCACACAACAGGCAGACAACACATCACCACCGAAAGCAAACCTTGAAACCAGCCACAGTGGGATCCAATAGAGCGAAACACATGTCAACAGTCAACACAATGGACCCCATCCTCACTTGAAAACACAAAGCCAAAGGCTAAGGCGAGCCATTGGGCTCAGCACACAGATTCCCCCGCAATCAATGGGCAACAGGAAGACCCAGCCTAAGGCGATGAATCCAACTGAGAACAATGAGCCCGCTTCTGGCTCAACGTCACCAAGCTCAGGGGCAGGGCAAACACAATGGCCACCCCCATCACAGTGCAACAGAGAGCCAAAGGCGAATCTCAAAAATTGTACTCTGGGAGCAGACGCCAGCTACCGGCAAGCTGGGACTACCCTCCTTCCGGAACCCAGAGGACACAACAAAGAGCTCGAAGCTCGGTCTTTGTCAGGGACATTGACTTGCCATCGAGTTAATGGCCCAACATCAATCATGCCCAGGGGGCAGAACCCCTCCCCGCCACACAAGCAAATGCCCATCATCTCACCCCTGAACCAATCGCTGCCCTTCCACACGTAACAGACAACCCAAGCCCCAACTTCGGCATCCAATGAGTTATCAGGGATCCAGTGACGCACTCTGCCTCGGAGGAGAGCTTAAAAGAGCGGAGCAAGGCCAGAAACCCCCTTTCTCTCCTGGGACACAGCAGCAGCAATGAGCTTTCCTGAAGACAAGCAAAAAGCTGCCGGAATCTCGGGACTTAAGTTCAAGAATATCATGCGGAACCTCACACACGCGTCACCACAGCAGCGACCGAGACGAATTTGACAAAGCAGCTTCGCCGACAGATGCACCATGAGGACTATTACTGGGACTACATGACCTCGGATCCAAGAAGAGTTCAGGGCACCACCACCACCACGTGGCCAACGAAGCACCTGGGTGAGTTGCCCGTTTCGGCACAATGTCGGACCTCAGGTCATTCCGGCTCACCAGGAGCTGATCGGCAGGGCAGAGCACATGCACCTCAAAGGGACTAATAGAAAGCAAGTTTAATCTGGAGACATGCATGAGAGGCTGCGGCTTATTTCACATAAGCAACGGGCACAGATTTCAGGGAGAGATAGCAAATAAGGAAGGAATCCAAATGGGAAAGGGGAAACAAGCAAGTTCCAGGGAGGAAGGGGCACACCCTCCTTCCTGGGCGACTTGAGGGACTCCTAGGCAAGTAGGAATCTGTTTGAGAATTGCTGGAGGGCATCCTTAATGACGCACATACTTCCATGCAGCGAAACACACCAGGAAATGGAATTGAATGTCTTGCCAAGGAGAGCGCTCCTAAGGAGACCTAATAGGCCAGCTCTGGCAAACATTGCGGGCGATTCTCACATCTGTGAAAGTAAAGGGGACACATAAGAGGGCTGGAGTCCTAGATGATAATCGCTAGATTCGGGACCTCAACCCGGATGCAGCACACTCTGAAATTCACACCTGTTTCCCTAGAGCCCCTCGCAAAATGAGCAATAGCAATCATAAAAGGAGAAATGCAAAAACTAAGCAGTAAAGAAACCTGAAAAATATCTCTGATCCACAGGTAGGCCATGATTCCGGAGGCTGAAGAATCAAAGAAGACACTGTTAAAACCGCAGCAGGCAGTGCTGAGAAAAGAGAACGCATGACCTAAGCAATTGAATGAGCTGGCTTTTCTTAACAAATGCAAAATAATGTCTTCTGCAGGGCGAAAGAAACAAAGCCAACAAACCCCAACAGGGAAGAAACGGAAAAGAGGTGCGCAGTGAGAAATCAAGGAATCCGGTAAAACGCACAGAATGTGGATGGCAATGAGCGTGCACCAAGGAATGAAGGCTGCAGAAACCGGTAAGTAAAAAGTCACCATGCCCCGCCTTCGGATGCCCAATTGCACTTTTGACTCTAACAAACTTCCTTCCTCCTGACCCAACTACCACCATACTCTGCACACATGCCCTGTACTCAGTTTCCCTAGCGACAGAAAGGGAAATGGGAATACGACGTGCAGAAAATGTAAGTCCAGAAGGGCACCAGTCGATCTAAGGGAGCAGCCCCTGTCAAGGAAAGAAGGCTGGGATTCAAAAGCAACACAGATGAGAATGAGAAAAAGCAGCGCAGATACTCCCTTCTGTTCGGTTCTTATCGCCGCTGCGAGGAAAAAACGTGAGTCCAAACACAACGAATTAAGCTGGCTTTATTGGGAGCATACAGGCGGGTTCCCCTGCTCGGAAAGAGGAGCACGAGAAGCCGTGCCCAAACTGTGACAGGGTTACGCTTCAATACTGTTCAGAGGCTGCCGTCACCAGCAGGAACCGGTGACAGTGAAGGCTTTCTCGGGTGAGGTAACGCCTGGAGTCTGTTCTGCAGTCTATTTCCTGAAACCGTTTCTCAGACAGGGACTCTCCACGTGAGTGTGACGATTTCGGAATATCGATGTCGAAAGGTGAGTTCCGCAAGGTGGGCGTTACTGCTCCACCTTCGGGGCAGGGTGCAGGGAAGGCCGCACACCTTGCAATGCAAAAAATATGAGCTTGGCAAAGCAGCCATCCCATTCCAAACACCCATGCTTAAAATGCCGTCCTTTCTCTACTTTCTCTAACAGGTAATCAATCACCCCACGATAAAGAAATGCACGTGAAAACCCATCTGCCAAGGAAAGCACAACCCATCGGCGAGCTAGAGATAGCAGGTTAGTGCCTATGCCCAACTCTCACAGGAATAAGAACCCATAGAAAGAAAAAAAACCTGTCCTCAGGACAAGGGACAAAAAGGTGGGAATGGGCTGTGGACAGTTTGGGACACAACCTTGCATGGTGGGCCAATACCTGCAAAGTGCAGGAAAAGGAAACCAGGGCCACAGAAAACAAATATCCTGTCTCCCATTGACTCAAAACAGACGACTATCTGCAGGGAAATGCATGGGGCCTGGCAGAGCTCCTCAGAGGACACTTAAAAGGCATTGTGGGCAGGAGCTGCAGACTTGCTGTCCTCAATCACATGAAGAGACCACCAGGGGAGTTGGGAGACAAAAACCCCAAGTCAGGAAAGAGGGCGGAGGCGATAGGCTGGGCACTGGAAGGAAGCAGCAGAGCACTGAGATGCCCCGCAAACCCAACAGTATTAGTCACACATAACACAAATGCAGCACAACCTTCGAAGAGAGGCTTCTCGAAAGACAATCATTATTTGGGAGCCAAGAAGGGAATGCGTACAAAGTAGGTCAAAGACATTTAACAAACCTTTACGCACCGCTCAGGAAAAGTAAGCACAGGAGATCGCGCTGCTGCTGCTGGAGCCAGATGCTTGCAAAATGAGCTCTGTGAGGGACACCTTGCCAGAACGCCACATGGATGACGACTGCCAAGGCCCACACTGGGACATAAACCAAGAACAGGCCCTGAAAGCAAGGAAGTGCCCTGCACCGGACATTCCCCCAGCAGGCCAGACCAAAAAAGGCACCACGGACAGCAAACCACCCCATCAGTCTGCCTTGCTGCATCAATCAACCTAGCAAGTCTTTGCCCTGCATGTACCTCCCATTGACCATCTCACAGCACCACAAGGTGCAACTGCCTTGCTGTGCCCCCGACCCTGGCCCCTCCACCCCGGTGAGTCTCAGAGTTGTGTGTGTGCATGAGCGACTCCGTCTTACAAGGGCGGGAAGGTCTGGGTGTCTGAGGGCGAACACTGGGTGGAGCGAGCAACAACAGCAAACAACATGGAAAGAGGGGGGATTGCTGTAAGGCATACAGAGACAAAGTGGACAAAGATGCCACACACAGAAACCCTGGCTCTCAGGCAGCACACCACTGACTAACTCCACACAGAAATTGAGGGGGAGGAAACACTACCCACCCTGTGGAGGAAAGGAAAGGGCACTGAAGGGTAACCATCCACTGGCAGTCCTGCCAATGAGCACAGGTTAGGGTTAGGCAAGGGAAGGAAAAGGGGGCATGACTGCTCACAAAGACACAAACCTCACAAGGGCCACAGCATGGAAAAAAAAACAGACACCAATGAGAAAACCACCCTGGCTCCATTCCACAGCTCCCCTCCAAAGCACATAGCCCTCCCTCCATCCAGATGCTGCCGCTGCCACTGACACGCAGGAAGACTGCCCTCACTTAGCTGCCCAGCAACCGAGGACACACGTGAAATAGCAATGGTGCAGGGCAGAGACATGAATGAACTTCATACCCACTACACAGCAACACTGCAGTCAGTGCCTTGGCAAAACAAAATCCCTGAAACCTTAATAAAAACCCAGAGCACAGACACCAGCAATCTCACACAATACAGAACAAGGGGGGCATAGAGAGAAAGGAGACATGGGCAAAGGGATTCATGGAGGAAGATGAGGGAAAGCTTGGGTGTTACATAACCACAACCATTACTGTAATGAAGCAAGCGCAATAGCCCACCTGCTCACTCACACAGAAAAAGAAACACACTTGGCACCAGGGGTGCACAAATGACAGAACGTTACATGATCCCTAGAAAACACCAACACTCAGATAACGGCTGCTCCTTTGAACTAAAGCGGGGAGACCAATGACTGACCAACAGCGGACAACACATACGGGAAACACCAAAGTACGCAGAGACACACAACAGCAAGACACCAGTGGTAGACCTGAGGCAGCATGTATGGGAAAGGAAGGTGGCACAGGACATAATAGAGCAGCATTTCTCAATTTGTGGGCCACAAACGACTTCCAGGGTGTCTCCAAAGACAATCAGAAACCACAGATATTTACAATAAGTTTCATCACAGTAGCTAATCACAGTTCTGAAACAGCGACAAAAACTTTATCATTGGGAATCACAGCATGAGGGACTGTATTAAAATGTCACAACATTAAGAAGGTCGACAACCACTACACAACAGTGTTGGGGGGGGGGGGCCTGTGTGTCCAGGGGCAAAATAGCTTTTGAACCGCCTGTAGGAAGCAGGACTTGAGGATTCCCAGAGATGACATGCAGAAAACAAAGGCCCAGCCAAAGCACATGCAGCATGCGCACAAAGACATTTATAAGCCCACAAAGACATGCACATGAATGAGATGGGAAGAAAGTGCAAAAAAGGAATCCCATCATTCAGCTGCGGGACAGCGGCAGCGGAGGCTCCCATGCTTTGGGGAAAAGGGGGAAAAAAGACACTTGGTGGCGGTGGGGTCCCTGAAATCTCACCTGTGAACAAACCCATGAGCACGCAGAAATCACCAAAAAGGCTCCACCCAAAATGCATATCCACCCACCCTGAAGGGGCAGCCACAAGGGAAGGTACTTACAGGGCTATGTCACTGCTGGCATAAGAGCACTGTATGTAACACGTGCAGTGTGAAGATAACGGAATAATTCAAGGCAGGCACAATGGGGGAGGGTGGGTCATAATGCTGCCCTTCGCACAACACAGATCTAGGCCACAAAAAATAAATGACCAAACACGGGGAAGCAGGAAAGACGACTTGAAACAACATGCACCGCCACTTTAAGATAGTGCTCAACACCTAGTATTAGAAATGACAGCACAAAAATAGGCAGCCAACACGTTGGGCACAGGATCAGCTTTGAAATCTCAGCCCTCAATTCAGAATTTAATTTCATAGGCTCCCAAAATGATAAACTAGTCGATGAGTTCCCCAAAACACTGGAAAGGGCTGTGACTTCAAAGTTATGTTCATAAGGAAGTGGAAAAAACGAGTGGAGCATGGCATAGACATTGACAAGCCATGTAAAGGCAACAAATGCACACATCACCAGAAGGAACATGTGAATTTCACATGCTATATTCCAAACCTTTATGTTCCCACTGGGAGGAACACGGGCATAGGTGGACGCAATGCCATTAACATTCAAAATAAAGCCATACATAATGCAGCCCCTCTGGGTCCTAAATGAAGAGCCAGGCATACTCAGTTGCCAGGAAAAAATAAAGTCCATTGGCAGGTCACAGCTAAGATAGGACAGTAAAGGAAAGCAGAAAGCACAAACAATCCTCCTGGGAACCCATCTATTGCACTGCAGCTACATTCACCACGGTTCAACACATCCCTATTTTCAGAAACTGGAAACAGGCATAAGTAGAGAACATAAACACAACATTAACTAGGAGCAAATTTCAAGGAAGACAGGAATCTTTTGAGACATGGGACAATAAGTATGGCGGCCTGCACTATGGGTGATGTTACAATGGAGGGCTCCACAAGTAGTGAGGATTGCTCCTTTCACAGGACCAGAGCGAGCAGAGGCACAAACATGCATGAGTTCGCTAGCGGGCATAGCGGTTGGTAATGACACCCTATGTTGTGCCTGTTCCACACACACCCACGTGGGCACAAATAAAAAAAAAATTGGGGCCACTTGAAAACCAACACTAAGCAGTAGCTAATGTGAGAGCTGTGCAAGCTATAGTGTACCAACAAAAAAAAACCCGCAATTCTTTTAAACCAGTAAGCTGACTCTCATCCCATTTGAACAGCATCAGCAGCCCCTAATGTGAGCAGAAGGGGGGAGGGAGGGTATTTGCTGCGTGTGCCTCAAACCATGCCTGAGGGGATGAGCGCAGGAAGAAAATTGGGCGGGGGCCTGTTGCGATGATGGTTGGGGACATCATACAAAATGGAGCATGCCTGACCAAAAGGACCTAGAGATGACATTTACTTGTACACTGTCTACATCTAGGCAGCAACAGTAACACCATGGAAATATAGCCCCTTCTAGATGCCAAGGCAGCCGGCCATTCTTGCCACACAAAGGGTCGCAACAGGCGCTGCAGAGGACAAAGAACCACAATCAACATGTCAGTCACATTACTGAGGCAAAAACTGCCAAGCATCTTCATTACTAGCCTAGCTAGCAAAATACAGCACTGCTGTCACCTCATGCTGCACTGTTCTCTACGGGAATGCATCACAAGCAGGACACAGCAAGATTTTGGGAAATGTTAAAGGAAAGAAACAGTTCAGGTTGCACACATGTGAGCAAGAAAACACTCAGCAATGAGGCACTCAGCAAATGACAAACCATGTAAATATGTACCATGCAGTCAATGCAGAAAATGTCAAGGAAAGCAAGCACTCCAACCACGTCATAATCACAGCACTTTAAGCCTACTATGGGGTGCCTCCATTGAAAAACAAGAGCAATTAAAAGGTACATGGTGCAGACGGCTACCAGCAAGACAAATACAGATTTCTTTGAACAAAATGTGGCAAACCTGATTCCATTTGTCCAGCATCAGCTCTCAAACAACAAGTTAAAGTTGCATGTCAGTGACCATAAACCACAGGGGGATTACTAGAAAAAGGACAAACTTGCCATAGTGAGGACCTGGGATAGCAACCTTATAGGCAGTAGCTGGGAAAACTAGAAAATCACATGACACCTTGCATGCATGCATAAAGTGTGATAGGAGCTGCATAGCAACAGGGAAACTACAATGGTGTGCCCATGGGCACCAAAAGATAGGACAGTAGCTAGGCATGCTTGGCCCTAACAGTATGCATAACACAGCATCTGAGAACTTTAGGATGAGGGAATAACAGGGAACTGGGAGACTAGCTCAATCACACATAGCAAGGACAGCACAGGAACTGCATCAAGCACATGTTCACACCACAACAACCCATCACTGCCACACTCCACTATGTTCCATTGGGATAGAAGTTATAGTAGGCAAGGCGCAATAAGAAAAGAGCACGAGAATGTTAAAGGAAAGAAAATGGCACGAATCAGATGAGGCAGCAAATTATTGATCACTGCACGAACAAACAACTGCAAAGGACTTGGCACAAAACGCTGCATACAGCATTCGGCTGCACCATCACACTAGAACTGAGTGCTCTATGGAAGGCAAATCTTTTCAAAAGACAACACTAAATGAACACTCCAGACACTAATCTCAGATCAGGGACACAGGGGTGGACTGTTGTAGGAACACCATTTCAAGGACACGAAAGACCATTGGGATGCAGCAAACAGCTACTGGCAGGGAACTTCGTAGGAAAGGTGATCAGGAGAGTTCATTCAGACTTCTGTCAACACTGCCAAAGAAACATCTCATTCCATGTGGTGATGCTAATTCCATGTGGTCAGAGTCTATAGCTAGCCACTTAAGCATACAGCAGAGATAGAGTGAGGGGGCACAGTCACAGAAAACGCTGGACTGTGCACATGTATCTCATCAACAGACATGCACAGCAAAAAGCAGCCTGCAACATGAAACATCCTTGACTGCCATGCCATCAAGCAACATCCAATCCGGAAACTCAAATACTAGAGGAGGAAAAGGGACCTAACCAGTAGACAGCTTGAAGGTGGGGCCTTTAATACACTAAGGCATACTGGTGACAATAGCACAACACGGAATCACAGCAACACTTCCCATTCCCAGATATGCTCTACTGGCAAAAACCAGACACCAATTCAGACTGCAGGGGAAAATTTAAAGACAACCACACTCAAAGACTAATGAAGGTAAGATGAAAAAGGAGGTAGAAAGTACTTTGCAGTCATGGGGGTGACACACTCGATGGACATTAAGAATACAGAAGCACTGCACAAACTACAACTCACAGTGGTCTTTTGCAATGCTCTCCTGCCTGCACAAGATGATTTGCAATACACATGATCCACCACTGGGGATGCAGGGAGACAGCAGCTTTCACTACAATAACGGACAGTGACAACACAAACGGGCTGCATGGTCCCTACATATATGGACTACAGGGTCAGAGCACCCACATCAAGAGTAGATAGACATGATGTGAACAACGCATAAGAACCTAAAGCTACAGCAAGGAGATAAGGAATGCAAACTTAGAACTTCTAGCAGAGGGTGGCAGCCATCCTTACATAACACCATCATTCTTAGCACAAGAACTACGTGTTGCTCCATCTACAAGCTGACCCAGATCCCATTTTACAATAACCTTTGCAAGGGTGCACCATAGAACATTGGGAAGGCAAGATAGATGACAACAGCAATCACAACAAACTTCCATGACATGGAATGCAGGCAGGCAGTAACAAGTCATTGTGACTGAGGGAAAACAAGAATTAACATTTCACTTACACACTTCACAACAATTACAGGACAATGCACACCTATGTGCACTAAGCAACCAGAAGACCTGTTCGCTACTCATTTAAACAACAGAAACACGGTACAGGGGAACAGGCTGTCATTTGGAAAATAGTCAAACAGAAATTGCTCTGCTGAAGTACTGCTGAAACATGCAAGGATTATAGTTTTATGAAAAAACTACTACCAAAAAATTGCAAAGTATTGGAATATATAAGACTCCAGGGACTTCATTTTCTTGATATAATCAGGGCTGGAAAACAAGACTAGAAACATGCGCTGAACACACGTAGCAATGTGGTCAACACCGATAGGGAGAATATGGGGAAAGGAGGCTAGGAAGAATGATGGGCAGAAACGCACAAGCAGTCTGAATGATAAACAACACATGGGGAATGGGCAGCTATGCATTGAATGTTCAATAAGCAAGCAAGGTCAAATCTGTGAAAATTGTGATTTTTCAGTTTGTGACTATCCCTTGACAGAGCTGTCAGCAGACTCTTTAATCCATCTCCCAAAAAAAAAATCAATTCCAATGCTAACCATGATGCCATGTATTTATATAACAATTTAGCTCACATTTCAGAAATTTACACTGTATCTGTGTGCATATGCAGTTCACTTCTCAAGCCATCCCTATTGGACACCTGTCAACCTGTACTGCTTTAGGGACAGCAATGCCAAAAGTAGCCAGGACAAAGATATCCATTGCATTATAAGAATGATAAGCCACCCATGAAACATTACAGCAAAACAATACATACTGATTTAAAAGCAAGTCACAAAGGAGTCATAATAGGGGGCAATAGACAACTGTTGATGGCATAGCACAGGGTATCACCATGCACCTGCAAAAAAACGTTCCACATGGGCATCTGAAAACATACCGATCAATACTAAGTAAAAATGTACTCACATGCTAAGGTGTACAGGTCCAGCTCCAACACACACGACCAACATAATGTCAGGGGGCATTGGAAGACATAAGTTGCAGCTCACACAGATGAAGCTTTCCATAAAACATCATCATGACGTGCTACTATGGCCTCAAACACACGTTCCAAACAATGCCAGCATGTACAGGACACTAGAATACGCAGGCCCCTTCACAACACTGTCATAAGCTATGACCATCACATAGACTCAAGGAAGAGCAGGCACCTGAAAAAAAAAGCAGTCACTTAACACCCATGACATCAGAAACAGGATAACTACACTTCAGGGAAAGCCATAAATAAACAACGAAATCTAAAGAAACAAGTTACAGGACACTCTAAATAGAATAAACTGTAAAACATACACCTCTGGCATGTCCCATAACCCTAGAAGGCATCTACACAAGGTCACTTTTCCTTGAAATTATACTACCTTGCACTCCTCGGGGATACAGCATTGAGATGTTACAAAACAGGAGGATCCCCTTGGGAACAACATCAACGACTAAGAATGCTAACAGCACTTTGGAATGCACCAGGGCTCCTGATGGTTAGCTTCACTTCTAAGGACAACACACAGAGTTCTGCTGTAGACCCAGGAAACCCATGGTGCTTAGAATGTAACAAAAAAATTTAACAGAACCACACTTATGGGCTGGCCCATACATACACAGACACAGAGGGAAGCAGGAGCCCATCACTGACCAATGACGGGGTTCCACCACAGTAAACAGCCACCGCAAAAATCAACAAATTTCTTATTGCAAGTTACGCGATGGCTCCTTCTAATTTCAGCAGAACCACCTTCATCAACAGCTATGGATCCGTGTAAGCTCCGTGAAATGAAATGGCCAGCCAAGGCTCTTCCTTCTTAAGCCACAACACCATGTACATGCTACATGTCCCTAAAAAAATATACAAAATACTAAAGACAACACAGCTTGGAAGCTATAACTTGATGACAACAACACAATGAGACATTTCTGCCATGCCCCTAAGATGGCCTCAAACACCTACCTCACACCCATGAACCTTTAAAGACCCTACCCTTCATAAGAAGATGGATGGCACACTACCACCCAGCCAGGCACCCACCCGGCCAAATGGGCGTGCATCTCATACTGAACACTAAAAATTCCTTACCAATTCCATTAATTCTTCATAGTCCACAGGTACACATAGGACACTCCTTGAAATCCAAGGTGAGGAAGCACAACATCACTTCAACACAGGGACAGCTCTGACAGGAAACACAAGTATAAGCAAGCAGGCAGCAATTGACTCCAGTAATAGAACCTCCTACTGATCAACTGAAAAACATTCACAAAAGTCCTTAAAATGCCAAAGGGTGGACACAGGCGTCTATGGGCTCATGAACCACAGTACTCTAACAACTACATAGCAGCAACCTACATGAAAGGAAAAGTTGGAAAAACACTGAAAACAGTACAACTACAGAGAAACTGCATGTTCAAAAGCACACAATGGGACCGCCAAGGACCGATGAACTGACAAACATCCACATGGAAGATACCCTCCCACACACCCTATACAAGCCAACAATTCCCACACGGAACAAAGACAAGGAAACATCTAGAAGATTCTAAATCTAAAAGGGACCCTGGAAAGAAAAGTGCATGGGTGTACTGACCGACATGGGTGAGCGGTGAACTTTCTATCTAAGGTCAACATCCATGTACTTTCCCCAAACTGGCCTAGCTATAAAACTTTTACCGATCAATGCCCCGTAGGGACAGACCTGTAACAATAGCTATAGCTGGAAAAAATGAACCCCATAGCATGGCAGGGGTGCATGCAGCCAGTCCGAAAAGACATACAAGATCACAGAACCCTCTGAAACACAACAGCACTGTGCACACATCTACAATCTGCCATTGTGACATGGCACCAATACAAAAAAAAAAAAGACTAAGCCACTGTGCAGTGCACTCGTGCCCTTTGTGGCTCCGGGGACACCATGGGCAAAGCTGACACTCACACAAGTATGAACAACAAAGTGAAATGCCCTCTTCTACCAAAGGACATACAAGGAACACTTTCTGTGCCACAGAAAGCAAAAATAAAACCATGAGGGGACAAAGAGATGGCAAATACTCTTGAAAAATAGAATACAGGATGCTGATGGGGACTCATACCAGACAAACACAACTTGTGAAACACACACAGTGCTTAAATGACACTGGAAATGCACAAAATCATCAAGCACAGCTGCAGGACATCCACTGGCCTAATCCTCCTCTTCGCACCCTCCTCTCCCCTCATCTCCCCTCCCCTCTCCTCCCCATTCCACATCCACCACCAACAACAATTCAATCTATCCTCCTCAGCCTCAGTTCATGCCAGAAACATACGTACTACAAAAGCACTCATCAAAAAAACAATTTGACTTCGTTCCTTCAGGAAGTATTTGAAAACATTGGCAACATCAATCTTTCAAAAAAAAAAACGGAGGGAATGCCTAGATATCAACTTTCATATAGAGTGGAACATAGGCAATGGACAGAAACAAACATGTGCAAACCATCAAAAAAACAATACTTGGATGCCCTCCTGCCTGTGACTCACACTGCCTCACACATCACACATACATCACAGGAGACATCACATGGACAACATTGAAATGACACCACACTGAGAAACAAGGGAAATGAAGGAACCGAGCACCAACTTCACATAAACACCCATGACACAGTACCGTAATCATGTAAAAACCCATCGTTCTGAGATGCACTTTCTCCACCAGCCTACAATACCAAAATCTGTTCCCACGACTCTCAAACCGTAAAACTGGACACTCAAATTTCGGCATCTTCGTGACTCAGAACGCAATTAAAAAAGGAATCAGTTTCATCGACCAGGCAGCTTACAATGCAGCCATAACTACAAATATAATAAACGGCCAAGCACCAAAATCTCTTCTCATGGAGGACGTACATTGACACAAACGATTCACAGAGACGAAACCAAAAAAGGACAACACATAATAACTATAAAAAGTATGAACAGTGACGCAAACAAACTTCTTGATCACACAACTCGGGCACGGAACAAGCAGACGCACAATAAGCAGAACACTCCAACCACCATAATGCAGACTGGACAAGCAACACAAAAAAGAACAACTACATGCAGCAATCTATCAAAAAACACGCCACATAAAATTGGTAATCAAGCCCATACATAAACCAAAACTTGGCCTCAAAGATACAGAAATGAGGGGCATTGGATCACAATTTCAATCACAATACGCAAAATAAACATACAGCACAAACATCTAAAGACCACCATCCGGAACATCCGTGATTCAAGCCAATGAAGATAACACGCATACATAAAATTTTAAAACACATGCTCCCATCGGATCTAAAGCGGATCTCACACTAAAATCCACTTGGCTCTGATAAAACCATTGTAGCTCAGTGGACTGAGAATCCACCTGCAAGCTGCAATATGCTGGTTCAATTCCAGTCAATGGCACACACCTTACTTATGGACACATCCACAGTGGGGGCCGTCCAGGAAAAAAAGACTCAATATTTCTGCCTCATGAAGGTCTCTCACTCTCTATACACCTTCCTTCCCCTGTCCTCAAAAATCACCAATATCATCTTTTAAAAAAGCTAACAATCTATTGGAAATGGACTACTTTTCTAGCCTTGGGGATACACTGTCATTGCAGGCAACGGGATCACACCTTTCGGAATGGCTACAAATAATGGGAAATCTTTACACCCTTTGCAGTTAACCTCTACTCCCAAGGGCTACTCTGGCTTCTCACGAATGCCTGAAAAGAGTTCAAAACACGCTCAACAGGAAGATGTAACCAAATAAAAAGAACATCACCAAACCGATGGCCTAGGCCCTACCTACACAGTGTGGAACAGACGTGTGCCGATACATCATAACAGGTCTCCATCACAGACACACATGCCAGCATGCAGGAGCTCCATCAGCTAATGTTGGTCACAATCACTACTCATCAAATTCCTTCACGTCCCAACACACCCATCTTCATGGACCTGTCTAACTTCATCAAAATTCTGGGAGACGACAGCATAGGCTAACAGATGCCATGCCAACCCAAGGCTGCTCCTTCAAATGACACAATCACAAGCATAGAACCAAACAATATGCAATACAAATAGCATACGAGGCAGAAACTAAGGAAAAAAGACCCTCGGTCACAGGACCACAGGGTGCAAGACAGACTTTGATCGACACAGCACAACAGGACATTCCAGACATGTACCCTAACCTAAGAAAGCTTCAAACACAGAGACGACAAATCATCTCACGTGAAAGGCTCTACACCTAACAGCAAGCAGAGAAACACACAGCCACCCGACGGGCAAAACAGATCTACCTGCACTGATAAGCACTACAACTTCATTCATAAAAACATAAGGCACTTGCAGACAACGACCACACACACAACACTCCTTCACGTCCAACAGAGGGACGAACGACAATATAAATGGAACACAGGAGCAAAACTGGCAGCCTCCTTAAGACACACAAACGGAGACAGTCAGCAAAAAAGTACAAGTGGAGAACCCCATAATGACTGCTTAAAAAACATTCACAAAATTCTCTCATTAAATTATCTGGGGATAAACTATGGGCTCATGAACCACACTGTCAAAACAAGTATATGGCAGCTCCCAATAGAAAAGAAACGATGGACAAATGCTCCTACATGACTCCAAAGTATGACACCAGTTATTACAAAACACACACCAGACACACCGGTGACCGCAACAATGCTTCGTGAGACACGATCCTACGCCTCCATCATAAACACATATACACATGGCAACATTCAGGCACTTCTAGGCCTACAAAGTCCCTATAAGCAACCATCCACAGCTATAGCACCAAAACGGGGCACACGGATGCCTTTCCATCTATGGCCATCAACCAGGTCATTTCTAAGACCTTGCATTGCATAAAACTTTCAGACAAAACATACTTCACAGAAAATAACCTCTCATACTGGCTTTAGGCACAAAACCTGCATGTCACACGACTAAAGGGGCACATACACCCATTAAAAACACACATGAATTTCGCGTAAATCCATTTTGGAGACGGCAACAGGCAACACGAGCCATACGTCTTCGCTCAGCCCTTACCTCGTGGCAAATTAACCATCAAACACGATGCCTGCAGGGGGTCTCCTCTCACAAATCACAGACATACACACTAAAACACTGTGGGGGCACAGTTCGTAGATCCAGAAACACCCTTTACACGGCTCACTTCCACACTGAGGAACACAACCATGGAACAACACCACTCTATTCTACTGGGAAGAATACAGAAAACACATGACTCAACAGACATAAAAGTACCTAGGGCCACCCTAGGAACCATGGGAACAGGAGTGGACATGCAAACACAGACATGCAAACCATTCACATGCTTAACCCTCTCCTCCTCATCATCCTCCTCCTCATGCTAATCCTCTCCGCACTTCCTCCCCCTCCACTCCAAAATGGCCACCTAAACCACATGCCGTCACAAATAAAACCTTCCAGGCACTCATTCAATCACCACTCTGACATGAAAAAAATACTAACTTTTTTTAGAAAATTTACCAAAACCATGCAAACATACAAATCCAACACAAACACGCAACTGTATTACAACAAATAAACAACTTTCTCATTCAGGAACACAAAGGAACGCAAGGCACAAAAACACATGCATCAAGCACAAAACCATCTTTGCATAACGTCAAATGCCGGTGCCAGCCGGCACTACAGTCGAACAGTACCTGAAAGAGGGGTGAGGATTGAGAAAAGAAAAGAGACAGACACAAAGATGGGATCGGGAGAACTGACAGTTCAACACTGCAGCCCCGAGTTTTTTTTCTAAGCCTATTTATACATGTTAGTTATGCTAGCGTATTCGCAAGCCTTTCATTACTTCCTTTATTACAGAGACTCTTGGTTTCAGTTCTCTTATCTGACCTTTAGCCATTCTTTGTTTCAGGACAATCAGTTTGTTAATCACTAAACCTCAGGCAAGAATAGACACTCAGGATCATTTACTCATGGAATGTCGTGGTTAAGCAAACTCCATTTATGATTTCTTCCTTCCTAAGCTTTAGCTAACTAAGCAAGCAGCCTTAAGCAAAGCTAGAAACAATTCCAGTAAAACTAGGGGGGG
>JAAGEH010000677.1:0-10603 GCA_011751065.1 Lasiurus cinereus | reverse complement strand
ATTCGCTACCCCCTCTCCACGGGGGAAGGCTGGGAGGACGGGGCTCGACCAGTTACTGAACCCCCAACAGGTGGTCAGCCCCCAGGACCCGCTCCCGGGAGATGCCCATTGCAGCCCAGCAGGTGGCACACGGGGGGCTCAGCCGGAAGGGCTGGGATGTGGGGGCGGGTGTGGCCTCACCGAATGCAACGAGCCGCCCCCGTTTCACCGTCTGAGGGGGCCGGACCAGCCAGGGCAGCGGCCAGGACGGGGCCCCAAGAACACAGGCCAAGCTGCAGAGGGAGGGGCAGCTGGCAGCAGGAGCCGCGCCCGCCTCTCTGGGGAAGGAGGACGGAATGTCTCCCGTCTTATCTCCCCGAGGACAGAGGCTGGGCTCCCCAAGGCAGCGCGCTGAGGGCGGGGGCCCAACAGCACCTGCCGCCCATTCCATCGGAAAGACCCCCCCACCCCCATCAGCAATCAGCCAGCTCTGCCCTCTGCCGGGGTCTGACTGGGACAGGGCCGGGGGAGGAGGTCGGAGGGCAAGGCAGGATCCCCCACCACAGAGGTTCTCCACCTTCCTCAGGCCGCGGCCCTTTAAGACAGCTCCCCATGGGGTGGTGACCCCCAACCATAACATTATTTCCGTTGCTACTTCATCGCTGTCATCTTGCTGCTGTCATGAACTGTCATGTAAATATCTGATAGGCAGGATGCATTTTCGTTGTTACACATGGAACATCATTAAAGCATAGGGATTCATCACAAAAACAATATGTAATTGTATATTGTGAAATATTTCTTTCTCATTACAAATAAATGAAATGTTGTCTTGAATCGTGGTGTCGCATGGGCAACCGTCTTCCTAGGACAACAGTCAACGACATGGCCACACGTTGTGACACCGAGGAGCGGTGTGCTGGTTCCTCAGACCATGGGAAATAGGTGTTTTCCGCTGGTCTTAGGCGCCCCCTGTGAAAGGGTCGTTCAACCCCCAAAGGGGCCGCGACCCACAGGCTGAGAACCAAGGCTCCACCGGGTCCAGCCAGCTGGAGCAGGAGCTGCTGGAAATGCAGAAAGTCAGGCCACACCTCCCGACCTCCTGAGCCGGTGCACGCAGAGCCCGGGTGAGGGTCCCGGGTTTAAGGGCGAGGAGCATGGTCTCTCCTTCTCTGGAACCCAGGGCCAGCAGAGCCTCTGAGTAAGTGGGACGTGGATGTAAGTGGGTTTGTGAGCGCAGGAAGAGCATGCCTGGTCCCAAAGATGGACACGGAGAACAGAGGCTGAGAGTGGAAAGCAAAGTCCTCTGTGTCCCTCCGTCCCCACTGGCTCCTCCCTCCGCCCCCGGCCGCCCTGGGCCCGCCCCCACCTGCCACCTGTGGCCCCGGGAGCTGGGCCTGGCCTGCGCCTGTCTGTCTGTCTGTCTGTCCCTCGGCGTGGCCTCAGCCAGCATGTCCGTGTGTCCGGCTCCTCTCACTCAGCGCGCTCCCTCAGCGTTCACACGGCCGAGCCGGGGTCAGATGCCTCTCCTCGTTAGCGCACGGCATTTGTTTATTACAATGGTTTTTACTGCTGAAACCGGTGTGGCTCAGCGGATAGAGTGTCGGCCTGCGGACTGAAGGGTCCCGGGTTGGATTCCGGTCAAGGGCATGTACCTTGGTGGCGGGCACATCCATAGTGGGGGGCGTGCAGGAGGCGGTTGATGGGTGTCTCTCTCTCATCGATGTTTCTGACTCTCTATTCCTCTCCCTTCCTCTCTGTGAAAAATCAATAAACTATATATTTTTTAAAAAATAAATAAACAGCCAAAACCGGTGTGGCTCAATGGATAGAGCGTTGGCCTGCGGACTGAAGGGTCCCAGGTTCGATTCCGGTCAAGGGCACGTACGTTGGTTGCGGGCACAACCCCAGTGGGAGGTGTGCAGGAGGCGGTTGATGGGTGTCTCTCTCTCATCGATGTTTCTAACTTTCTATCCCTCTCCTTCTCCCTTCCTCTCTATAACAAATCAATAAAATAGATTTAAAATAAATAAATAAACGGTTTTTACTGGCTGTTTCAGAGAGAGGCGCGTCGATGGCAGAGAACCGTGGGCCGCTGCCTCCCGCACGCCATGTCCCCGTGGGGCCGGAGCTGTGGACGCACGAGCCAGACTGACCGAGGTCCACCCGGCGACCTCCTGGTACACGGCCGCCGCTCGGCCACCGGAGCCGCGTGGCAGGGCACAGCCGCTCTCCTGTCACGGCGAAGAGCATTCTGCGATCGGCGGGCGAACTTGGTCCATCCATTCCGGCCGTGTGCCCGGCTGCTCCCGCCTCCGGCTGTGGTGCAGCCTCTCTGAGCGCAGCCTCAGCCACACAGACATCTGGGCACCCCCTCTCACCCTGCCTTCCTGAGCCTCTGCGCCAGCAGCCGCTCCTCCCTCCTTTCTTTCTTTCTTTCTTTCTTTCTTTCTTTCTTTCTTTCTTTCTTTCTTTCTTTTTTTTAAATATACAGTGGCACCTCGAGATACGAGTTTAATGCGTTCCGTCACCTTGAGGCGTGGGAAACTAGGAGACGCTCGAGTCTCGGTAAATGGGTGGGTCGTGTGCAGCCGGCCGATCCGCGCGATGACTCCTATCTCAACTGTTGCTCGTGTTTCAAAGCAAAAATCGCTCGCTCGACGGCTCGTATCTCAAACATCTTGTATGTTAGGGCACTCGTATCTCGAGGTACCACTGTATTTTATTGATTTTTTACAGAGAGGAAGGGAGAAGGATAGAATTAGAAACATCGATGAGAGAGAGACATCGATCAGCTGCCTCCTGCATGCCCTCCACTGGGGATGTGCCCGCAACCAGGATACATGCCCTTGACTGGAATCGAACCCGGGACCTTTCACTCTGCAGGCCGACACTCTATCCACTGAGCCACACCAGTTTCGGCTCCTCCCTCCTTTCTGAATGGAGCTCAGGGACTCTGTGTGAGGAGGAGGGAGCGGGAGAGGAGGAGGAGGGGAGGGGGAGGCCGCACAGGGAGGAAGGGCTTTCCCATCTCCCAGGTGCAGGTGCAGGTGCAGGAGCAGGAAGTCCACTCCCAGACGTGCCTCATTTCTGGTGCGACTGCTTCCTGTGTGTGTGTGTGTGTGTGTGTGTGCGTGTGTGTGCGTGTGTATATGTGTGCGTGTGTGTATATGTGTGTGTGTGTGTGTGCGTGCACGCACAGAAGCTGCACCCACACGGTCACCACGATCTCATGAGGCCCTCGCCCCTCTCCCCATGGCTGCACCCCAGAACCCCCACACTGGGAGGCCAGCACCCTTCCTTATTGCTGTCCTGCTCCCACACCACCGCCCGCTCCGGCTGAGCACAGGGTCAGGCCGCGCTCGGGACACAGCACGGCCTGCCCCCGGCTCAGCGGGCAGCGCGCCAGCCTCCCCGCCTCCTGGATGGGGCGCCCGGTCACAGGGCTCTCTCACTGACGTCCCCTCTCCCCCCGCCTCCGTGGGAGCGTGTCCTGGGGGCGGTCACAGAAGAAGGAAAACCGGGAAGTGTCTGAGCGCCGCCAGGCAGAGGCCGGGGGGAGGGGCGGCCGGCGGCAGGTGCACTCCGACCCTGAGCTTGGGGAGCGTGCGCATGGGCAGCCAGAGGGACCTCACCTCCCGCTCAGGCTGTGGAGGAGGCTGGGGGGGCAGGACGGTTTGGGAGACCAGGACGGTTTGGGGGTCAGGACGGTTTGGGGGATGAGGAAGGTTTGGAGGGTTAGGACGGTTTGGGGGATCAGGGCGGTTTGGGGAGGCGGGAGAAGGTTTGGGGGTCAGGAAGGTTTGGGGGGTCAGGACGGTTTGGGGGTCAGGACGGTTTAGGGGATCAGGAAGGTTTGGGGGATCAGGACGGTTTGGGGGATCAGGACAGTTTGGGGGGGCAGGATGGTTTGGGGAAGCAGGACGGTTTGGGGGATCAGGGTGGTTTGGAGGGTCAGGACAGTTTGGGGGATCAGGGCGGTTTGGGGAGGCGGGAGAAGGTTTGGGGGGGTCAGGACGGTTTGGGGGGCGGGAGGAAAGCCGGCACTGAGGGTGGGGTGGGGGGATGAAGGCGCCTTCCGGAGACCTCACACAGTCTGTACGCAGGGGTCCCCACGTTCCTGAGAGTCCGTCTGGCAGCGGGCAGCGGCCCCCTCCCTCCACGGGTGGGTGGGCCTGCGGGACTGGGCCTGGAGGAGGAGCTGAGTCCTGGCCCCCGGCCCCCGCCCCCGCCCCCGCCCCTCCTCACACACAGGCTCTCTGCAGGCGTGACTCTCAGGACGGGTCGCGCTGGTTGGGGGTGACCTGTACCCAGTGACTGGGGTCCCCCACGAAGAGGAGCGGACAGACACCCAGAGGCCGGGCCAGCAGGCAGAGATGGGAGGGGCGCAGCCGCACACCCAGGGCACCGGGCGGGAGGGGGGACGGGGACGCTCCTGGGGCCGCTGTGGGGGGCAGAGCCGGGCACCCCGTGAGAGGACGCACCTCCGCCGTCTCACCACCACCCCGGTCGCACCGACTCCCTCCAGCGGCCCCAGGACACCACCCGCCCCCAACCCCGTGGGACGGGTCAGAGCGAGCGGAGCACATGGCCGAGGGACAGAGGTTGTGGCTTTGAGCTGCGCAAACATAGTCCCCAGTAAAACTGAAATAACATTGAACAATAAGTGAAAAGTCTATTTCCCTGTTACCTAGCTGTTTGGGTTTTTACAAATGGATTTGAGAGAAAGGAAGGAAGGGGGAGAGCAGGTGGGAAGAGAGAAAGAGAGAGAGAGAGAGAGAGAGAGAGAGAGAGAGAGAGACGGAGAGGCACTGACTTGCTGGTCACTGATTCTGCATTCATTGGTTGCTGCTTCTTTTTTTTTTAATATATTTTATTGATTTTTCACAGAGAGGAAGGGAGAGAGATAGAAAGTCAGAAACATCGATGAGAAAGAGACATTGATCAGCCGCCTCCTGCACGCCCCACAGTGGGGATGTGCCCGCCACCAAGGTACATGCCCTTGACCGGAATCAAACCTGGGACCTTTCAGTCTGCAGGCTGATGCTCTATCCACTGAGCCACACCGGACTCGGCCATTGGCTGCTTCTTTATGTGCCCGGCGGGATATCGGACCTGCCACCTTGGCCCATGGACGCTCTAACTGACCTGCCTGGCCAGAGCGTGTTTGAGTTTTATTTCTTACACTTTAAAATATATATATATATATTTTATTGAGTTTTCACAGAGAGGAAGGGAGAGGGATAGAGAGTGAGAACCATCGATCAGCCGCCTCCTGCACCCCCCCCACTGGGGATATACCCTCCTGCAATCCCTCCCCACTGGACTGCTCAGCTCAGACCGTCTCTTTTTAAAAAAAATATATTTTATTGATTTTTTACAGAGAAGAAGGGAGAGGGATAGAGAGTTAGAAACATCGATGAGAGACATTGATCAGCCGCCTCCTGCATGCCCCCCACTGGGGATGTGCCCGCCACCAGAATACATGCCCTTGACCGGAATGGAACCTGGGACCCTTCAGTCTGCAGGCCGACGCTCTAGCCACTGAGCCACACCGGTTTGGGCGAGCTCAGACCGTTTGAGGTTTGATTTTTAAAATACATTTTATTGATTTTTTACAGAGAGGAAGGGAGAGAGATAGAAAGTCAGAATCAATGAGAGAGAGACATCGATCAGCCGCCTCCTGCATGCCCCCCACTGGGAATGAGCCTGCAACCAAGGTACATGCCCTTGACCAGAATCGAACTTGGGACCCTTCAGTCCGCAGGCCGACGCCCTATCCACTGAGCCAAACCGGTTTCGGCTGAGGTTTGATTTATGGTGCGTTTCAAAGGTCCTCACCGAGGACGTTTTCATTTGTCTTTTCAAGACATATTTCATTGATTTTTTTACCGAGAGGAAGGGAGAGGGACAGAGGAGGTGAGGCGCACTTAGGCACATGTGTGTGCTCCGGGGATGACTCAGCATGCACACGCAGGGAACCTTGCCCGCTGTGCCAGCACGGGCGGGCCTGGCGGGCGTGCGGTGAAGGGAAATGAGCCAGGGCGATGCCGGTGCTGTGCCACGCCCCGTACCCGTGGGATCCAAAGACATGAAGCAGAGTTTATAGAATCCGGCAACAAATTGGTGGTTGCCAGCGGCGGTGGGAAGGAGGCGGGCACCGTGACCGGGCGGGGCGGGGCGGAATGGGGGGCGGGGGGGGTGGCACCCATCAGAAGAACATGTTCTGTCGGTGGAAGAATGCGCAGCCCGTTGAAGAAGTGGAACGGGATGCCACTCAAAACCGGTGTGGCTCAGTGGGTAGAGCGTCCACCTGTGGACTAAAGGGTCCCAGGTTCGATTCCGGTCGGGGGCATGTACCTTGGTGGCGGGCACATCCCCAGTGGGGAGGCGTGCAGAAGGCGGCTGATCGATGTCTCTCTCTCATCGATGTTTCTAACTCTCTGTTCCTCTCCCTTCCTCTCTGTAAAAAATCAATAAAATATATATACTATATGGGTCTGAAGAATAAGCAACACGCCGAGGCCGGAGTGGCTCAGTGGATGGAGCGTCGGCCTGCGGACTGAAAGGTCCCAGGTTCGATTCCGGTCAGGGGCATGTACCTTGCTTGCGGGCACATCTCCACAGTGGGGCGTGCAGGAGGCGGCTGATCGATGTCTCTCTCATCGATGTTTCTGACTTTCTATCCCCCTCCCTTCCTCTCTGTGAAAAATCAATAAAATATATTACAACAAAAACAAAATGTGTGTTTGCCAGATGCAGAGACAGCAGACGGCTCCGTTAAGGTCCAGGGAGCGGAGGCCACGGCCCGGAGTCCCGGCCATGACCGCGTGGTCAGGAAGGTTCATGTCCAGGCCACCCTGGGTGGCGACTTCTGGCCCCCGACTTTGCAAGGCCCACCCTGCAGGCCCCCTGGGCTGGGGAGGGGTGGCGGGTGGCCCCTGGGCGTCCACACTTCATCATCGTCGCGGAAGGACAGGTGAGGTTCGGGTGGAAGAGCCTCTGTCTCTGCAGATTCTGGCCCCCGTGGGAGGGGCGGCCCGGGAGGGGGGTCAGACCGGGACCACCTACACCAGCGGTTCTCCACCTGTGGGTCGCGACCCCTTTGGGGGTCGAACGACCCTTTCACAGGGGTCGCCTAAGACCCTCGGAAAACGCAGGTATTTACATTAGAATTCATAACAATAGCAAAACATTACAGTGATGCAGTATGGTTGGGGGTCACCACCCCATGAGGAGCTGTCTTAAAGGGTCGCGGCCTTAGGAAGGTTGAGAACCGCTGATCTACACCAACCACGTCAAACCCACAGGGCCAGAGACACGAGGCGGAGGTGTGCGCGGCCGGGGGAAACAACAGCTTCCGTTGTCGTGGAAACGTCGGTCTATTCCGACAGAGACACGCTGATGCAAAGGGCTGGAGTAAAGGGGTCCTCGTCAACATCAGATAACGGAACGTTTTAAGAAAAGTTCATGTTTTCCTTGAACATTTGCTCACCAGACACTGAATAACTAACCGCACAAAGGAATAAGCATCGCCCAGATAAACCCATTCTTCTTCTTCTCCGAAAGCAAAGTGTTTCCTGTTGCGCACACCCGACGGGGTCAGTCCCAGACCAAGGCCGTGGCCGTCGGCTGCCAGAACATTCTCTGCTGGTGTGAGGGGGGAGACGCGGTGGGCCTGCGCGTAAGGGAGATGAATGCAACAGGACGATAGTCATCGGTCATTAGTGAACGTGGTAGTTCATTATTATTTTTCTTAAATATATTTTATTGATTTTTTTACAGAGAGGAAGGGAGAGGAATAGAAAGTCAGAAACATCGATGAGAGAGAGACATCGATCAACTGCCTCCTGCACGCCCCCCACTGGAGATGTGCCCGCCAGCAAGGTCCGTGCTCCCGACCGCAATCGAACCCGGGACCTTTCAGTCCGCAGGCCGACGCTCTATCCACTGAGCCAAACTGGTCTCGGCAAGTTCATTATTAATAATTATGCATAACAGGAGGTTGTAAAAATTAAGTTGCAAAATTTTTATGAAGATGTTTCTTGCCAAAACCGTGGTGTGGCTCAGTGGATAGAGCGTCGGCCTGCGGACTGTAAGGTCCTGGGTTCGATTCTGATCAAGGGCATGTACCTGGGTGGTGGGCACATCCCCAGTAGGGGGCGTGCAGGAGGCGGCTGATTGATGTCTCTCATCGATGTTTCTGACTCTCTATCCCTCTCCCTTCCTCTCTGTAAAAAAATCAATAAAAATATATTTAAAAAAGAAGAAAACGATTCTTACATGTCGTCACGTTGGCTGGGCCGCGAGTTTGCGGTGCTTGCTCTGCAGTGCGGCCCGAGGGTGAGGGCAGCTCGAGAACCAGCCCCCGGGCCTCTGCCCGAGCACCCAGCCCGCCTCGGGGCTCAGAGCAGGGTTCCCAGGCCCCGGCTGAAAGAGGAGCACCCTGGCCCCCGGCCACTGGCTCCTCCCAGCCTGGCCTCCCTGACTGAAATCCGGCTCCCACTTCCTGAAAGCAGAGAACCTTGGCCTCGGGCGAAGGCCCTTTGGCCGCCCTGGCAGGTTACGCAACGGGCGCCCCGTGAGGGCAGGCCGGCTCCTGGGGGAGAGACCGCGTGGAGGGGTGGCCCTGACCGAGGCGGCTGTGGAGTCCAGGGTCCAAACGCACAAACACACGGGCTGCAGCCCGGACGCCGGACGTGGCTGAAACAGCCTCTGCCTGGGCCCACGCTGGCCTTGGGTTAGACTGCAGCGTCTCCCAGCCTCCCATCCTCCAGCCTCCCATCCTCCCATCCTCCCTGCCTCCCATCCTCCCATTTTCCCATCCTCCAGCCTCTCATCCTCCATCCTCCCATCTTCCCAGCCTCCCATCCTCCAGCCTCCCAGCCTCCAGCCTCCCATCCTCCCATCCTCCATCCTCCCAGCCTCTCAGCCTCTCTGCCTCCCAGCCTCCAGCCTCCCATCCTCCATCCTCCCAGCCTCTCTGCCTCCCAGCCTCCAGCCTCCCATCCTCCCATCCTCCAGCCTCCCAGCCTCTCAGCCTCTCTGCCTCCAGCCTCCCATCCTCCCATCCTCCATCCTCCCAGCCTCCAGCCTCCAAGCCTCCCCGCCTCCCATCCTCCCAGCCTCTCAGCCTCCATCCTCCCATCCTCCATCCTCCATCCTCCCATCCTCCCATCCTCCCATCCTCCCAGCCTCTCTGCCTCCCAGCTTCCCTGCCTCCCAGCCTCGCTGCCTGCCGGATGTTGAAGGGCGAGGGCCTGGCTCCTGGGGTGGAAGGCGCTCCGGGACGGGGAGGATCTCACAGAGCATGGGGCTCACGTCGGCAGGCTTGGCCTTCTCTCCCGGATCCGCAGCCTCCTCTCCGGGACCCTGGCCTCTGGCCCCTTTGAGCCAGCAGCTGCGTGCCTGTCCCTGGGCAGGAGCCGGAGTCGGGGCTTCTGCACGGAGGGAGAGTCGGGGCTTCTGCACCGAGGGAGGCCCGGACCAGGGGCCTCAGGGCTGCTGGGGACGGGAGGATGGGCCAGCACTTGGTCTGTTTTTCAGGCACAGCCTGTGGGGATGGAGACAAGAGTCTCCTCCCCGTTCCCCTACCCCCACGCCCCAGGGTTATCAGCAGAACTCTGGGCCCAACCAGAGCGAGTGAGTGAGTGTGTGTGTGTGTGAGTGTGTGTATGGGGGGAGGGGTGGGTTCTCACTGGAAGCCGCAGGTGTTTTTGCAGACAAATGCCTGTCATTGTAAAAAAAAATTTATCAGGGAAGAACATGAACGTGTTTTGGTTTTTTTTTTGAAAATGGTGGGTTTTTTTTTTGTTGTTTTTTAATATATTTTATTGATTTTTCATAGAGAGGAAGGGAGAGGGATAGTCAGAAACATGAATGAGAGAGACACCGATCAGCTGCCTCCTGCACGTCCCCAACTGGGGATGTGCCTGCAACGGGGATACATGCCCTTGACCGGAATCGAACCTGGGACCTTTCAGTCCACAGGCCGACGCTCTACCCACTGAGCCACACCAGTCCCGGCCAACACGAGCCTTTGACCCCCCTCCGCAGGGCGCCCCCAGTCCCCGGAGCAGCCTTCCCGGGGTTTCTGGGCGCGTGGTCCGGGTATCCTCCGCACACACAGCAGAGGCCGCCTGGGCCCGTCTCGGGAGCCGTTTCTGGAACCTCTTCCCGGGGAGCCAGTGCGTCCCCCGCGGGGGAGCCTCCGGCTGGGCCGGCTGGCGGGAGGGAGCCTGGGGTTCGGGGTCCCAGGGGTTAAGGGAACCAGCACCGGCGCTCGCTCCTGCAGGTCCGGCCCGGCCCGAGCGGCACCGGAAGCCCAGAGGGCAGGTGGCCCGGCGGCTCGAGAGCCGAGGACGCACCGCTCAGCCTCAGCCTCAGCGCGAGGGTCTCAGCCTCAGCCTCAGCCCCAGCCCCAGCACGAGGGTCTCAGCGCCTCAGCGCCCCAGGCCCCCAGCCCCCTAGCCACCCAGCGCCCAGCCCCCAGAGCCCCAGCCCCCCAGCCCCCCAGCCCCCCAGCGCCCCAGCCCCCTAGCCCCCAGCCCCCCAGGGCCCCAGCCCCCAGCCCCCTGTGCCCCAGCCCCCCAGCCCCCCAGCGCCCCATCCCCCCATCCCCCCC
>JAAGEH010000676.1:0-13437 GCA_011751065.1 Lasiurus cinereus | reverse complement strand
AGACTCCACCCTGGGAGAAACAACCAGGAAATGCGTGGTATAAGCATTAAATTAGGATAGAGAACTAGTGGAATAGATCTGTCAGTGACAAAAAAAAGCATAAGTGCTTCGTGCAATTCGGGAGGTGCTTAAAATTGAGTAATAAGTACATTTAAACCATTTTTGAAGGCATTAGAAGTTACTGCAAGGTAACAGTGAGCTTTAAATGTATTGGGAGACAATTGTGTATCAGTTCTCAACTTCCAACAGAATGTAGAAAGATATTTGTGTCATGTAGAGAAGTCCCTTTGTAGAGGAGCAGAGCCAATTATAGGTCACAGCAAGAAACAAGAAATGAGATGAAAATAATAGTTAATCGGACAGAATAGTTACAGAACAAGTGTGAATTTCTTCTACACATCAAAATATACTTCAGAATGGGTTTCCTGCATACAGAATATACTGGAATGAGAGCAATACCCATCATAACACTGTTTTGGGAACAATGCCATGTACTGAAAACTAGATCTAAAGTGTAATTTCTAATAGGGAGATATTGTTTAAGGGTTTTCAACTACAAAGAAGTGTGTAGGCTGCTCTCTAAATAAAGCTAAGTGTCCCTTTAAATGAACAGCATTGGTAGAGAAGAAGTGAAAATTACTTCTCAGTTTCATGATAGAGGACTGAATGAGTTTCATACAATGGAGGAAATCCTTGAAATAGAGTAGTAATCACATTAAGACTGGTCGCCAAAGCAGTGAAAGCCCTGTGAGACACCACCATAAATGTTTGGAATAGAAGAATATTAGAATAGAGTACTAGAAAAGATCTGTCAGTTTCAAGAGACACCATTACATGTGTTTCTTGCAATGCGTGATATGCTTGAAATAGTGTAATAAGCACATTATGCCCACTTTGAAATCATTAGAATTAACTTCAAAGTATCAGTGAACTTTAAATGTATTTGGAGACATTGTGTGTCAGTTCTCAACTTTGCAAAGAATGTAGAAAGGTACTTGAATCATGTAGAGAAGTCCCTTAGAAGATGAGGAGAGCCAATTATAGGACACTGCAAGAAACAAGATATGAGTGGAAAATTACAGTATATTGGGCAGAATAGTTAGAGAAGATGTGTAAATTACTGCCCAACATCAGGATATATTATAGAAGGGATTCATACAATGTGGGATATCCCAGAAATAGAACATAGGCACGTTAGAACAGTTTTGGCAATAATGGCATTTACAGAAAAGTAGAATTAAAGTATAAATTGTAATAGGGAGATAAGTTTATAAAGTTTTGGGACTACAATGGAGTGTGTAGGATGCTGTTTGAAAAAAGCTGTGAGGTACCTTACTTGAACAGAATAGTGAGAGAACAAGTGTGAATTATTTCTCAGTTTCAGGATATATGTCAAAATGTTTCATACAATGCGGGAAATCCTGGAAATAGAACAATTAGCACATTAAGAAGTTTCTTGAAACCACTCAACCCTATGAGAAACATCCAGGTAATGAGTGGAATAAGCAGGGTATTAGGATAGATAACTAGTGTAAAAGATCTCATTGTCAAGCAACAGCATAACAAATATTTCCTGCATTGCGGGACATGTTTGAAATAGAGTAATAAGCACATTTACGCCCTCTTTGAAAACACTAGAATTAACTGAAAAGTAACAGTAAACTTTAAATATAGTTGGGAGTTGAAAATAACAGTCAATTGGACAGAATAGATAGAGAACAAGTATAAATTTCTTGTAAACATCCTGATATACTGTAGAAAGTGTTTCCTACCACGCGGAATATCCTGGAAATACAACAATAAGCACCTTAGAACAATTTTGGGAATAATGGCATTTACTGAAAATCAGAGCTAATTTATAAATTGTATTAGGGAGATAAGTCATAAGGGTTGTCAACTACACACAAGTGTGTAGGATGGTCTTTTAATAAAGCTCACAATTCCTTTACATGCACAGAATAGTTAGAGAACAAGTGAAAATTACTTTTCAGTTTCTGGATTTATGTCAGAAAATGTTTGGTACAATGCAGGAAATCCTAAAAATAAAGCAATAAGCACAATAAGACTGTTCTCTAAACCACTTAAGATCCTGAGTGCAATCACCAGGAAATGAGTGGAATAAGCAAGATATTAGGATAGAGAACTAGTGAAAAAGTTTTGTCAGTGTCAGTATACTACAGAACAAGTGTTTTGATCAATGGGAGAAAAGCTTCTAATAGAGTAAAAAGCACATTTAAGCCCTCTTTGAAAGCATTGGTATTAACTGAAAAGTAACTGTAAACTTTAAATATAGTTGGGAGAAAATTGTATATCAGTTGTCAATTTCCAAAGGAGTGTAGCAACGTATTTTTATCATGCGGGGAAATCCATTAGGAGATGAGGTGAGCCAAATATAGGACACTGAAAGAACCAGGAAATGAGTGGAATATAACAGTAATTTGGAAAGAATAGTTAGAGAACATTGTAAATTACTTCTCAACATCTGGATGTAGTTTAGAAGGGTTTTGTACAATGCGGCATATCCCAAAAATAGAGCAATAAGCACCTTAGAACAGTTTTGGTAAAAATGGCATTTATAGAAAAGTAGAACTAAAGTATAAATTTTGATATGGAGATGTCTATAAGCGTTCTCCACTACAAAGAAGTGTGTAGGATGCTCTTTGAAGAAATCTAAGAGGTCCCTTACATGAACAGAATAGTTTGAGAAAAAGTGAAAATTCCTTCTGTTTCAGGATATACGTCAGAAAGTGTTTCATACAATGTGGGAAATCCTGGAAATTGAGCAATAAGCACATTGAGACTGTTCTTGAAACAACTCAACCTTGTGAGAAACCACCCAGAAATGAGTGCAATAAGCAGAATATTAGGATAGAGAAATAATTGAAAAGATATATCAGTGTCAAGATACTGCATAACAAGTGTTTTGTGCAATGTGGGAAATGCTGGAAATAGAGTAATAAGCACATTTATGCCCTGTTTGAAAGTACTGGAAGTAATTAAAAAGTAACAGTGACCTTTAAATGTAGTTGGGAGACTATTGTATATCAGTTGTCAACTTCAAAAAGAGTATAAAATGGTATTTGTATTATTCAGGGAAGTCCCTTAGAATATCAGGAGAACCAATTATGGTTCACTGCAAGAGGGAAAAAATGGTGGCAGAATAAACAGATGTGTCTGGAGCCTTATTGTTGGGCAGACAGAGAGAGCAGCTAAGAGTTGCACTGGGAGTGTTTGTTGGCAAGTTTAGAGTCAGTTATCCTTGAGGTGAAGGTGAGGGACTGCTGGAAGGAATTCCCCTGTCCATGCAGCCCCACTGCAACGAAGTTTTGTCTGCCAGAGCCACCAGTACGAATGCTAAGACCGCGCCATCCTGCAGGGGGAAGTGGATGTCTCAGGTGGTCTGAAAAGCCACAGCTGCAGCACCCACCAAACAGTCGGGGGACCCAGAACACTGTTCTCCAATCACGGAAGACATTGGGACTGAAAGGAGCTCCACATGCCACAGGGAAAGGTCAGATTTCGCCTGGGATGAGGTGAGGTTTCCTGTCCCATAGACTAGAGATGCGCACACTGTGAGAACTGGTCTGAGGGAAAGCTGCTCTAAAGAGAAATCTGCATATGAAGGGCAGGGTGTGATCCCTAAATGTGGAAGAGGGCTCTCAGAGCTATTAACAGTGGGGAACTCTTGAAAGCAACCTATTTTTATCTGAGGCAGAAGGACAGCCTGGGAGTTATTACAGTGTCCCCACTTCTCAAACAGGAGTGGGGAAGGGAGAGAGCTCAGACAACACTCTCCTCTTCAGACCTTGGCTTCTGATTTCTAAGACCAATACATAGGATCACAAAATTGGAAACATTTTGAGAGACTGCAGGGGAAGGATGTTTTCCTGGAACCTGGGGACTGGAGTGCAGAATAACTATCAGAGAATCAGCTCTGGGGCAACCCATCCCCACAAACCGGTATTGAGAACCACAGTGTAGTAGGACCTAAGCACAGCCTAGACAGGTCCTGTGCTTACTCTCAGAGGTCAATTTTGAAACACTGCCCCCCAGTGGATGACTAACAAATTGACTCGCATAATCACAAAAGAATAAAGAGACTAAGACACACCTCATCAGTGGTACACAGGGAACTGCAATACACTCCAGACTGGGAAACAGGAGTGCCAAATAGTAGAAGTGAATGACCTCCACTACTGCCCATTCTATTTTTATTCTTTATTTTTTGTATATTTTAATTAAAAAACTATTTTTTCTTTTCTCCCCAATCGATCTTACCTTTTTAATTATTATATATTTATATTCAACTAGTATTATTACTACTACTATTTTACATTTTCCAAAAAAAGTTTCATTTTATTTGCTCTTAATTTTACTTTGGGGTTAGAGTCCTACATTCTGTTTTCATCTTCCCTTTAGCATGATTCTCAAACTCAATCTGAACTCTACCTTTATGTCAACACTTCTTCCTAACTTTCCCCATTTGGTTGTCTTGTTTCTCTTTCCCTTTTCAAACTTTATGTTCTCCCTATTCTTCCTGTATACCTGGTTAAAATTTCACCCCACTTATTATTTGTTTATTTATTTTTTATTTTTTGCATTTGTGGTTATTTTATTATTTCTTTTTTTCTTTTTCTATTTTTTATTGTGTTACATAATCTTCCTGCTATAATATCACAGTCTGTTTGATGATTTACTGCTTCTGTATCTACCCTTTTGTTCATCATTTTACAATGTTCTTTATTATCCACAAATGAGGGAGAGCATGTGGTGCTTCTCCTTCATTGACTGGCTTATTTCACTAAGCATAAGCCTCTCCAGTTCCATCCAGGTTGCAGCAAATGGTAAGAGTTCCTTCTTTTTAATGGCAGCATAGAATTCCATTGTGTAGATGTACCACAGTTTTCTGTTCCACTCATCTACTGATGGGCACCTAGGCTGTTTCCAAATTGTAGCTATTGTAAATTGTGCTGCTATGAACATAGGGGTGCATAAATCCTTTCTGATTGGTGTTTGTAATTTCTTAGGATAAATTCCGAAGAGTGGGATTGCTGGGTCAAATGGGATATCCATTTTTAGTTTTTTTAAGAAAACTCCATACTGTTCTCCACAGTGGCTGCACCAGTCTGCATTCCCACCAACAGTGAACAAGGGTCTTTTTTCTCCACATCCTCAACAACACTTGTCGATTTGTTGATGATTGTCATTCTGACAGGTGTAAGATGGCATCGCATTGCTGTTTTGATTTGCATCTCTTGGATAATTAGTGATTTTGAACATGTTTTCATGTGCCTCTTGGCCTTTCTTCTGTCATCTTTTGAAAAGGTTCTATTTAGGTCCGTTGCCCATTTTTTTATTGGGTCGTTTATCTTCCTTTTATTAAGTTGTATAAGTTGGCTGTAGATGTTGGAGATTAAACCTTTATCAGTGATAACATTTGCAAATATGTTCTCCCATACAGTGGTTTTTCTTGTTGTTTTGTTGATGGTTTCTTTTGCTGTTCAAAAGGCTTTTTTTTTGATGTAGTCCCATTTGTTTATTCTGTCTTTAGCTTCCATTGCCTTTGGAGCAGTATCAGTGAAGAAGTTCTTTTGGCATATGGCTGAGATTGTGCTGCCTGTGGATTCCTCTAATGTTTTTATGGTTTCCCTTCTAATGTTTAAGTCCTGTATCCATTTTGAGTTTATTTTTGTATTTGGTGTAAGTTGGTGGTCCAGTTTCCTTTTTTGCATGTATCTGTCCAACTTTCCCAACACCATTTGTTGAAGACGCTATCATGACTCCATTGTATGGTCATGCCTCCCTTGTCAAATATTAGTTGAGCATAGTGGTTTGGGTGGATATCTGGACTCTCTATTCTATTCCATTGGTCTATATGTCTGTTCTTGTGCCAGTACCAGGCTGTTTTGAGAACAGTGGCTTTGTAATATTGCTTGAAATCTGGGATTGAGATCCCACTTACTTTATTCTTCTTTCTCAGAATTGCTGTGGCTATTAGTGATCATTTTTGTTTCAGATGAATGTATGAAGAATTCTTTCTAGGTCTGTGAAGTATGTTGTTGGTATTTTAATGGGTAGTGCATTGAATCTACAGATTGCTTTGGGTAGTATGGATATTTTAATGCTGTTGATTCTCCCAATCCATGAGCATGATATGCTCTTCCATCTGTTAACATCTTCCTCAATCTCTTTTTTCAGTGTCCTGTAGTTTTCTACATATAGGTCTTTTACCTCTTTATTTAGGTTTATTCCTAGGTATCTTAATTTTTTGGTGCGATGGTAAATGGGATTGCTTGTTCAGTCTCTCTTTCTGTAATTTCACTATTAGTGTACAGAAATGCCACAGAATTCTTGGTATTAACTTTGTATCTTGTTACATTGCCGAATTCATTTATTAAGTCAATTAGTTTTGGGATGGAGTCCTTTGGGTTTTTTATATACAGTATCATGTCATCTGCAAATAAGGACAGCTTTATTTCTTCTTTTCCAATTTGGATGCCTTTTATTTCTTCTTCTTGTCTAATTGCAATGGCTAATACTTCCAGTACTATGTCAAACAGGAGAGGTGAGAGTGGGCATCCCTGTCTTGTTCCTGTTCTTAGGGGAAATGGTTTTAGTATTTTCCCATTCCGTATGATGTTAGCTGTGGGTTTATCATATATGGCTTTTATGATGTTGAGGTATGATCCTTCTATTCCCACTTTGCTGAGAGTTTTTATCAAGAAGGAGTGTTGGATTTTGTCCAATGCTTTATCTGCATCAATTGATATGACTATGTGATTTTTATTTCTCAATTTGTTTCTGTGATGTATCACGTTTATTGATTTGCGGATATTGTACCATCCCTGCATTCCTGGGATGAATCCTACTTGGTCATGGTACATGAACTTTCTGATGTACTGCTGGATACGGTTTGCTAGAATTTTGTTGAGGATTTTGGCATCTATGTTCTTGAGAGATATTGGCCTATAATTCTCTTTCATTGTGTTGTCTTTATGTGGTTTTGGTATTAGGGTGATGATGGCTTCATAGAAGGTGTTTGAAAGTGTTCCTTCTTCTTGAATGTTTTTGAACAGTCTGCAGAGATAGGTTGTAATTCTTCCTTGAATGTTTTGGTAAAACTCTCCTGTGTAGCCATCTGGTCACAGACTTTTATTTGCTGGAAGCTTTTTGATGACTGCTTCAATTTCTTCCATAGTTATTGGCCTATTGAGATGTTTAGATTCTTCCTGATTGAGTTTTGGAAGGTTATATTTTTTCAAGAAATATGTCTATTTCTTGCAGGTTTTGCAATTTGTTGGAATAGAGTTGTTCATAGTATTTTTTAACAATCCTTTGTATTTTGGCAGGGTCTGTTGTTATATCTCCTCTTTCCTTTCTGATTTTGTTTATTTGGGTCTTCTCTCTTTGCTTCTTGGTGAGCCTGGCTAGCTTTCTATCAATGATGTTTACCCTTTCAAAGAAGCAGCTCTTGGTTTTGTTGATCTTTTGAATTGTTTCTTCGGTCTCCAAGTTGTTTATCTCCGCTCTGATCTTCACTATTTCCTTCCTTCTGAGTACACTGGGCTTTTCTTTTGCTCACGTTCTACTTCTTTGAGTTGTAGGTTTAGGTGATTTATTACCATTGTTTTCTGTTTTTTGCAGTAGGCTTGTAGGACTTTGAACTTCCCTCTCAAGACTGCTTTCACTGTGTCCCATAAATTTTGTATTGTTGTGTTGTCATTGTCATTTGTTGTCATGATGTTTTTTATTTCTTCCTTGATCTCTTTGGTTACCCAGTCATTGTTTAATAGCATGCTGTTTAGTCTACATGTGTTTGATTTTTTCTATTGTTTTTGTTATAGTTGATTTCCAGTTCTATGCCACTACGATCTGAGAAAATGTTCGCTATGATTTCTATCTTTTTGAATTTGAAGAGACTTTTCTTATGACCCAACATATGATCTATCTTTGAAAATGACCCATTTGCACTGGAGAAGAATGTATATTCTGTGGCTTTGGGGTCAAAATGTTCTGAAGATATCAATTAAATCCATCTGGTCTAGTGAGTCATTTTGGATTCATGTTTATGTGCTGATTTTTTGTTTAGAGGATTTGTCCAGTGATGACAGTGGGGTAATACATTCTCCTACTATGATTGTATTGCTGTCAATTTCTCCTTTAATATCCTCCAGGAGTTTTTAATGTGTTTAGGTGCTCCTATATTGGGTGCATATATGTTTACCAGGGTTATATTTTCTTGTTGGATTGTTCCCTTTAGTATTATGAAGTGGCCTTCTTTATCTCTTGTTATGTCCTTCACTTTGAGATCTAATTTGGCAGATATATGTATTGTAACCCCAGTTTTTTTCATTTCCGTTTGCCTGAAATACCATCTTCCATCCCTTCACCCTCAATCTGTGTGCATCTCTTTTCCTGAGGTGGGTTTCCTTCAGACAGCAGATAGATGGATCATGTTTTCTTGTCCAGTTGGTTGCCCTATGTCTTTTGATTGGAGCATTGAATCCGTTTACATTTGAAGTTATTATTCATAAGTACTTATCTGTCACCATTTTTAGTCTTTACCCATGAGTTCGTTCTTCGCTTCCTGGTTTTTTTTTTATTACAGCAGACCCTTTAACATTTCTTGTATTTCTGGTTTGGTGGTAATATATTCCCTTAGTCCTTTTTTGTGTGTGAAGCTTCTGATTTCACCTTCAATTTTGATTGAAAGCCTTGCAGGGTACAGTATTCTTGGATTCAGACTCTTCCTTTGCATGACTTTGAATATTTCATTCCATTCCCTTCTGGCTTGATGAGTTTATATTGAGAAATCAGTAGGTAGTCTTATGGGGGTTCCTTTGTAGGTAACATTCTGTTTCTCTCTGAGTGCTTTTAAGATTCTTACTTTCCCGTTGGTGTTTGCCAATTTAATTATAATGTCCATTGGTGTCGGTTTTTTGGGTTTCATTTTGCTTGGGACTCTGTGAGCTTCTTGGATTTGTGTGGGTTTTTCTTTCCTATTTTGGGGAAATTTTCTGTCATTATTTCTTCAAATAGATTCGCTAATCCTTGCTCAGTTTCCACTCTTTCTGGAACCCCAATTTTGCGGAAATTGTTTTGTTTCGTGTTATCCCAAAGTTTCCTTAGGCTCTCCTCTTGCTTTTTTTTTCCTAGAAGCTGCTGTAGTTGGGTTTTTTTTCCTACCTTATCTTCTAGCTCACTTATGTGGTCCTCTGCTTCTTCTAGTCTACTATTGGTGCTTTCTATTGAGTTCTTTATAGCAGTGATGTCATTTTTCATTTCTTCTTGATTATTCTGCATTTCTTCTTCCTTCTTCTTTATTTCCTCTTGGGTGTTCTTCATTTCCTCTTGCCTCTTACTCACATTGTTGATTTTGTCTTCCATTCTTTTCATCCATCTTATGATTATTTCTCTGAACTCTTTCTCTGGCAGGCTTATTTCTGCTTCTATTTCGTTTACTTCCTTTCCTGGTTGTACCTGCCTTTCTGTCTTATGCAGGCTGTTTCTTTTTCTGCCCATGGTCTTACTTCTCCAGGTGTCTGGTTATGTAGTTCTCTCTGCTATGTTGATTCAAAGTCACAAACTACAACACGACCAGGTACAACATACAAGGCACTGAATAGAAATGTATATAGGATGTTAATAATCACAAATAAGGTGACCACCAATGAAAGACAAATTAGGGGTAAGTAGAGAAAGAAGAAAGGGAAAATGAAGAAAAAAGAAAAGAAAGAAGTGCCAGAATCAAATTGTGAGAGGTAGAAAAAAACAAATAAATGAATGAACAAAAAAATAAAATTAAAAAAGGAGGAGGAGGAGGAGGAGGAGGAGAAGAAGAAGAAGAAGAAGAAGAAGAAGAAGAAGAAAAGAGAAAGAGAAAAAAGTCAGAGAAAAAAGAAAGAGAATAAGAGAGAAAGGGGGAACAAAATATAGATATCAGGAGAAATCACCAATAGAACAGTCACTAATTCCAACAAATGCCAGCAACCAGTACTTAGAGATTAATACAAACTACAAATAACAACTGGTATGGAGGGAGGCAAGGGGAAAGAGAAGAAAAAAAAAACCAAAACAAAACAAACAAAAAGAAAAATAAAACCAGTTGAATGAACTAAAACAATCTCAGCAAAAAAAAGCATAAAAAATCGATATAATCACTGTTCAGGCAAACAGCAACAAAACAACATAGAGAAAAACAACTTTTTGGATAGTGAAGACAAGAAGAGAGAGTTTTGTATGGACCTGGAGTAGGGGATTTGAAATTAGATATATAAGTGGGGTGAAATTTTAACCAGGTAAAGAGAAAGAATAGGGAGAATCTAAAGTTGGAAAAGGGAAAGAGAAAAATAAGACAAGAAAATGGGGAAAGTTAGGAAGAAAGTGTTGGCATAAAGGTAGAGTTGAAATAGAGTAAAATTATGCTAAAGGAAAGATGAAAACAGAATGTAGAACTCTAATTCCAAAGTAAAATAAAGGGAAAAACAAAATGACACTTGTTTTTTTCCAAAAAAGTAAAATTGTAGTAGTAATAATACTAGTTGAAAACAAAAATGTAATAATTAAAAAGTTAAATCAATTGAGGAGAAAAGAAAGAAATAGTTTTTTAATTAAAATATACAAAATTAAAAAATAAAATAAAATATCAATTTTTAAAAAAGAAAAAGAAAAAAAGAGAATGGTCATTCACTTCCACTGTTGTTCTGCTCTGGATAAGTACTGCCTATTAACCTCTATTGTCTTTTAACAAAACTCAGAATATTGGTGTTACTATGTTCTTGTACAGTAGGAGGTACAACAATAACCCTGTTTTTTTCAGAGTGTGAATGTGTACAATGATCTAAAGTGTTCCCTGCCCCTCCTTAGTTGCAACTTCTGGAGGTATGACATAAGGTTGGTGTTTAGATCATATCAGGAATGTGCTTATGTCCAACAAGTTTATGTTAAGGTACAAATGGCACCACCTCATTTCTACCTTTTCATTCTCGTGCTTAATACTTCTCTGATTTATCTTTTAATCTGTATCTCTCTGGTTTTGTACTACCTTCAACTTCTTGTCCTTTACCATCACTTGTTCCTTTGAATTATTCTATCTGCAGTATTTTCTTTCTTTAAAATGCTTGATTGAAATTCTCACAGAGAGAAAGTGAGAGGGATGGAAAAGATAGAAACATTAAATAGCTGCCTCCTGCGTACTCCCTACTAGAGATGTGCCTGCAACCAAAGTACATGCCCTTGACTGAAATGGAACCTGGAGCTCTTCTGTCCACAGGACAGTGCTGTATCCACTGAGCCAAATGGTTTAGGGCTGCAGTCTTTTCAAGTATTGACATGAATTTTAGTTATGTGGTTCACAGAAGTTCTTCACTAGACCCCAATACAAGCTTCTCATTTATTGAATTTTATTTGATTAAGATGTAGCCTACCTTCTGCACAGCTGGTCATGTCACCAGCAGAAATGTCCTGTTGAACACTGTTTGGAGACGCAGGAGCAAATGATCTAGCTTCTGTTCCATGTTGTGCTTGCCAAGTTTGTTTCAGGAGAAAACACCTGTTTGAAGTCTTCCCTGTATGGTGATCTTCAGAGGCCCAGGTTTTCACAGCAGCATCTTATCAATATTTCCTTCAGATATGTTACTCTAATAAAATTGCATGGAACTAACATTTTATGTGTCACACACTTTGTCATGAGACTTCTCCCTGTCACACAGTCAATATTCACTTCATCACCATTTTTCTGTTTTCAGGTTGTTGACATAAAACAGATGTTGCAGAGTGCTGTTCTGAGCAGCATGTATCTGTACAAAGATAGTCACAGGTTAGTGCTTCTAAGTAAACTACAGTGACCCAGAGGACCCATCTCTGTGGTAAGGGTTTTTCTGTATTAAAAGATATTCTGCACCTGACTGAGTCACAGGCAGCAGAAAGCCTTCTTGACTCATGCTTGGGTGAGAGACTACTCTTTCAGTGCAAACCCTCACCAGCAACAGAAAAACACCAATGGAGAGGAGCCCTGGAAAGAAGCTGTGGACAGGGCCTCATTTGTGACCAACTTCAGCTTCTACTTATCAGGATTGCCTTCAACCAGTAGGGAGCTTGGGGAAGAGTTCCCAACCATGTCAGAACTTCTCCAGCACCAGTCTCCTCTCAGCATTGAGGAACCACAAAGTGGCAGTGAAATTTCAGAGAAATTTCTCAATAGAAAAGGCATCACCAATGGGATGATTATGAAATTTGTTCAACATGAGGTCATCTCTTCTGAAAGAGTAAAATAGTGTAATCTATGTGGGAATGTTTTCAGAAGTACCTTCAACCTCAATAGACATCCTTAGAGTTTACATAGGAGGAAAGTTTTATCAGTGTACTCACTATGGGAAGCCCTTCAAGCAAATGTCTTCCCTCACTAAACACCATAAATTTCACACTGGAGAACGACCTTACAAATGTAGTGAATGTAGAAAATCATTTAGGCACAATTAGAACCTCTTTACCCACAAGAGAGTTCACCCCGAAGAAAAATCATATGAGTGTTGTCACTGTGGGAAGTCTTTAAGGGTAAGGTGTCAGCTATCTGAGCACAAATGAATTCACACTGGAGAAATTCCTTTTGAATGTAATGATTGTTGGAAGTTCTTTAGAAAAAAGTCAACCCTCACTTGACACTACAGAGTTCATACTGGAGAAAAGCCTTTTCATTGTAGGGTTTGTCAAAATTCTTTTAGACACAGATCTACCCTCATGGAACACTAGAGAACTCACACAAGATAAAAGCCCTATTAGTGTACAAATTTTTGGAAGTCCTCTGTACAAAGGACCAACCTCATTTCACATCACAGAGTTCACAGTGGAGAAAACTCATATGAGTGTAGTGATTGTGGAAAGTCCTTTTCGCAAAGCTCTCACCTTTCTGTACACAAGAGAATTCACACTGGAGAAACCTTTTGAATGTAGTGATTGCAGCAAGTTCTTCAGACAAAAATCTATCCTCACTCGACACTACAGAGTTCATACTGGAGAAAAGCCTTTACAGTGCAGTGATTGTGGAAAGTCCTTCACAGAAAGCTCTCACTTTTCGCTACCCAAGAGAATTTACACTGGAGAAAAATCTTTTGAATGTAATAATTGTGGGAAGTTATTTAGACTAAAGGAAACCTAATTCAATACCACATAGCTCATTCTGCAGAAAAGCCAAACATGTGTAGTGATTGTGGGACATTCTTTAGAAGAAAGTGGAACCTTATTCAACACCACAGAGTTCATACTGGAGAAAAGCCTTATGACTTTAATAATTGTGCAAATTTTGTAGACAAAGACGTTCGCTCATGGACCACCACAGAAATCACACTGGAGAAAGGCCTCATGATACAGTGAATGTAGGAAATGTTTTAGCGGCAAACAGAGCCTTGTTAGATATCTGAGAATTCACACTGGAGAAAA
>JAAGEH010000674.1:0-20849 GCA_011751065.1 Lasiurus cinereus | reverse complement strand
GAGGAACTGCATTAAAGGGACGTGGCATTAGGAAGGTTGAGAACCACTGCTCTAGGGCATATTAGACTCCCAAGAAGATGCAACATACTTATTGCACCAGTTAGCCATTAAAGGACATAAGGTCTCAAAAGATAAGCTTCAATTTTGCTTACCTCAAGTAAAATGCCATGGCCTTCTCATATTAAACACAAAAGACACAGAGGAATCCCATATTTCCCTCTCCAAAAACACAGAAACAGCTCAGAGGAGTCCTGGATTTAACTAGATATTGTAGCAACTGGGTTCCAAATTTTTCATTAAAAAGTTGGCTGTGGGCCTTTTGCAGGAGAAACTCCTGGACACTATATAGCCAGAGACAAACCGGCACCCAGACTTGCCAGCAGTCACGTGGGGTTAGAGACACAGCTATATATGTCCTATTAAAGTAAACTTCCCTGGTCCAATGCAGTGCAGCTAGGCAGGAAAACAAGTTGTAAAATCTCTAAAGAATATCTAAAGCTCCTGCTCTGGGTTACCTTTCTAACTTTTTATATATAAAAATAAAGGAAATACTTTGAAAATATTAACTCAAAAATACTGAGGTTATCATATGTACTTGACTGAAAGCCCTGGAATAGCAAAAGAAACAAATACAGAGAAATGCATGACATTTGCTGACCGACCTACACCTTCTGCTCCTGGTTCACACGCATGCTGCCCTTCCAGCTTCCAGTCAGTCCACGTGGCAGAGACCATTCTTTTCGTTATGTATGTCTGAAAAAGTAAACACACTTATTGAAAATAAATAGGTGCAAAATTAAAACTTACAAAGCCTCCGTCTTATTCTTCTTACTCAGTTCCCCTCCTCTAAGGCTCCAATATCATTGGTTGCTTATGTACTCTTCTAGGAATATTCAATTGCATACATTACACACACACACACCACACACACACACACACACACACACACACACACACACACACACAAAATCTATGCTAGCATACTATGTGCACTTATTTTTTTCTTAATTCTCACTCTAAGATGTTTTTCCATTGATTTTTAGAGACAGTGAAGGGAGAGGGAAAGACAGAAATATTGATGTCAAAGAAACACATCAAGGGGGAGGAGAAAATGGCGGCGGACTAGACGGATGCGTATGGAGCTTTGTCGCTGGGCAGAGGGAGAGAGAGCGGCTGAGAGTCGCACTGGGAGTGTTTGTTGGCAAGCTAGGAGTCAGTTGTCCTGCAGGAGAAGGCGGAGAACTGCTGGAAGGGGCTCTCCTGGCCAGGCAGCCCCACTACCCTGGGGTTTTTGTCTGCCAGAGCCACCAGCGCGAACGCGGAGCCCGAGCCATCTTGCAGTAGGAGGTGGATGTCTGCAGCAGTCTGAAGCCTTCGGCTGGGCACCCATTGGGCAGCCAGGGACCCGGGGACCCAGAACTCTGCTCTCCAATCAGCGCAGACACGCGGCGGAACCAGAGATCCACAGAGCACACGGACAGGTCAGATTGTGCCTGAGATAAGGGGGAGGTAGATGTCTGCCAAGGTCTGAAAGCTGCGGCTGACGGAGGCACCCACAGAGCAGCCGGGGACCGGAGAGTGGCTTCCCAGTCAGCACGGACAGACGCGCAGTCAGCGGATTCAGATTTCGCCTGGGTCAGGGTGAGGTCTCCTACCCCTGCACAACAGAGACATGCACACTGTGGGAGCCGGGCTGCGGGAAAACTGCCTCTGGAGAGGTCTGCAGAGGTGGTCAGGGCGTGATCCCTGAGTGTGAAGGTAAACCCTCTGAGCTGTTGACAGAGAGGAGCTCTGGAAAACAACTCATTTTTTTTCTGGGGCAGAAGGACAGCCTGGGAGTTATTACAGTGTCCTGGCTGCAAAACCCCCACAAACTGGCTTTGAGAACCACAGAGTAGCAGGATCTGAGCACAGCCTAGAGAGGTCCTGTGCTTTGTCTCAGAGATCAATTCCGAAACACTGCCACCCAGTGGATGACACACAAATTGACTCTCGCATAACCACAAAAGAATAAAGAGATTAAAACACCAAGAGGGGAACACAGGGAGCTGCAGTGCCTTCCCTGCTGGGAAACAGGAGTGCCAAGCAGAATAATAGTGGAAGTGAAGGACCATTCTATTTTTCTTCTTTTTTTTATTTTTTATTTTTTTTCATTTTTCATTTTTCATTTTCACATATTTTAATTAAAAGAATATGTTTTTTCTTTCCACCTCAATTGATTTTACCTTTATAATTATTACATTTTTGTTTTAAACTAGTATTATTAATTACTACTAGTACTTAACCGTTTTGGAAAAAAAACACAAGTGTCCTTTTGTTTTCTCTTTATTTTATTTCGGGATTAGAGTTCTACATTCTATTTTCATCTTTCCTTTAGCATAATTTTACGCCAACTCAACTCTACCTTTATGCCAATACTTTCCTCCTAACTTTCCCCATTTTGTTGTCTTGTTTCTCTTTCCCTTTTCCAATTTTAGATTCTCCCTATTTTTCTCTTTACCTGGTTAAAATTTCACCCCATTTATATATCTAATTTCAAATCCCCTACTACAAGTCCACACAAACCTCTCTTTTCTTGTCTTCACTAGCCAAAAAGTTGTTTTTTCTCTATGTCCTTTTGTTGCTATTTGCCTGAAAAGTGATTATATTGATTTTTTGAAATATTTTTGTGAGATTGTTTTAGTTTATTCTACTTGTTTTATTTTGGTTTTTGCTTGCTTTGTTTTCTACCTCTCTTTTCCCTCATCTCCCTCGATACCAGTTGCTATTTGCAATTTGCATTAATCTCTAGGTACTGGTTGCTGGCCTTTATTGGGATTAGTGACTGTTCTATTGGAGTTGTCTCCTGACATATATATTTTGTTCCTCTTTTCTCTCTTATACACTTTCCTTTCTCTCTGACTTTTTTCTCTTCCTCTTTCCGACTCCTTCTTCTCCTTTTTATTTTCTTATTTTATTTTATTTTATTGTTCATTTATTTATCTTTTTTTCCTCACTCTCCCAATTTGATTTTGGCATTTCTTTCTTTTCTTTTTTCCTCATTTTCCTCTTCTTCTTTCTCTATTTACCCCTAATTTGTCCTTCATTGGTGGTCACCTTATTTATGATTATTAACATCTTGAATACATTTCTACTCAGTGCCTTATGTGCTGTACCTGGTCGTGCTGTAGTTTGTGCCTTTGAATCAATGTAGGAGAGAGAACTACATAACCAGACACCCGGAGAAGAAAGACCATGGGCAGAAAAAGAAACAGCCCACATAAGACAGAAAGGCAGGTTTCACCAGAAAAGGAAGTAAACGAAATAGAACCAGAAATAAGCCTACCAGAGAAAGAGTTCAGAGAAATGATCATAATGTGGTTGAAAAGAATGGAAGACAAATTTGACAATATGAGTAAGAGCCAAGAGGAAATGAAGAAGACGCAAGAGGAGATGAAGAAGCAGCAAGAAGAAATGCAGAAGAACCTAGAGGAGGTGCAGAATAAACAAGAAGAAATGAAAAATGACATCACTGCTATCAAGAACTCAATAGAAAGCATCAAAAGTAGACTAGAAGAAGCAGAGTACCGCATCAGTGAGCTAGAAGACATGGTAGCAAAAAATACCCAAGTACAGCAGCTTCTAGAAAAAAAAGTTAAAAAGCAAGAGGAGAGCCTAAGGGAACTTTGGGATAACATGAAACCAAACAACATCCGCATAATTGGGGTTCCAGAAAGAGTGGAAACTGAACAAGGATTAGAGAACGTGTTTGAAGAACTAATGACAGAAAATTTCCCCAATATAGAAAAGAAAAAACCCACTCAAATCCAAGCTCACAGAGTCCCAAGCAAAATGAACCCCAACAAACCGACCCCGAGGCACATTGTAATTAAATTGGCAAACACCGATGACAAAGTAAGAATCTTAAAAGCAGCCAGAGAGAAACAGAAAGTTACCTACAAAGGAACCCCCATAAGACTAGCTACTGACTTCTCAACAGAAACTCGTCAGGCCAGAAGGGAATGGAATGAAATATACAAAGTCATGCAAAGGAAGGGTCTGACTCCAAGAATACTGTACCCTGCAAGACTCTCAATCAAAATTGATGGTGAAATCAAAAGCTTCACAGACAAAAAAGGACTAAGGGAATATATTACCACCAAACCAGCAATGCAAGAAATGTTAAAAGGTCTGCTGTAATAAAAAGAAAGAGGAAGCAAAGAAGGAACTCGGGGGTAAGGACTAAAAATGGCAACAGATAAGTACTTATCAATAATAACTTTAAATGTAAACGGATTAAATGCTCCAATGAAAAGACATAGGGTAACCGATTGGATAAGAAAACATGATCCATATATCTGCTGTCTGCAAGAAACCCACCTTAGGAAAAGAGATGCACACAGATTGAGGGTGAAGGGATGGAACATGGTATTTCAGGCAAATGGAAATGAAAAAAAACCTGGGGTTGCAATACTTATATCTGACAAATTAGATCTCAAAGTGAAGGACATAACAAGAGATAAAGAAGGCCACTTCATAATACTAAAAGGAACAATCCAACAAGAAGAAATAACTCCGGTAAACATATATGCACCCAATATAGGAGTACCTAAATACATAAAAAAAAAACTCTTGGAGGATATTAAGGGAGAGATTGACAGCAATACAATCATAGTAGGAGACTTTAATACCCCACTGTCACCATTGGACAAATCCTCTAAACAAAAAATCAGCAAAGAAACATCAATCCTAAATGACTCAATAGAACAGATGGAATTAATTGACATCTTCAGAACATTTCACCCCAAAGCCACAGAATATACATTCTTCTCCAGTGCACATGGTCATTTTCAAAGATAGATCATATGTTGGGTCATAAGAAAAGTCTCTGCAAATTCAAGAAGATAGAAATCATATCAAGCATTTTCTCAGACCACAGTGGCATAAAACTGGAAATCAACTATAATAAAAACAATAGAAAGAAATCGAACACATGGAGACTAAACAGCATGCTATTAAACGACTGGGTAACCAGAGAGATCAAGGAAGAAATAAAAAACATCATGGCAACAAATGACAATGACAACACAACAATACAAAATTTATGGGACACAGTGAAAGCAGTCTTGTGAGGTAAGTTCATAGCCCTACAAGCCTACTGCAAAAAAAAAAAAAAAACAGGAAACAATGGTAATAAATTACCTAAACCTACAACTCAAAGAGCTAGAACGAGAGCAACAAGAAAAGCCCAGTGTATTCAGAAGGAAGGAAATAGTGAAGATCAGAGCAGAGATAAACAACTTGGAGACCAAAGAAACAATTCAAAAGATCAATAAAACAAAGAGCTGGTTTTTTGAAAGGATAAACAAGATTGGTGGAACCCCAGCCAGGCTCACCAAGAAGCAAAGAGAGAAGACCCAAATAAACAAAATCAGAAATGAAAGAGGAGAAATAACAACAGACCCTGTGGAAATACAAAGGATTGTTAAAAAATACTATGAACAACTCTATTCCAACAAACTGGACAACCTGCAAGAAATGGACATTTTTCTAGAAAAATATAACCTCCCAAAACTCAATGAGGAGGAAACCAAACATCTCAATAGTCCAATAACTATGGAAGAAATTGAAGCAGTAATCAAAAAGCTTCCAGCAAATAAAAGCCCAGGTCCAGATGGCTACACAGGAGAGTTTCACCAAACATTCAAGGAAGAATTAAAACCTATCCTCCTCAGACTATTCAAAAATATTCAAGAAGAAGGAACACTTCCAAACACCTTCTATGAAAGTGTTTCACACTAATACCAAAACCAGATAAAGAGAACACAATGAAAGATAATTATAGGCCAATATCTCTCATGAACATAGATGCCAAAATCCTCAACAAAATTCTAGCAAACTGGATCCAGCAGTACATCAGAAAGATCATACACCATGACCAAGCAGGATTCATCCCAGGAATGCAGGGATGGTACAATATCCGCAAATCAATAAATGTGATACATCACATAAACAAATTGAGAGATAAAAATCACATAGTCATATCAATTGACGCAGAAAAAGCATTTGACAAAATCCAACACCCTTTCTTGATAAAAACTCTCAGCAAAGTGGGAATAGAAGGAGCATACCTCAACAACATAAAAGCCATATATGATAAACCCACAGCTAACATCATACTCAATGGGCAAAAACTAAAACCATTTCCCCTAAGAACAGGAACAAGACAGGGATGCCCACTCTCACCTCTCCTGTTCGACATAGTACTGGAAGTATTAGCCATTGCAATTAGACAAGAAGAAATAAAAGGCATCCAAATTGGAAAAGAAGTAAAGCTGCCCTTATTTGCAGATGACATGATATTGTACATAAAATACCCAAAGGACTCCATTCCAAAACTAATTGACTTATTTAATGAATTCGGCAATGTAGCAGGATACAAAATTAATGCTAAGAAGTCTGTGGCATTTGTATACACTAATAGTGAAATTATAGAAAGAGAAACTAAAAAGCAATCCCATTTACCATCGCACCAAAAAAATTAAGATACCTAGGAATAAACCTAACTAAAGAGGTAAAAGACCTTTATGCAGAAAACTACAGGACACTGAAAAAAGAGATAGAGGAAGATGTTAACAGATGGAAGAGCATACCATGCTCATGGATTGGGAGAATCAACATCATTAAAATGTCCATACTACCCAAAGCAATATACAGATTCAATGCACTACCCATTAAAATACCAATGACATATTTCACAGACCTGGAAAGAATTCTTCATAGATTCATCTGGAACAAAAAGAGACCATGGATAGCTACAGCAATTCTGAGAAGGAACAATAAGGTAGGTGGGATCTCAATACCAGACTTCAAGCTATACTACAAAGCAACTGTTCTCAAAACAACCTGGGACTGGCACAAGAACAGACATATAGACCAATGGAATAAAATAGAGAACCCAGATATCCACCTAAACCACTATGCTCAATTAATATTTGACAAAGGAGGAATGAACATTTAATGGAGCCAAGATAGCCTCTTCAATAAATGGTGTTGGGAAAATTGGACAGATACATGCAAAAAATTGAAACTGAACCATCAACTTACACCAAATACAAAAATAAACTCAAAATGGATACAGGACTTAAACATTAGAAGGGAAACCATAAATTTACTAGAGGAATCCACAGGCAGCACAATCTCAGCCATATGCCAAAAGAACTTCTTCACTGATACTGCTCCAAAGGCAATGGAAGCTAAAGACAGAATAAAAAAATGGGACTACATCAAAATAAAAAGCCTTTTGTACAGCAAAAGAAACCATCAACAAAACAACAAGAAAAACCACTGTATGGGAGAACATATTTGCAAATGTTATCACTGATAAAGGTTTAATCTCCAGAATCTACAGCCAACTTATACAACTTAATAAAAGGAAGATGAAGGATCCAATAAAAAAATGGACAACGGACCTAAATAGAACCTTTTCAAAAGACGACAGAAGGAAGGCCAAGAGACACATGAAAACATGTTCAAAGTCATTAATCATCCGAGAGATGCAAATGAAAACGACAATGCGATACCATCTTACACCTGTCAGAATGGCAATCATCAACAAATCAACAAACGACAAGTGTTGGTGAGGATGCGGAGAAAAAGGAATCCTTGTGCACTGTTGGTGGGAATGCGGACTGGTGCAGCCACTGTGGAGAACAGTATGGAGTTTCCTCAAAAACCTAAAAATGGATCTCCCATTTGACCCTGTAATCCCACTCTTAGGAATTTATCCTAAGAAATTACAAACACCAATCAGAAAGGATTTATGCACCCCTATGTTCATAGCAGCACAATTTACAATAGCCACAATTTGGAAACAGCCTAGGTGCCCGTCAGCAGATGAGTGGATCAGAAAACTGTGGTACATCTACACAATGGAATTCTATGCTGCCATTAAAAAGAAGGAATTCTTACCATTTGCAGCAACCTGGTTGGAACTGGAGAGCCTTATGCTTAGTGAAATAAGCCAGACAATGAAGGAGAAGCATCACATGATCGCACTCATTGGGGGATAATAAAGAACATTATAAACTGATGAACAAAAGGATAGATACAGAGACAGTAAAGCTTCAAACAGACTGTGAAATTACAGCAGGAAGATTAAAGTTAGGTGAGGTAGATAAGAGATCAATCAAAGGACTTGTGTGCATGCATATAAGCATAACCAATGAACATAGACACTGGGGGGTTGGGGTATGCCTGGGAGGGAGGGGGGCAATGGGGAGATACATATAAAAATTAATTAAAAAAAAGAAATTAAAACATGTAAAACTGAAAAAAAAAGAAACACATCGATTAGTGATTTCCTACAGGAGCCAGACCAGGGCCCAGCCGGGAGGAGCCTGCAACTGAAGTACATGCCCTTGGCCGGAATTGAACCTGGGACCCTTCAGTCTGCAGGCTGATGCTTTATCCCCTGAGCAAACCAGCTAGGGCTGCACTTTCTTTATATACCAAAATATCTTGGAGATTTTCCACATTGTCCTCTTTTTTTGTCCTCTAGGTATTTCATTATATTGTAGCACAATTTATTTTCTACTAGAGGCCCAGTGCATGAAATTCCTGCACTGGGATGGTCCCTAGCAGCTGCCAGCTGCTGGCCAGGGCCTCCCTCCCTTCCCCCAGCTGGTCAGGAGACAATTTACATACTATGCTTTTATTATATAGGATTCTCTTGTTGAGAGGCAGTCATATTATTGCTTATATTTTGCTACTAAAAACACTATATGAGAGCCTGTATTCAACTAGAATTTCACACTAGTGTGTTTCTCAGGAAGATATATTCCTAGAAGTGACATTGTTGGGTTTGATCACCTGTGTTCACATTAATGTGGGCTGTGGGCCTACTGCAGGAGAAACTCCTGGGCACTATACACCTGGAGACAATCCAGCACCCAGACTTGCCAACAAGTGGGATTAGAGGCACAGGAGTGTGCAGCCTGGAGAAAAGGCAGCACATGCTGGATGGTGGGCCTGGCTGGCTGAGAGAAAATGGATGTTGAGTTCTTCTTAAGGGCAAACACCAGAATTATTTTCATTGTAAAACTGATTTTATCTAGATATTGGCTAAAACAAGAACTGAGCAAGTTGCTGAATTTTACCCATCAAGAACTTGTTTCCTGGGAGAAATTTAGTTTTCTGGCTGTGGCTTGGGCCCTGTAACTGCTACATATGCTCTTGAAAAATTTAAAACCATTGTTTCATTCAGAAAAGCTCTTCTTCTTAAGCTAGAAGTACAGAAAAATGAGTCTTTGGCATCCAGGCCAGCCTGCTCATTATTTAGCTGTTTCCGTTACAGTTCTCAGAAGTGGCCCCAAGAGAACACTAGATTCTTCCAGGTTTAAAGGCCACAGTGCTCCCAGCTGACGCCACACTCATGTCTTGCCCGAGCTTCCTGGCCTCTTCCTGAGCTTCTGAAGCGCCTATTAGTAATTCTTAGTAGAGCTGGATGGCAGCAAAGATGCCAAAAATGGGAAAGAAACAGACTGGAAGCAAGCCAGCAAATAAAATCATGCAAAGGAGTAGAGCAATGCCACCAGTGCATCTGAGGGGGTGCTGCCCATGTAAGCGGGCCAGCTCGAGCCACAGCTCCTGCTGGCTCCTGGAGTGCAGGGGGCTGTGCTCACAGACACCGTCCACTCCCTGACTAGGGGGCTGTGCCCACAGACACTGTCTTGCACTCCTGAGCAGACTGCAGTGCCAGTGCGGGAGGCCCAGGTCTTGGGGATCTGCCTAGCAACAGGCCTGCAGGACGCCCACATCCGGATTCTCAGGCACACAGTGTCTGCCCAGTGCCATGTGGGAGTGAGGTTGTAATTACTAGATCTGACATATGAAAAAAATTAAAAGTAGTTTATTAAAGTGGATTTTACCATTAGTTTATCTAGTATCTCTATGTATTTGTGGTGGAAGGGGTTTGTGGTAGCTTATTTCACCATTTTCCCAGAACCAGAAATTTCCTGCTTCTATTTTCCTAAGGAGAGAAATGCATAAAATACTTGGTGAGGGAATTCTCAATGCACATGTTTCATGATGCGGCCGTGCCTTTGTCTCTTACTCCCCAAAAGGCACATCACCCCAGTAGACTATGCAGTTTCTCACAGGGAGGGGACCGATCTAAGTCAGGGCCAGGCCCCGACTCTCTCCCTGCCTGGGTCTTTTGTTTGCCATGGGGAGCCTCTCAAAGGCCCTGGTCGTGTTCCCTGCCTGCAGACCTGGCCGTGGCCATTCCGCCTGGACCCCCCAGTATGGCAGATCCCAGGTTCCTCTAACAATCTTGGCAGATGGCCTTGGAGTGTCTTGTGGGAACCTTTTCAGTTTGCACCACGTTTCTGCTGGGGGAACTCAAACATTGCTCTAAGTGCAATCTGGTTCCTGTGGAGGTTTGCGCCTGTGGATTTCTCAGCCACAGCACCAGCAAAGATAATAAACATGCACTGGACTTCTAATATCTCCTGTTACCAATTGTTCACATTCACTGAGTGCTTGCTATGGACCAGCCAGTGTGCCAGGTGCTTTTACAATACAGTTTCTTTCAGTTCAGCTTACTAGGCATGGTCAGCATGATTCCCCTTCCATCGCCAAGGATAGCACTTACCCCGGAGCTGGGACTGGAGCCGGACTCGATCCCTTTTGATGCTATGTTCTCTTCCAGCTGCAGTGGGTCCCTGAGACTGAGGTATGGGGGAGCTCACAATCACGGTCGACTGTCACAGTAGAGCACATTTCAAGCCAACTATCTCCATCTAGCGAGCTGGGTGCTGGGATGCAGGAGGAGTAGTGAGGTCCTTGGGAAGGCTTCTGATTTAGGGTATGCCTTCTGATTAGCCTGTGTCTAAGGCTCTGGCCCCAGTATGGTTGGTGTCAACATGGTGGATGTGGGAGGAGCTCACCTCTGATGGGTTCTAAGCTGAAAATGAGCTCTCTATCAGGAATGAAGTGCATGCACAGTAGCTTTTACAATAATCCCTTACAGAGCTTCCTGGGGTACAGAGTCCAGTTTTTCTAATGGCCTATTTCACACCCACTCTAACAGCATCTTGGCTTCCCTAGCTGCCTCTGTGAGCCTGGGATTCTGCAGAAGAAAACAATGGCCATCTTTCACTTAAGCCCAGAGCAGTTAAAATACCCTTAAACACAACTGGAGGAGATTCGTCTGCTCTCAATCAAGACACATTAAATTTCCCCCAGAGCAGTGGTTCTCAACCTTCCTAATGCCACGACCCTTTAATACAATTCCTCATGTTGTGGTGACCCCAACCATAAAATTATTTTTGTTGCTACTTCATAACTGTAATTTTGCTACTGTTATGAACTGTAATGTAAATATCTGATATGCAGGATGTATTTTCATTGTTACAAATTGAACATAAGTAAAGCATAGTAATTAATCACAAAAACAATATGTAATTATATATTGTGAAATATTTATTTCTAATTACAAATAAATAAAATTTGTCTTGAATCGTGGTATAGCATGGGTAACAGTCTTAATATGACAACAGTAAACTACATTGCTACATTTTGCTACACCGAGGAGTGGTGTGTTGGTTCCTAAGACCATGGGAAATAGGTGTTTTCCAATAGTCTTAGGCAACCCCTGTGAAAGGGTTGTTCAACCCCCAAAGGGGTCGTGACCCACAAGTTGAGAACCGCTGCCCCTGAGTCTTGTAGCACAGATATTAACAATTGTGAAGGGAATGAAACACCTGCAGACTGTTCTCTCTTCCACTCACTCTCACCCTCAGTGGCGAGTCACCCAAGTAAGAGAAGCAGACTGGGAATCCAAGATGGCGGCATAGGTAAACACCTACACTGCTGCCTCGCACAACAATTTCAAAACTACAACTAAAAGACAGAACAGACAGCATCCAGAACTACAGGGAAGCTGGCTGAGTGGAAATTCTACAAGAATTTCTAGAAGGAAAGAGAGGGGCTCACAGAGACACAGAGGAGCTGCAAAAAGCTGAGGTACGGAGGTGCACATGCATGGAGAGAGCAGGTGCCAGAGAACCTGGCTGGCTTTCTCTGGCGGGAGGGAGACGGAGACTCTCAACAGCATTGAACACTTTATCCTACGACACTAAACCCCAGATCCAGCGGAAACTCATACGGGGGGAGTTTGGACTGTGAAAAGGGAGAAGTGCACGGACATTTATAGGAGTCGCAAAAGATCAGAAGTCTGGTGGTGTGTATAGCACTGCGTGCAGAGGACCGACTACTGATTGTGCCGCTGGCTTTCATGAGTGGGCGGGAGACAAACCCTCCCAACTGTGCCACTTCTAACTCCACTAACTCCCAGTTTCGGGCGAAACCCTGAGGACTGAGACTCATATGGTCCCAGAGTGCAGGGAAGCTGGAGGGGCAGCAGACTAGAGGCACTGCAAGAGAGCGCGCGCATGCGTGCATGTGCACACACACAGGGACCACTCCAGTGATTACCCAGTCATGTGAGACTCAGGGGCCATGGAGGTGGGGGGGGGCAACTGGAAGGCAAGTCAGTCCGTTAAGCCCTGAGACTCCAAACATCCCAAGCTCAACAGAGAGGCTTTTGCAGTTTTGCAAGTCTGGTATCATAAGGCTGAATCCAACACAGAAGTTCTCCCAGCATAGTGAAAATGCTGAGACAAGGGAAGGGATCACAAACAAAAGAAATGGAGGAAAACAAATGACTGGATATAGAGTTCAAAACCACAATTATAAGGTTTTTCAAGAATATCCTAGAAAAGATGGATAAAGTTAGCGAGACCCAAGAGGAGATGAAAAAGGACCAACAGAGATGAAAAAGGACCAACTAGAGATGAAAAAGGACCAACTAGAGGTATAAAAGGACCAACTAGAGATGAAAAAGGACCAACTAGAAATTAAACATACACTGACTGAAATAAAAGAAATATTATACAGAGTCCTAACAGCAGACTAGAGAAAGGCAAGAATCAAGTAAAAAATTTGAAATATAAAGAACCAGAAAACACTCAACTGGAAAAGCAAGAAGAGAAAAGAATCCAAAAATATGAAGATAATGTAAGGAGCCTCTGGGACAGCTTCAAGCGTACCAACATCAGAATTGTGGGGGTGCCAGAAGAAGAGAGAGAGCAAGATACTGAAAACCTATTTAAAGAAATAATGACTGAAAACTTCCCACATCTGGTAAAAGAAATAGACTTACAAGTCCAGGAAGCACACAGAACCCCATATAAAAGGAATCCAAAGAGGACCACACCAATACACATCATAATTAAAATACCAAGAGCAAAACACAAAGAGAGAATATTAAAAGCAGCAAGAGAAAAACAGTTCATTTCCTACAAGGGAGCACCCATACGACTGTCAGCTGATTTCTCAACAGAAACGATGCAGGCCAGACGGGAGTGGCAAGAAATATTCAATGTGATGAATAGCAAGAACCTACAACCAAGAATAATCTATCCAGCAAAGCTATCATTCAGAATTGAAGGGCAGATAAAGACCTTCACAGAGAAGAAAAAGCTAAAGGAGTTCATCAACTCCAAACCAGTATTATATGAAATGCTGAAAGGTACTCTTTTAGAAGAGGAAGAAGAAAAAGGTAAAAGACAAAAAATTATGGACAACAAATACATATCTATCAACAAGTGAATCTAAAAATTAAGTGAATTAAAAATTTGATCATCAGAATAAACTGGGGAATATAATAGAATCAGATCACAGAAAGGGAGTGGACTGATAATTCTCAGGGGGGAAGGAGTGAGGGGTGTACCGGGAGAGACTGGACAAAAATCATACAATTATGGATGAGGTCAACGGAAGGGAGGTTAGGGTAGAGGGAATGGTGGGAGCTGGATGGAGGGAAGCTATGGAGGGGAAAAAGAGAAACAAATATAACAATCTGAATAATAAAGATTTAATAAAAAAAAGAGGGAGAGAGAAGCAAACTGGGAAGCACTGCTCAGCAACAGCATGGCTGGACAGTTCACTCTGGATGGAGGTGCGAACACCACTGGTCGGTCGATGGTTTGACCACCTGGGTGTGCTGGGATGTCCATCAGCAAGAGAGAAGCAGAGCCCAAGACTTTGTGGTGGGAAATCAGACAGACATGAGCAGACATGGGTCAGGGCTGGAGGTGCCCAGCAAAGGACAACTGTAGGGTGAGTGGCCTGTGCCCAGCAGATCACTGGGCCTGTGGTTGCACCCTAAGCTTTTCTCCCTAGAGATAACATCTGGGCCTCAGTTGTATTTCAACTCCAGGCCCAGAAAAGCAGCAAAACCAGACCAGCAACACTACAGCTGCCCTCAGGACCAGCTGCACTGGATAATGTGAATAATGGCTCCTGCCCTGGTGCCACCAATCAATCAGTGGCGACCTAGACCTTGAAAGGACACACCTGGGAAGCTGCTGAATATTCTATTGAGATCTTCCCCTAGGACCTCCCCTAACATCTGCCCCCTTAAAGCCCTTAGGAAGAAGGACCCAGTGCCTCCTTTCTGGGAGCATGCCCGTGCCTCTCCCTTTCTCCCCTGCCCCTCACTGGAATGTTAGCCTCCTCACTCCCAAGCTCCCAGGGTCCTTTCTTGGCTTCTGTAACTTGTTTCCTGAACCCATTTCTTCTAGGAATTACTTCTTCCACTTCTGTGATTTTCCAAATAAATGTTCTCTTAATTCTTTCCTAGCCAGAACCCAAGTACCGAGGGGGCTGAATCTAGGTTCAGGCAGACCCATGGGTCAAACACCTGGTGCTGGTCCTGTGGTCCACCACGCCCCAGCAGACAGCCAGGATCCTGCTACAGGTGCGGCGTTGGCTGGGCATCCCACCTTGAAGCGTGCTGGAGGAGCTCTGGCTCTGGGCTCTGTGTGAATGAGGCAGCTCTCTGGCTCACTCACTCATCTTTAGAATGAAGATGTTAACGTAAAAAAACATTGAAACTTGTAAAGAATTTTTGTGAATTTATTTGAGTCAAACTGTTGACATATGCCGGGAAGCAGAACCTCAATGAATTGAGATAATGCTCTGGAGAATGGCGGGTTAAATTTGTATTTATACATTGCCATCAGAGGAGGGACATAGGTGGATTACATGAAATTCATTGGTGATGGATTAAGGAGGTGGGATAAAGCAAAGATGGTGGTGGGGAACCCATGGGATTGGCTACAAAATAAAATGATGGACACATACTTAGGTGGGTGAAGGAACAATTAACATGATAATGAAGGAATTTGTTGTGTCTGTCCTGGCACCCATCACATTTGGTTGTGCCCTAGGGGCTCCAGAAAAAGGGAAGTTACAAGTTACCCAGGTATGTTATCATAGATGCAAAAAGACAGATAGGCTCAGTTAAGGTAAAGGTTGACCTCGTCAGTTAAGGTAAAGGTTGACCTCGTCAGTGAAGTTACTGGCCTAGGATGTAAATGCCCACTATAACTGCATTTAAAGTTTAATTTCAGACCATCCTTTGTGGTTACTTTAGGTCTCTGAGTTTGAAAGACTGTCATGCAGTCCTCCCCTTAGCTTGTCAGGTCAGCATGTGGCCCCTTTCATCCACAAAGAGGTGATGCTGATGCAGGCCTTGCTGTCTAGAAGTCAACAGGCTTATTCAGGAGACCAGACTCACTCATAAGGCAGGAAACAGGATAAGACCCTCTGTTAGATCGGGTGGGCAGATGAAAGGTGCAACCACTTTTCAAAACATACCTTCAAAAATATTCCTGTAATCTCGGAGTAGTAAAAAAATGGGTGGCAATTATTTTTCTTATCACACATTTTTATATTTTCTAAAACTTCCATGTGAGTTTCATATAATCAGGAAAAAGTTGAGAAAATCTAAAGATAAAACACTTCACACAAAATCAAGCCTTGTAGACTGTCAGCATTCCAGTGTCGGAATCCCCTGAGAGTCTATCAGAGCCCTGAGGGCAAGGCAGTGCCGCTGGCCTAGAGACATGGTCAGAACCACTGGCCAGCACATCAGTCTATCTGCTAGCTCTGTCATCCCAGGTGCCTGGAGGCCTAGTCCTGCCTTGGGAGTTCTGTGTCATTTTCGATTCTTGGAAATGGTAAGGCATTTCCTTGTGTGTCTGAAACTTGGAGCTGGAGCTTGGCTGGTGCCAATGTGTGTAGTGGGCGCAGTACTGTCTCACATGCTGTGCTTCTCTTGGGTCCTGGTCTCTGTTTTTTGGGATCCCAACTTTGTTCTTCTTTTGGAAAGGGTTTTATTTTTAGCTCTGCATTTCTATCTGTATTTTATAATCAAGTTAGCAGTTTACACAAACACACCTGCTCCAGTTTTGATTAAAACTGTGTTGATTCTTTGATTTCACTCGGAGATAATGGACATGTTTAACATTAAGTCTTTCAATAATATATGTCACTCCAGGGTATCGGTGTATGACAGGTTCTCAAGAACCAAACTTTGTGTTGCTTGTTTATTTTGGGGGTTCCTTAGTCAGCTTCAGTTGTATAAATTTGACCCTCAAATCTATGGAAAGGGGGTTTCTAATTATGAGTTCCCAGAAAAATCATCTATCTATCTATCATCTATCATCATCGTCTATCATCATGATGTATTTTTTTGTTCATCTTAAATCTAAGATTTTTTAATCATTAACCTAATTGATAAGAATTTCTTCCTAGTTCCTACTTTGTCTTTTCAGCTCTCTACCCCATGCGGATACCAGATACCAATCCCTCTAGGTTTGATAGTTCAACCCCTCCCTTGCTCTGTCCTCCTGACCGAGTTGTCACAGCAGCAGCTCATGCCTTTCCTGACCACTGGCGAGTTGTTCCATTCCTTCTTTAGAAGTTCTGTCATGATGTAATATAGTGCTTATTGTATTCCTCTAGCATTTCTTGGTGTTTTATGTTAGGAGATAGTGTTCTTTAATCAGTTCTCTGATAAAAAATTCAGAAAGGGTGCTGTTGCTCTCAAGTTGTCACAGTATAAACTTAGAGACAGGCCCCTTTTTCAATTTGGAATATTCTTTCCCTCTTTTCTGCCTCACAGAACATGGCCCTGGTTCTGACCTGGTGGGGCTGGGCACTAGGCAGGCGCTCAGCAGTGTCCAGGTCTGAGCCATGAGGTGTGGAGAGCCTCCTATTGGATCAGGCTACTGGTTCTCCTATTGGACCAGTTCCACAGGACTTTTCATTAGAGGTGGCCCTCCATCACCAAGCTAGCCACAGTGTCTACCTGTCTCCTCATCTCATTGCCTATTGCCAGAAATGGCTTTATTTATAGGTGAAGTAGGTAGAAATGCAAACACCATGTTTGAATTACTTTAGCTAATAGGTGGAAGAAACTCCTCCTCTGTGCCAGATGCTATACTAGTTGGGAATAAGACAAGTCCTGAGGTGTGTGCCGCTGGCTCCAACCTCCACGGAAGGCCTCTGGTCCCTCCTTCTGCGTAGCCTTCGTCAGGCCTGGTGCTAGGTCCCAAAGTCAATACTCTGGGGTCTTTTCCTTTCATTCTATGGTCTCCTCCCAGGGATTTGGCCTTAGTAAGGAGCTCTATATTCTTCATTCATAATCCTTTATAACGAGGGGAGAGAGGGTCAATTATTAAAAAAAAAAAAAGCTACTACTAAGTACTGCAGATTTTCTTCCTTTGAACCAACTTCTCACTGAGAATTTTCAAGGCCACCTGCCACTAACCTGTCACCTTTGGGACATCTGTGTTTCCACGGATCGTCCATAGGGTCCTAGAAGGAGCAGGAACAATCAGCATCTGTCATCTGTCCTTGCTGGCTTGTCCCCAGCACTCCAAGTGCTCAGCTGAACACCTGTACTTTTCTCTGGAGGCTCTCAGCACAGGCCCATCACATACACAGGTCCAGACCCCCCAACACAGGCCAATGTCCATCCATACAGGCCCAATTTCAACTGCACAGGCCCAGCTCCCCCAGCATAGGCTCAATTCCAACCGCACAGGCCCAATTCCAACCACACAGGCCCAATTCCAACCACACAAGCCCAGGTCTTCTAGCACAGGCCCAATTCCAACCACACAGGTCCAATTCCAAACACACAGGCCCAGGTCCATCAGCACAGGCCCAGAACCCAAGCACAGGCCCAGGTCCATCCACACAGGCACAGGTCCATCAGCACAGGCCCAGGTCCATCCCCACAGGCCCAGGTTCATCCCCACAGGCACAGGTCCATCAGCACAGGTCCAGGTCCATCAGCACAGGCCTAGGTTAATTCCCACAGGCCCAGGTCCATCAGCACAGGCCCAAAACCCCAGCACAAGCCCAGGTCCATCCACACAGGCACAGGTCCATGAGCACAGGCCCAAGTCCATTAGCACAGGCCCAGGTCCAGCCCCACAGGCCCAGGTCCATCCCCACAGGCCCAGGTCCATCCACACAGCCCCAGGTCCATCAGCACAGGCCTAGGTTCTTTCCCACAGGCCCAGGTCCCCCAGCACAGGCCCACATAAACCAGCACAGTCCCATACCTTTCTACACATGAGGCAGTCTGCATACACTCTATAGTGGGGGTAGGAGAGGTAAATTGCAGTCAACTATCTCTCAGTGCCATCTGAGAAGTGAACATTTCACAGGCACCTGTGGCCCGCCTGCGGGGAGGTCTTCCAGCAGGGGCCTCTGGTATCTGCAGTGAGAACTTACAGGATGTTATGGACACACCAGGCAAAAAGGCACTCACACTGGCCCTCGAGGAAAGTTCCTCAAGGGATTAGGCCATCTGGGTGCAATAGAATAGGCCACACAGATACACACACACACACACACACACACACACACCCACACACACCCACACACACCCCTACACATGGAAAGAGGGATGGTAGGGGTGGTGGTGAGCACAAGGAATGTGGATGGTAGTTGTGGGTGTCGCCATAGAAAAGGGGATGGTAGGGGTGGAGGTGGGCACAAGGAAAGCAGATGGTAGGGGTGGGGTGGGCACGGGAAAAGCAGATAGTGAGGGCAGGGTGGCTACAGGGAAGTGGATGGTGGGGGTGGGGGAGGGCACAGAGAAAGTGGATGGTGGGGTGAGGGTGGGCACAGAGAAAGAGAATGGTGGGGGTGGGATGGGCACAGGGAAAGTGGATGGTGGAGGTGGGGAGGGCACAGGAAAACTGGATGGTGGGGTGGGGGTGGGCACAGGGAAAGTGTATGGTGGGGGTGGAGTGGGCACAGGAAAAGTGGATGTTGGGGGTGGGATGGGCACAGGAAAAGTGGATGGTGGGGGTGGGGTGGGCACAGGGAGAGTGGATGATGGGAATGGGGTGGGCACAGGGAAAGTAGATAATGGGCGTGGGATGGACAAAGGGAAAGTGGATGGTGGGGGTGGGATAGGCACAGGGAAGTGGATGGTGGGGGTGGGATGGGCACAGGGAAAGTGGATGGTGGGGGTGGGGTGGGCTCAGGGAAAGTGAATGGTGGAGGTGGGGGTGGGATGGGCGCAGTGAAGTGGGTGGTGGGGGTGGGATGGGCACAGGAAAGTGGATGTGGGTGTGGGATGGGCACAGGGAAAGTGGATGGTTTGGGTGGGATGGGCACAGGGAAAGTGGATGGTGGGGGTGGAACGGGCAGAGGGAATGTGGATGGTGGGGGTGGGAGGGGAACAGGGAACGTTGATGGTGGGGTTGGGATGGGGACAGGGATAGTGGATGGGGGAGGTGGAGGTGGCACAGGAAAAGTGGATGGTGGAGGTGAGGGTTTGGCACAGGGAAAGTAGATGGTGGGGGTGGGTTGTGTACAGGGAAGTGGATGGCGGGGGTGGGATGGGCACAGGGAAGTGGATGGTGGGGGTTTGGGTTGGCACAGGGAAAGTAGATGATTGACGTGGGATGGGCACAGGGAAAGTGCATGGTGGAGGTGGGGGTGGGATGGGCACAGGGAAAATGGATGGTGGCGGTGGGATGGGCACAGGGAAGTGGATGGTGGGGGTGGGATATGCACAGGGAAGTGGATGGTGGGGGTGGGATATGCACAGGGAAAGTAGATGGTTTGGGTGGGATGGGCACAGGGAAAGTGGATGGTGGGGTTGGGATAGTCACAGGGAAAGTAGATGATGGACATGGGATGGGCACAGGGAAAGTGGATGGTTTGGGTGGGATGGGCACAGGCAAAGTGGATGGTGGGGTTGGGATGGGCTCAGGGAAAGTAGATGATGGACATGGGATGGGCACAGGGAAACTGGATGATGGGTTGGGATGGGCACAGGAAAAGTAGATGGTCGGGGTGGGGTGGGCACAGGAAAGTGGATGGTGGGGGTAGGATGGGCACAGGGAAGTGAATGGTGGGGGTGGGATGGGCACAGGGAAAGTAGATTGTGGGGCTGATGGTGGGCACTGAGAAAGTGTATGGTAGGGGTGGGGTGGGCACAGGGAAAGTGGATGGTGGGGCTGGGGGTGGGCACAGAGAAAGTTCATGGTGGGGGTGGGATGGGCACAAGGAAGTGAATGGTGGGGGTGGGATTGGCCAGGGAAAGTAGATGGTTGGGGTGATGCTGGGCACAGGGAAAGTGCATGGTGGGGGTTTGATGGGCACAGGGAAAGTGGATGATGGGAATGGGGTGGGCACAGGGAAAGTAGATGATGGGCGTGGGATGGACAAAGGGAAAGTAGATGATGGGGGTGGGATGGGCATAGGAAAGTGAATGGTGGGGGTGGGATAGGCACAGGGAAGTGGATGGTGGAGATGGGTGGGCATGGGGAAGTGGATGGTGGGTGTGGAATGGGCACAGGGAAAGTGTATGGTGGGCGTGGGATGGGCACAGGGAAATGGATGGTGGAGGTGGGCATGGATTGGGCACAGGGAAATGGTTGGTGGGGGTGGGATGGGCACAGGAAAAGTGGATGGTGGGGGTGGGATGG
>JAAGEH010000673.1:0-18734 GCA_011751065.1 Lasiurus cinereus | reverse complement strand
TGACACCCAGTAGGTCTTCCACATCTGATAGTCAATTCATTCAACAGCTTTTGTTTCTTTTTAGTGTCTCAGACATAAATTAGCACTCCTTTTTGCCCTCTTCTTTTCCCACTTCCTATAGCCCAAGTAATATTGGAATGGAATCTTCCTACTTTACTTCTTAAATCACCTACTATGTGCTAAGCACTCTATACCTGATCATTTTTTAAATTCCTACATCAGTCCTCTGATGTGTTATTATTAGCTGCCTTTTATAGTAGAGAAAATCGAGGCACAGCAGAGTGAGGTAAATTCTCAAGCTGGCAATGAGTAGTGGGCTACAGTCTGAGTCCACATTACTGGCCACTTAGTGATCTTGCTTCTGGGTCAGGAAGGAATTAGAAGTCTCACCTCTCCTTTCTCATCAGCTGTGCCCCTACTCCCCTGTGTGCTCCTCCAAGTTGTTAGAGTTGTTAGGCAATCCAGGGGCTGCAAACTCAACCGACTACCAGGGGCTCAACAGGGACAGTCAGGAGGGAAGCCAGAGGGTGGGGACAGTGGGGACCATGCTGAATGAGACCTCTCTGTAACTGTTGCCAGATTAGAATGCATACCTGATGTCTCCAAGGCTTTTGATTTATCAAAAAATACACATTTTTAAAATTGATTTGAGAGGAAGGGGGAGGGAGAGAGAGATAGAAACATCAATGATGAGAGAGAATCCCTGATTAGCTGCCTCCTGCACGCCCCCTACTGGTGATCGAGCCTGCAATCTGGACATGTGCCCTGACCAAGGATCAAATCGTGACCTCCTGATTCATAGATCAGTGCTCAACCACTGAGCCATGCTGGCTGGGCTAAGGCTTTTGATGTTTTAAGTTGGAAATTGAAACTTTCAAAATGTAAAAATCTCCCAATTTTAAAATAATGGCAACAATGTTTTTTAAAATCCCCATGCACATCAGCACACCCTATGCCCATTTGCTGAGTTTGTCCTGCAGGTGGCCAGTTGGCATCTTTGGACACTGTGCTAGGCTGGGAGGAGGAAACCAGAGGCCTCTCTCCCGCTTAACCCTACGGGACCCCTAATTTTTACATCCTTGTCCTTGAGAAAAAGGTACTTATGTGATAGAGCCAACACAGGTGACTGACTATGCCGGCCCAGAGGAGGGGTCTAACCCAGACAGACTTCTGGTGGAGGCAACTGAGGCTGAGGTTTGATGAACAAGTACGAGTCAGGTCAGAAGGCAATGGGAGTGGGTAAGAAAGGCCTTCCAGGCAGAGGGAATTATGTGTGGAAGAATGGGGTGCTTGTTTGAGAATTGCAGGTGGGGTGGCCAGGCCCAGGTCCAACAGAGCCTACACGCCGTGTGGGTGCTGTGCATTTGCTGGGGTACCTTGGGCAAATGGCATAATCTCACTGTGCCTCCTTTTCCTCCCCTGTAGAATGGGGAGGATACTAGTCCCAGCTGTATGGGCTGTTATAGACTCCTTACATTAAGATGCATATGGGACTCCCTGTGCCCTGATCAATGTCAGACCTTCTCAGCAGGAAAGCCCCTAGAGGCAACATGAGGCTGCTCTGGGGCCCAGAGGAGACTGCTCTGGACCCCTGGAGGGAGAAGCAGGAGGTGGAGAGGGGTGGAATGAAGGGGCTGGGCCAGTAACCATGGTTACCAAGGTGAGCTCCAGGAGCCAGACCCCCTGGGTACACATCCCAGCTTGGCCACCTACGAGCTTTTGACTCTCAGCAGGCGTCTTAACTCAGTTTCCTCCTCTGTCAGCAGCATGACAGCGGTGCTCACAGTATGCGGTTGCTGTGAGTATGAAGGCGTTCATCCTCAGAATTGCTCAGGGCTTCGGAAGTGCTCAACAACCATTAGACCAGCTAGAATGATTGCTGTTAAATATAAAGCCAACAGAATGGAAGGAAAGGATGCTGACACTGGTTTTGCCCCGGACAAGGAGAGCTCAAATCAGACCTCCTACGGCAGCAACCTCGCTGTGTGGGGACCCTCTGGCCAGGAGGAAGAGGGCAGTGTAGGCTTCCTTCCCCAGCTGGTTAATTCACTGCTCAGCTTGTAACAGCCCAGCCCAGCCCAGCCCAGCTATCGCTGGAATCAAAGAACACATGAGCTGCCTGCTCTGTGTCTGCATATAAGAGGCACCACTCACCCACCTGGAACTCAAGTCCTCTCAGCAGCTGGGAGAGTGTGAGAGAAACTCGAGGGCAGGCGAGGATGTGGGAGGGACACAGGCCACCTCCCTCAGTTCTCTTCTCTGAGCCCCCCGCCTCAGGGGACCCTCTTGCCCAGCCAGAGAGGCAGATGGAACTGAGTCCTCACCTTTAGTTGCTCTGCAACCTCAGGGGTTTCACCACGCCTCTCTGATTTCCAGGTTCCTGATTTATTAAGGGGGGATAGCGATGCACACCTCTCAGAGTTGGCGAGTGGACTGAGAACAATATACAAGTCAAAGACCTATGCATGGGGCTCATGGAGGGTTTAGCTGTTACTGAGTCAGCTGTTCTAGAAATTGTGATCATTAAGGGCACACTTGTGGTGAGTCAAACAAGATGACTTTGCATCTCAGCTTCCATTCATGGGAGGGACGGGCAATTCATCGCACTGGAATTGCCCCCTCACTGGGAGGGATAAATGAAATGATGCATTTAGGGGTGTAGCTCAAGGCCTGAAGCACAGTAGGTGCTTCATAAATGGTGGCTGGGACAATGCTCAGGCTGGCTTTGATAGGAGAACCGAGTGTGGGTTCTGAGGAGGGAGAGCTGCTCTGGGCTGCAGCATGGGGCTCTGAGGCACACAGTGGAGTCTTTCGAATCCCTCAACACATGAGCAATCTGGGCAATTTGCAGGATTGGGGCCCTTGGAAGAGAGAAGGAGGATAGTCATCCCTGGCAGTGGCATTAGAAGATTCTGGCTACAAGGACCAGGCAGGGAGGGTCACGAAGCCCTGCCCCTGGTGGGTGGGTATCTTGGAGAAATTCCCCATTGCCAGTTGGGAGAATCGCCTTGTGTCCCCATTTGAATAGCTTTGGGTCTTGATATTTGGTTTATGAAAGAAACAACTTTTAATAGTCTATTGTGAGGCATTAATCATCTGCTTAGTGTTTATTTAGGGCCTACTATGTGTTAGTCAAATTTGTCAGTGCTGATACAGCAGGGACTATGACCAATAACATCTATGCTCTAAAGGAGCAAATGTTTCAGTGGGGGAAATAGCAAACATCAAATAACAGGACAGCACGAAGTGGTAATGTCAACACAGCAGGGTGATGTGAGAGAGGCCTGGGAAATGGGAAATGTTAAATGCAGGGGTCAGCAAATGCCTGGTGATGGGACACTGAATTCACTTGTTTACAAGAAGGAGCGACCCATAGAAAAATCAGGTCAGAGCACTGCAGCCAGGGGAACAGAAAATGCAAAGGCCGTGGGGTAGGGGCCAGCATGCCATGTTCGAGGAGCACAGAGAGAGTATTACAGAGACACAAACAGAACACGGCTCCTGCCTTCATGGAGCCAATGCCTGAAGCCTCACACAGCTGATTACCAGACAGTGGAATGTTTTCATGGAGGAGGCACAAGTTACTAGAATAATGCAAGGAGGAGCTTCCCACACAGCCTAGGGCAGTGGTCAGCCAACTCATTAGTCAACAGAGCCAAATATCAACAGTACAACGATTGAAATTTCTTTTGAGAGCCAAATTTTTTAAACTTAAACTTCTTCTATCGCCACTTCTTCAAAATAGACTCGCCCAGGCCGTGGTATTTTGTGGAAGAGGCACACTCAAGGGGCCAAAGGGCCACAGTTTGCCAACCACTGGCCTAGGGAATCAGGAGGAGCTGCCTGGATGAGGTGATATCTAATTGAGGACCCACATGACAGGTACCAGAAGAAGAGAGGAAGGATTCCAGGCAGAAGGAACAGAATGTGCAAAGGCTTGGAGGTGGGCAGGGCCTGATAGAGGCATATGGTAATTAAGTAGCTGGATGTGGTTGGAACCTTGAGCTGGGGTGCAGGAGTGGGATCGAAGCTGTCCCTGACATTAGGAGAAGGGCCACACCTGGCCCACCCCAGCAGGTCTGATCACAGACTGGATATGGCTAAGCAGGGTGAGCAGGAGGGATCAGAGAAGGAACTGGAAGCAGGGAGGCCAGCATGGAGGGGAAGGGGAAGGTGGCCAGGGTGAGTAGAAGAGCTGGATGCAGAAGGCAAATTCCAGAATCCTTACACAGCAGAAAGGCCTGGCCTGGGACAGCCTGAGCAGTGGGGGACAGGCAGGTGAGGGCAGCCTCAGGGAACTCAGGAAAGCAGATGGCCCAGTGTCTTCTGTCTTGGTACATAATCAAAGTGGGGTTTGAAGGGTGACTAACTTGGGTCAAGTCCTGGCTTATGCACTGCCCAGCTGTGTGGGCAATCACTCCCCCTCTCTGAGCCTCAACATCCCCATCTGTCCAATGGCACAGCTTAACTACTTTCAGAGCGGTTGTGCCAATTAAATGAGAGCTGTGTAGGAAAGCTCCTGACACATAGCTCTTGGCTCATTGCATGTTTATTACCTCCCTTGACCCTTGGCCTGGGGCCCCACTGTGTCTCTCTGGGCCTCTGTTTTGTCATCTGTAGAGGACGAACGAGAATGCTTGCCTTGTAGCCTGCCAGCAGGAATTGGTGACTTAACTGTGGGCTCAAGATACACCCCACAGGATAGGTGATCACAGATCTCATTGTCTGCTCTTTCTCCCCTCCCAGCAGGAAGAACCAAGACAGAATGGAGTGGCAGGGGCTGGTGCTGGCTGCTTGCCTCCTCGTGCTCCCCTCTGCCTCAGCGGACTGCCTGTCCCACTGCTCCTTGTGTGCTGTGAAGACCCAGAATGGGCCCAAACCCATCAACCCCCTGGTAGGTTTCAGGCAAGGCTCTGAATGCCAGGCAGTGGAAGGGCCCATCTGTGTATAGAACCCAGAGAGGGGAGAAGGCAGGCCTGGGCAGTGGTGTGCTGTCCTGTAGACTCATCCCATCTGTGCAGGGCATGCCCTGCTCTTTGGTCAGCCTGCGAGCCTGGGACTGCTGCTTTCTAGCTCCCATTCATTTCCCGACCTCAACAGTATGGGCTGACTCAGGTTTCCAGGGAGCCAGATGCCTGGCAACAAGGAGTGTCGTTCATGAGGTGTTCTGACTTTGGGAGTCAGCATCCTTAGAGTAACTTTTTCAGGGCTCCTTACCACCAGGCTGATGGGCACCTCCAATTCTAGTCGCTCCCCGTGGAAGGAGCTCTTTTCCCCTCCCCTAAGTACCAGGATTGGTTAATAGGGCCCAAGTTTTCACCCCTCTCTTGGGTCTTAGCATCCCTTGACCCTACCTTCCTGGCTTTGCTTTGAGTCAAGTTTCCCCACATTCCTCTCCTGTGACAGAAGTCTGGAGTAGAGATACCAAGGGTGTGGTAGACAAAATGCAGGTTTGGTTCTACTACTTTCTAGTTCCATGACCTTGGTACCTTCTCTCTGAACCTTAGTTTCTTCATTTGCAAAATGGAAGTGATTCCATTACATCATGATGATGATGCAAAGTGTTAAGTTTACAATTCTAGCACAGCTCACCAGGTGCTGCTCATACATGATCCCAGCAGGGAACAGCGGTGAAGCATGAGGACTTGTGACATTAGACTGCCTGGGTCCCAGTTCCAGAGTTGTCCAGTATTGTCATCATCATATTGCCGTCATCATCCTCCTCCTCATCATCATCATGTTTGAATTCCTGTGAAGTAGATACTGTTGTTCCTCAGATTTGATGAAACCTCACTTGTCCCCTCGTGTGTTCTTTCCACCATTCTGCATGGCTCTTGTCCTGCTCTATAAAGTGTCTGCAGCTCCCACACACCTAGGAAAGATTGGGAGAACCCACTACTCTCTCTGGAGTCACAAGTGGAAAAGACAAGTGAGCTCAGCAGAGCACTTTGGGAAGATCTTACTTCTGGTGTTGGCATTGCCACTTGGAGCCATGTGCCCTTGGGAAGTCTGTTTCATTTGTCCACAACTGTTCCCTCATCTTCGATATAGGCACAGAGTCACCTACATTTATGCATGGCTGGAAGCATTAAAGTGGACAGCCCGGGCTTAGTGATCACAGCTTATGTTGATTTTCTCAGACATTGGGTAGGAGGGATATGCACGCTTTGACAGTTCGGTAGGGGTGACATTACTACTGTGGTCTTTTGGGGTCTTTTGCAGATTTGCTCCCTGGAATGCCAGGCTGTCCTGCTACCCACTGAGGAGTGGGAGAGGTGCCAGGGCCTCCTGTCCCTTTTCACCACCTCCCCCCAGGGGCTCAACAGTAAGGAAGACTCAGAGAGCAAGGCAGCTTTGGAAGAGGCATACAGTGAGCTGGCCAAGCGCGGGGAACCCTTCCTGAAAGAGCTGGAGAAAAGCAGATTCGCACTCAGCACTCCAGCAGAGGAGAATGCTCTGAGCAGGAGCCTGGCAGAGAGGCTCGGAGGTCTCTCTGGCAGGTTGGAGGAGGGATCAGAGCCAGAGCTGATGGGGGTCACTCAGCTGAATGATGGCACCCTGGAAGCTGGAGCCCTGGATTCCGACGAGGAAGACCCCAAGGAGCAGGTCAAACGCTATGGGGGTTTCTTGCGCAAATACCCCAAGAGGAGCTCAGAGGTGGCTGGGGAGGGGGATAGTGTGGGCCATGAGGACCTGTACAAACGCTACGGGGGCTTCTTGCGGCGCATCCGTCCCAAACTCAAGTGGGACAACCAGAAGCGCTATGGTGGGTTTCTCCGGCGCCAGTTCAAGGTGGTAACTCGGTCCGAGGAGGCTCCCGATGCCTACTCCAGAGAGCTCTTTGATGCTTAAACACCTCCCCATCATGGAGGTGAGTCAGGAGCTTCTTCCGTTCCCCATCCCCATGCTTGGTTCAACATTGTCCACAAAGCATCCTGCTCAGCCTGCCTCTCTTCTGCCCGGAGCGCAGTGTTTGTCTGGGTCAGCGAGGTGGAAGGAGGGCGGTTCCCCTCTTCAGGAGGCTTGTGCTTGGCTCAACCCTAGACTTCTAAAACCACCACTGTTCATGTCAGTCCCTCCACCCCATTCATGGGATTCCCCAGGTCCAGAAACCCAGGCTGACACCTTCATGCCTCTAGATCTGTTGTGTCCAAGCTTTGCTGGTCACATGCCCCTGTCAGAAGAAACATGAGCACACCCCCCATGCAGATGTTCTCATTTATCATAAAGCACAGCAAAGATAGAAATAAACAAATAGTTATCCTCATGTTTTATTACCAAACCTTAAAGGATCTCCTGTGCACCCACTTTGAAGACTATGCTTTAGGAAAAATGCTCAGATACTGCCTTTTATTGGAGCAGGAGTTTCTATGCTAGAGGGTTCAGTTTCTAGCGGGTTAAATATTCAGCCAGTGTGGTGGTACTCTGAGTTCTCCTTGTTTAGAAACACACATCTGGGAGAACTGAGTTCCCAGACTTCAGTCCATGTTAGGACCTTGGACAGCTCCCAGCTTCTCCCAGGAGAAGGGACGGACAGCCCCTTCCTGAAATGGTTTCGGAGAGCAGTTCTCCCTCTGAATGCTGAAATGATCCAGGAGGGAGCGAGGCAAACCAATTTGTTCTGTGCAACCAACTCAAAATGTGGACCAGCTCCCTCAGCCCTCATTAAACTAATTAAACTGATGGGTATCACACTCCCACCCCAGGATGAACTGAAGCTGAGTCAAGTTGATGAGGTTAAGCACAACCATGTTCCTGAGCAGCTGAATCTGCCACCAAGCGTCCAGGCCATCTGGCCAAACATATGCAGTGGGCACTGAGCAGGGGGATCCAGGAGCAACAGTGAGAAAGCAAGAAGGCTCTCCTTAACCCTCTAGGATGATGCTTTCTTCTTAGTGTCAAAAGGAAACCAGAGAGAGGAAGGAAATGATTAAGTGCTTAACGCCAAATGAGTTCCCTTGATTCACACATCCCAGAATCAGAGGCAGGGATCTCCCGATGCCTTGATTTCAACCAGAGTTTTTTCTCTCTGTCTTTCCTGCTCACTTGTCCCCGGGCACTATGATTTGGTTTGTGGGTCCAGGAGGCTGGACTGGATAGAAGAGGGAATGGACTTGAGTTTGGTTAATTTGTATAAGATCCTACTACTGAGCACACCTCTTCATGCACAACTCCCAGCTCTCTCATGATGTTCTGAATGTACTGATTGTCATAGGGTTATTTTGTGTGCTTTTTAAGAATCCCATTTATGCAATTTACTTGGAATTTGCTTGATCCTTAGTGGGCCCATGTTATTTCCCACTCCCTAAGTTCAATAAATAAATTAAATTGCTGATGACTTGGGGGCTGTGTGTATGTATGCCTGAAGTCCCTAGAGAGTGAAAATACCATTTGCAGAAAAGAGTCCTGGGAAATGAAAAGTACACAGGCGCACACACACACATTTTTATGTTAGAAAACTAAACGTAAGTTAATAGAAAGAACACAAATGTTGGAGTGCCATAGCCCTAAGTTTAAGATCTGTGTGGCCTTAGGTAAGTCAGTTGGCCTCTCTGTACCTTCATTGGCTCTGGTGGGGTCATATTTCCAATTCTGAGCTAATGCCAATCATTGTGGCTAGATTTAGCACGATGCCAGGGTCTGTCAGTACTGAACTACATGGATAATTAGAACCAGGGATGGATTCAACCCAACTCAAAGTAGCTGGACTAGGAGTAGGAAAGGGGGTGGTTCTCAAGAGGAGGATTAGAGCATGGTTCCCTGTAGGAGAATGAATGAATGCCAGACCATTCAAAGGAATCTGGTTACCTGCTAGTGAGTGAAAGTGGCTGGGTAGAGAGCAGGGCAAGCTGGAGAATGTACACATGGGAATATGGGCCCAGCTCTGATTTCTAAGAGACTGCAGAAATCTGGCTTTGCTTTATTTATTTTTTTCCCCAACATAGGCAAGTACTTTTTTAAAGTAATGAGCAGGACAAAGAACATGTTTGGGATGAGACACATCACTCTCTCACTACTCTTTTGTGACCTTTTTTTTAAAAAAAATATATTTTATTGATTTTTTACAGAGAGGAAGAGAGAGAGATAGAAAGTCAGAAACATCGATAAGAGAGAGACATCGATCAGCTGCCTCCTGCATGCCCCACAGTGGAGATGTGCCCGCAAGCAAGGTACATACCCCTGACCGGAATCAAAACCTGGGACCTTTCAGTCCGCAGGCCGACGCTCTCTCCACTGAGCCAAACCGGTCTCGGCTGTGACCTCTTTTTAAAACAAGAAGCACTCCTTTTGTGTTTTATTTTTAATTTTCCCATATGGGATGGATTCCAGAATGCTACTGTTCTAGAATTCCTTTTCTGGATGCATTTTACTTGGTCAAGGAGGTATGCCCATACAAGGTGGACAGAGCATGGCTAGGGGTCACAGAAACCTGGGCTCAGGTCCCCCTTCCATGGGACTCTGGGCAAGCCACTGCACTCACTGAGCCTCAGTTTCTAATCTGTCAAATGGGGAGAAAACACTGAGTTCTCCAGACAGTGGTGAGGACTCAGGAATATCAGGTCTGTGACCTACTGGCATTCAAGGGGTGTATGACACCAGCTGCTGCCCCTTCAGATGTCACCTGAGTGCGGTTGAAAGGACAAAAATCTCCAGGTGATAAGAAAAGGATGAAATTAAACCCTTTTTTATTGACTATAACTTATGTGCTATCAAGTATACTTAATCCTAAGTGCGTGGCTCAATGGATTCTTATATATGTTTACGCCCCTGTGACCACTACCCAGTCACAATATAGAACATTGGCAGCACCCCAGAGGGGAGATTATTTTTTTTATGAGCTATTTGTGGAGATGGAGAGCAAGCCAGAGGAAAAATTGGAATAAAAACATTACTGGCCTTGCGGAGTACCGATTCTTTGTCCATGTCTCCAAGGCCACTGTGCAGCAATCATAAAGCAGCCATTGGTTACGGGATGCCAGCGTCCCGGTAACCTTAAAAAAGCGTGTTACTTATAAGCACGCAGTTACCACGACAACGCCGTACACCACTGCCAGAGAGGAAAGTCTTGTCATAATGATCATGACACTCATAATGATTCCTTCGGATTCACATCACCCACCTCCCACCCCCAACTCCAAGCCCTTCACGCAAACCAGCCCAGTGCCGGGGCTTGTCTGTTAATTAACGGCCCCAAAGTAAAGGCAGTGAAAAGCCCCACAACAGTGTCAGGAACAATGGGGCCCTAATAGGTGTACTCTCAGCATTCTTGATTCATGTCTCCTCTCATTGTATTTGTAGAGATTTAGCACAAAGGTTTGTAATTACTCTTCTAATATGCAAATGTGCCCATAAATTGTACTCCCACCCTGTTTGGCTTGTCTCTGTCTAACTCAATCCAAGCCCCATTATTCTTGTCCCCATGGCTCCCCTCATCTTTAATCTCCTTTGACAGGAAGCTGGCCCTCTGAAAATATCCACCTGTCTTACTCATAAACCACCTCCTCTCACCTCCGCACTTCTCCATCCCCATCACACAGGCTTGGCTCCTAAGGGACCCGCCCTGGTATGGGAGTGCTTTCCCATCACAGGTCCAATCCCTGTGACATTCAGACTTGGAGAAGGAGCACTAGACAGAGAGTCCAGGGACCTGGGGACCTGAGTGTAGTCCTGTGTCTGCTGTGGGAGGTGGGCGTTGAGTCCTTCAAGACTCAGTTTTCTGTAAAATGGTGCAGATAGTATCGGAAGGCCTTTGTCCTTTCTGAGCTGGCACAAGGTCAGGTACTGAGTCAATACGTGAAGAAGCAAGCGACCCTCTGTTTCCTCGTCTGGAAATGGGCTGATGACATCCATCCTGGCAGGTAGTGGGGGTCACATGAGAAGACACAGGGCCCAAAGCTGATGCGTAATCAGTGCTCATCCCTCCACATTCATCCAAGTGCTTTTCAAAATAACTTATTCCACTTTTTAAGTAACGAGACTGTGTTTAATGAACACCAAGATGCAGGTGAGGACAGGAGGGGCTCAGAGGAAGGGCCGAGGTGACCTGGGTGGTGGTAAGCAGTGACACCACCTCCCAGCACCTTTCCCTTCACAGTTTTTCAACCATCTTGGAGGGACAGCAAGGCAGGGAGGCAGCAGAGCCGATGGCCAGCCCCATTCAGCTGGGGAAACTGAGTTCTGAACAGGTTCACTGTTTGCCCTAAGCCACACAGCATCCCCTATCTCCAGCCTCACGGGGGCCTGGCTCGGAGAAGAGCCGAGCAGGTGGATGGAAGGAGGATGAACACCTGCAGGAAGAGCAAACACAGTGTGCCGATGGGCCCGTGTGGTTTGTAGGGACCCTCGGGGGTTGGCTGGAGGGCAGTCACCTTGGCACCTACAGCCCAGGCTGCTGCAGCACAACTACTTAGGTGTCTGCTTCTCCCCTCTTTCTACCTAGTGCCCAGACCCCAGCACCAGTTGAAGGAGGTCACGGGCAGGAGGGCCGCTCCCTGCAGTGACCTGTCCCCTACCGATCTTCACTTGGCACCTGCCGTGCACGAGTCTGGAGCAGAGACAGGCAGGCGGGGAGGATGGGGAGAGAGGCCAGAAAATCACTGTGTCACTGACCACAGGGCTATGACAGTGAGGTAGGGGAGAACACATGCCATGCAGACAGGCTCGTGGGGAAGGTGCCCTGTGGCTGGGAGCTGGGAGGTGCATACTTGGCACATGGACGTGTGGGCTCGATGAAGTGGAGGTGGGAAGCACTGCATGAGACAAGCACGACACGCTGAGGAGTCTGGATGGGGTCCTGGGAGCAGGTCACTGTGGCGACATGGAGGAGGAATGGGGCCGCCAGAGAGACTGAAGGAGACGTAGGCGGCCTGGCTGGCAAGGAGGAGGGCTGGAGAAGGCTCCGTGGGTCCAGGCTTCTCCACAGGCCCCTGGGAGTGGGGCTGGCTGGTTCAAGGTGAGAGGGCTCTACCCTGGAGGCCTCGGCAGCATGAGAGCACAGCGAGGCCCAGCAGAAGCCTCAGGCTCGTGGGCACAGGCCTGTCGGTGGCACTGGGATCCTGGAAGCCCCGGGCCTCCATGGGGGTTGGAAGTTCTCAGTGAGAGGAAGTCCTCAGAGCAGAAGGGCTGGTTGTTGAAAGTGTCACAATGGGGTTCAGGTCCATGTAGAGAGCTGGGCGCCCCCTCCACCTGTTGTGTACCCTGCATTGGGGTGGGATTCAGCAGTGGGTGGTTAAGTAGAGCCCCTGCTTCACAGGGCTCACTTCGGGGAAGGGGAGAGAAACTAATAGTCTATAAATGAACAACTAAGGCCGTGTTTCAGGTGGCCAAGGGCGGTGAAGGAAAATAAAAGGGGGTGGGGCATGAGTGATGGCAGGCGGGTGGTGCCAGTCACAGAGGTCACAAACACCTCTTGAAGGGGGGGCATGAGCAGAGATGTGTAGGAGGTGAGGGCACTGTGGGTGTCTACGTGGAGGTGGCAGCATTCTAGGCAGGGGAACAGCAAGTGCAAGGGCCCAGAGGAGGGCTCAGGTGGTATAAGAAAGAGTAAGAGTACTGAGGGGATGAGCGGAGCCAGAGGGTAGGGGACAGGTCACAGAAGCAGCCAGGGACCTGAACGCACTGGCCCTGTCAGGACTCAGCACTGTCCTGGTTTCCGCTGTTACCCAGGGGGTGAGTAGGGCCCCCTTTGAACACTATGCCATATTGTTGCCTAACGTATGAACCATGGAAAGGACCTTGACTTTTGCTCTGGGTGGGAAGGGAGCGCTGGAGGGTGGTAAGAATAAGAGGGATATGATCTGATGTGGATTTGAATGGGCCAGGCTGGCGGCGGTGTGGAGAGCAGGCTGCAGGGAGCACAAGGACAAATGGCACTCATCAAAGATGCAGGGCATCAGAGGACACCCTAGGCACAATGTGTTCCCCTCAACAGGCGGCAGTGGGCTCCAGGCCACGGGCAGGCAGAGGCCGATGCTCAGGACGCCACTCATGGTGCTGCTGGGCTGCCCCTGTATCAGTCTGCAGAAGCCACTGGCAGCACCCACTCCTGTCCCACCACACCTAAGCCTTGAAAAATGCAGCCTTGGTGGTGTGAGCTTTGAGCTTTTGGGAAGAAAATTCCCTGAATTGGGGACTTGCTTTCCATAAAAGATGTGCCATTGGAAAGTGTATAAATGAAATTTTTGCAAATCAAATTGTATTTAAATGCACTGGGGAATATTGCTACTCAATTATCTTACTGATTTTATGGATTGCAACAGTGTCTCTTGCCCATTAAGGAACATTTGAAATCTCAAAAAAGCATCAAGCAGGTTCATGTGAAATGAACCAACAGTCAGGATTTAGACACCACAGGTTTACCGAGCCCTTACTCTGGTCAAGGCACAGTGGGGATCCAAACATGCATAACCTTTGCTCTCCAGGATTTACCTTCAGCAGGGAAGGTAAATTTGTTTCATAGAACAAATCGCTATGAAAAATGAAGGAAGAGTTTCTCTGAGGAGGAGTGTATAGCTAAGGGAGTTGAGGGGTGCATAGCTAAGGAAGAACAGGGGCCTGGCCTGATGGAGGTGCTGGGGAGGCTTCCAGATGTGACTTGAAGCTGAGAGCTGAAGGAGCAGGAGTTAGCTGGGCATGGTTGCAGGGCGGTGAGGGGTGAGGGGAGGCGGGTCTAAGGACCAGCATGGGCAGAGGGCAGGGGTGGAAGAAATACTGTGTGCATAAGAGTCTAGAGGAAAGCCAGGGTGGCTGAGCAGGGACATTGAGAGGAAGCTTGATCTCACAAGACCTGGAGGCCCTGTTGTGATTGGGGGAGGGAGCTTTATTTCAAGAACAAGGGAAGTAAGTAGAGGATTTCAAGCAGAGAAGTGACATGATCAGGTGTGCTAAACCAGAGTTTTCTAGAACAGGGTGAGGCATAAATATTCCTATATAATAAAAGGGTAATATGCAAATGGACTGAACAGTGGAATGGCCGGTTGCTATGATACCCACTGACCACCAGAGGGCAGATGCTCACACAAGAGCTGCCCCCTGGTGGTCAGTGTGCTCCTACAAGGGGAGTGCCACTCAGCCACAACCTGGGCATAGCAGCCTGCCTCCATGGCAGTGCTAAGGATGTCTGACTGATGGCTTAGGCCCTCAGTCAGACACCCCAAGGGCTCTCAGACTACGAAAGTGCACAGAACGGGCTGAAGGACACCTCCCCCCACAACCCCCAGGGCACGAATCTTGTGCACCGGGCCTCTAGTTTATATATAAACATTCAACAAAGCAAACAAATATTTGATTCCTTCTCTTAGAGATAGCTGTGATGAATATTTCAAGCAGTTCCCTGCTTGTCTCTGAACACTGGATTGTATGCTTTCCTCACATAACATTCTATGTCTTAAGCACTTTTTACACATTCTTTATAGATGTCATTTATAAATCTACATAATCATCATAGCTCACAAATTGAATATACCAACACTTACTCAAGCATTTCCTGATGGGTAGAGACAGAACATCCCTGTTGGCCTAAAATATTGCCAAGTTTGTGCCTTAGCTCTGATGTCATGGTTGATAGCCCTTCTCACTCTTAAGAGTCCTGGATGAAAAATTATCGAGTCACCCCTTCCTATGGGGTAAACATGTGAGTGGCTTACATTGTTGTGAATATTACTGTTACTGCTATGGTAAGTGACCCTGTAATGAATATATTTCAGTCACTCGGCCTGAATAAACCATAGAGGTACACCGGTCCTTGCTGGAAGGGCCTGCAGAATTCACCTTGTGGTGTCTGTCAAACTTCAGACGTCCACGTGCCATCTGCCACAGCGGCATGCTCCCGACACTATCCTGTCTGAACATTATTGTAAATTCAACTTACTTTAAAAAAACTTCTTAGAACCTTCTGAGAATGAGTCGATTACAGAAAGAAACTTTATGTTACTACCATGAGTGGAAAGGCAGTAGTATATCCTATTAATAAAAGCTGCATAACAATGAATCCAAGGAACAATAAGATGAGGGACCAGCTTTGGGCTGAATCCTGCTAGACGCAAGAAAAAGAAAGTGTTGGAGCATAACAGGGATGTTAAGACTCCAGCTTCCAAGGGAGCTTTTCTCTTTAATGGAATCAGGTTTCAAAGAGCATTTCTCCCTCTGGAGTCCTGGGGCCAGGCTGAGCCCCGCGACATCACTGGAAGCTAAGGTAGCTTCAGATCATGGCTTTGGACATGGAAATAAGTTCAGATTTCACCCCAAGGGTTTTTCATATAATGTATGCTGCTCTGTGCCCAGCCCAGAGCTGCCAACTGACTCACACGGAGTCACTCACTCACTCATTCATTATTCATCCATCCATTCATTCATTCATTCACTCGTTCATTTTGGGGGCTCAGAGACTACCTGCCTGTTCTCCTGGAGTTCCTGGTCTAGAGGATGAAACAATGATAAATAAAACCCCATTTTAACTTTATATAAATTCAATGCTGTAAGAGCTTTAATGAATAGACCACTTTTTAATTTTAGGTTTACAGAGTTCCATGCACCCCGTACATCCAGTTCTTCCTGTTACTTAATATCCTGCATTGGTTATAGTGCAGCCAGCATTGATGCGTGATTATTTGGGTTTGCTCTTTGTGCTGTATATTCTATGGGTTTTTACAAATACATAAGGACATGTATTCATCATTACAGAATCCTACAGAATAATAGTTTCACTCATTAAAAGTTCCCTTTACTCCATCTATTCACCCTCCTCGCTTCCCTCCCCTAACCTTTGACACCCACTGATCTACTGTCTCCATAGTTAAGTCGTTTCCAGAATGTTAAATAGTTGGAGTCATGCCGCGTGTAGCCTTTTCAGAGCGGCTTCTTTCACTTGGTAATATGCATTTAAATTTCCTCCATGCCTTTGCATGGCTTGATAGCTCATTTCTTCTTAGCACTAAATAATGTTTCCTTATCTGGCTGTACCTCAATTTATGTGTCCATTCACCTCCTGGAGGACAAAGTTTCGGCCATTGTGACTAAGGCTGCAGTAAACATCCTTATGCAAGTCTTTGCGTGGGTGTGAGTTTTCAAGCAAGAGCTTTACTTTATATTAAAGTTATAATTTCATTCTTAGCTTAAGCTCTTTTCATTACTTTTGATGGGCAGGGGTAAGATGAGAGGTTTGGTTCTTTTGACAACACCCTCAGGGAAGGTGGCTTTCTAAAGAAGATCTAAAGGGTAGAGCAGGGCCCCCCGGAAGAGCTGAGTGAGAGCATCCCAACAGAGGGAGGGGGCCGGTCAGAAACCAGGCTTGGAGCAGGAGAAAGCGCCTAGTCTGTGTCTAACTCAACTTCAGGGGTGTTGCTGCACCGAGCATGGAGAGAGAGATGTAGGACCCAAAGGAAGCCTCCTATTATCTTTCTGAGTTGCAGTGTGGGCAGATGGCAAGGGTAGGAAACAGCTTCAGAATTCAATTATTCAGTAAGGAGATTAGCAAAGGAAGTCGGCTTTGACCCCGGGGCGGTGGGTGGGCAAGGCTGGGAGTGTGTGTGTGAGAGTGGGGGGGTGGGGTATAGTTTCAGATCAGACAGAAGAATTAGGTAATGAGTATAGCCAGAATCTAATTGCTGTGAGACCAACCTTGTTAGAGGAAATGGAGTCCCTTGTTGTCATGGCAACCAATTTTAAAAGGGCTCAGATGGTCATCAGCACAAGAGAGAATCACCCTGCACACTGAGTTCTCGCTTCCCAACAAGAATCCCTGGTCCACAGGTGCACCAGGATTCGGTTCACCCAAAACACACAATGATGATGGCTTAAACCAAATCAGTTTCATTCTCATGAAAAAGTCAGCGGTGGGCCAGCCTAGGGCTGTGTCTTATTTATTAGCCTTTGCTGCATAAACAAACTGCCCTAAAACTCAGCAGCTGAAAACAATGCCAGTTTATTTCTTCTTATTCTGTGTGATGGGGGAGTGGGGCCTCCCCCGTGGATTTCCCTCAAGCAACCGCAGTCAACCGGAGGGTTGCCTGGCCTGGAAGGTTGCCCATGTGGCATCATTCTTGCGCTTGGCAACTGGTGCTCCTGGCTGGGACCTCATCCTGTGCTAGGCTACATTGACCTCCTCACGTGGGGTCTCAGCTCAGGCTCCAAGAGGACAAAAATATGGAAGCTGGGCGGCCCCTGATGGCCTCATCTCAGAAACCACCGAGGGCGGAGTCTGTTGCATATGACTGACCAAAGCAAGTTGCAGGACCCGTCCAGATTCAGAGGAGGGAAACAGACTTCATCTCTTGCCAGAAAGAGGGCAGAGTCACATTACCAAGAGGCACTGAAAGGAAGAGATCTTCCCAACAACCACTCACAGGCTGAAATAGATGCTTTGCTTCATCAAATCACCAGAATCTCAGGACCCTCCTGGCTCACCATGCCACCATCTCTAGAGTGGGGCCCTTCCTCCTGGGTTCAAGAATGTAGCTAACACCGACCATCATACCCATGGTCCAGGTGGCAAAAAAAGCGGGGGCTGGGGAGAAGACACACTCACTAACTGTACTTCCAGACAGATTTGTGGACGTTGCCACAAAACATTTCCGCTTATATCTCATGGGACAGATCTTAGTCATATCCCCATACTTAGCTGCAAGGGAGGCTGGGAAATACTACTGTCTTTATTCCAGGTGGCCAAATGCTGACTTGGAATCTGAGGTCCTCGTTCTAAGAAGGAAGGGGAGAATGGGACCCAGTGGTTTCTGTCAAAATATGAAACCTTTGCCCCTGAGATGGTGCAATGTACTGAACGAAGTCACTCCAATCCAGTAAGGACATAGAAATGTCCCCTTTTTAGGCATATGACATAACTCTGAAAAGGTTTAGAAGTCAAGCCCATATAATTGTGTATTTGGTATTTAAAGTATTTATCACATTGAAGAGACTTTTTTTGGCATATTAGAGTATGAACAAATTAGCCTTGTGACTCCAATTTAAAATGTGTAATTGATTTTAGGCTTGTGAGCCTTCTGTCAAGAAGCATACGGACCTTCTTATACTAAATTTCTAAATGATACCAGAATGTATAAGAGATCTTAAGACTCACTGTATGTGCAAGTTTTCAAATTAGATTTTCCAAAGTGGTTTAAGTACTTTGGAAAGTTTTGCTTGTCGGGTCAGGCAATGGACATGTTTAAGAATGGAAATGGAATGTGTTAAATTAGTGAGTCCTGCGTAAAAACGTTGAAGATAATTTAATTAACCAAGTTTGTAAATGGGATGGATCGTTTGGCTGTGTGAGTGGATTGGCCATTAATCAAAAGCCCCTTAGAAGTGACTGTATAGAAATAGAAGAATGGTTTGTGAACTGAACTTGCAGGCTTAGGAATGACTAGGCTATTTTAAAAAGCAAACATAATTATTGACTACTGATTAAATAAAAAGCACTTGCAAGAAATGTTTTCTGTATACAAAAATTTCCCTGACACTGACATTCCCAAGCTCACTCAAGAGTTGAGTTCTAGCCGGTTTTGTTCAGTGGACAGGGCATTGATTTGCTGACTGAGGGGTCCTGGGTTCGATTCCTGTCAAGGGCACATGTCCAGGTTGTGGGCTCGATCCCCAGTAAGGGGAGTGGGAGTAAGTGCAAGAGGCAGTTGATCAGTGATTGTCCTCACTGATATTTTTCTATTTCTCTCTCCCTCTCCCTTCCTCTCTGAAATCAATAAAAATATATAAAACATGGCAGCATCCTCATAAAAAAAAAA
>JAAGEH010000672.1:0-10015 GCA_011751065.1 Lasiurus cinereus | reverse complement strand
TGATTCATCCATTTCACTGCCAGAGTTTCAGACACATTCCTATAATTCCTCCGGTTTTGATATTATCCTTTTGAGATGTTCCCATTTTCATACAGGTATTTGAAGCTTATGTAAATGATGGTTAATTTTTTAGTAACCTTGTTTTCAAATACCCACTCAGATTGTCTTGTTAACTTAGGTAGTATCCAAATCAGTTCTCTACTCCTTGAACACTATTAACTGAGAAGGAACAATGTCCTTCACAGATGAAGGCTCCCTGAAATTGTGTTCCTAATGCTGAAAGTATATTCCTGTTACCCTAATCTTTCCATGTAAATTTAGTCTATAATTATCTTTAGTACCATGACTGCAGCTCATGATCTGTGAATTCTATGTGAATTTCACCCTCACTTTAAATTTAGGTCATAAACCTAGCTTAAAGCTTAGCCCTATGTCAACCAAGGGCTATATCCCTAACAATAAACCTAATCTAAACCTATCCTTAATGCTAATTTAAATATTAACTCTAACACTTCTCCTAACAATAATCCTCATCCTATCCCTAGCCCTAACACTAATCCTAACACTGACACTACCCAAACACTAACCCTAACCATTACCCTAGACCAAATTATTACCCTAACCCTAGCCATAGTTCTAACTCAATACCTAACCCTAACTCAACCCAGCGTAAACCCTAACACAAACCCTAGGCCCAACCCTAAACCTGACCTTAGCTCAAAGGCTAACTCTAGCCGAAACCTTAAGCCTAGTCCAAACCCTAACCTTAACCCTAAACCTACCCTGTCCTTAATGCTAACCCTAGCCATAATTCTAATCTTAAACCTAACCCTAGCCAAAAACGCAGCGTAACCCTAATACTAACACTAGCTCCTATTCTAACTCTAAAACCAGCTCAAACCATTAATCCTAACCTAGGCCTAACACTAACCCTGGCCCAAATCTTAATCCTAGAATAACCCTAACTGTAGCCCTAATCCTCACTCCAGTTCTAACACTAACCCAAACCCAACTCAATACACTAACCCTATCCATAGCCCTAGCCCCATCTCTAAGCAAACCCTAGCCCTAATTCAAACCCTAACCCTAGATATAACCTAACCCTAGCCCTTACCCCAACCCTGACCCTATCCCAAACACTAACTTTAATGCTAGCCCAAGCCCAATACTTAGTCCTAATTCTAACCCTAAACTAACCCTAACTCTAAACGTTGCACAAACCAATACCCTAACTCTACCCTTAACCCTATCCATAGCCATAACCCTTACCTGAGTCCTAAACCTAACCCTTCTTCTAATCCTGAAAATAGGCATAATTCTAACCATAAATCTAATGCTCAAGTTAAACGCAGCCCAAACCCTAATTCTAACCCTAAACCTAACCCTAAGTCTGAACATAGCTGAAACCATAACCCTAACATGCGACCTAAGCCTAACCCTGGCCCCAGCCCACAGCATAACCCTCACCTGAGCCCTAACCCTAACCCTAACCCTATCCATAAACCTAGTCCTGCTCCTAGGACAATCACCAACCTTAACCCTCTCCCTAGGCTACTACTATCCCCTACCATAAACCTAACTCTAATTTTAATCATAGCACCTACTCTAATCCTAAATTATACTCTAACTCTAACCCTAAAAGTTTCCCTGACCAGAGTGCTCTTCCGTTCCCTAAACCTTAACTCATATCAGCTGTGTGTAATTGCTAGGGAAGGTACTGAGCCCTATGAAATCAAGGTTTAAGATTTACTCCCCTTCTGAAAACCACTCTAATTTTCACTAAATTGAAATGGTAGCTGGTATCTAACTCACTTCGCAAGGGTTTGACCACAATTTCCCAGTGACTGAGCAGTTTCCTTGAAAAAGAAAAGCTCTTGGAACATGTATACCAACTGTTTGAGGTACATTTCTATTTCCCTCGTCTTTTATTATGGATACTTAACCTTTAAATCCAGTTGTCCAGTTATTCCTGCTCTTCCCTTGTGAATTCCTACAGTGTTTTGTCTAATAGGCCAGCTTTTGAAAGTAATATCATCACTTCTTTGAACACTAGTTTGACTACCCTTTTGATTTCTAAGAGTTGTGAATACTTTTAGAGTTACAGCAGCTCTAGCCAAATGAACTTAGGTGTTACTGAGTTTCTTAAATTGCCAACTCATTTGGAATGAATTATAACAATTACCAGAGGGAGGAGAAAATGGAGGCCGAGTAGACAGATTCCTCTGGAGCTTTGTCTCTGGGCAGAGGGAGAGGGAGAGGCTGAAAGTCACATTGGGAGTGTTTGTTGGCAAGCTAAGAGTCAGTTATCCTCCAGGAGAAGGCGGAGAACTGCTGGAATAGGCTCTCCCGGCCAGGCAGCCCCACTGCCAAGGGGCTTTTGTAGGCCATAGCCACCAGGGCGAATGCAGAGCCATAGCCATCTTGCAGTGGAAGGTGGATGTCTATGGAGGTCTGAAGCCTTCGGCTGGGCACCCATTGAGCAGCCAGGGACCTGGGGACCCAGAACTCTGCCCTCCAATCGGCGCAGACACTTGGCAGAACCAGAGATCCACAGAGCACAAGGACAGGTCAGATTGTGCCTGAGATAAGGGGGAGGTAGATATCAGCCAAGGTCTGAAAGCTATGGCTGAAGGAGGCACCCACAGAGCAGCCGAGGACCCAGAGCATGGCTTCCCCGGCAGCACAGATGCGCAGGCAGAGGATTCGGAGATCCACGTGGCATAAGTAAGGGTCAGATTTCGCCTGGGTCAGGGTGAGATTTCCTACCCCCACACAACAGAGACGCGCACACTGTGGGAGCCGGGCTCTGGGAAAGCTGCCTCTGGAGAGGTCCGCAGAGGTTGTCAGGGCAGGATCCCTGAGTGTGAAGGCAAGCCCCCTGAGCTGTTGACAAAGGGGAGCTCTGGAAAACGACTCGTTTTTTGTTTTTGTTTTTGTTTTTCTGGGCAGAGGGACAGCCTGGGAGTTACTACAGTGTCCAGGCTGCAAAACCCCCACAAACTGGCTTTGAGAACCACAGAGTAGCAGGATCTGAGCACAGCCTAGAGGGGTCCTGTGCTTTGTCTCAGAGATCAATTCTGAAACACTGCCACCCAGTGGATGACACACAAATTGACTCTCACATAACCACAAAAGAATAAAGAGATTAAAACACCAAGAGGGGAACACAGGGAGCTGCAGTGCCTTCCCTGCTGGGAAACAGGAGTGCCAAGCAGAATAATAGTGGAAGTGAAGGACCATTCTATTTTTCTTACTTTTTTATTTTTCCTGTTTTCTTTTTTTTAATTTTTAATATTTTATTTTTCATTTTCAAATATTTTAATTAAAAGAATATTGTTTTTCTTTCCACCTCAATTGATTTTACCTTTATAATTATTACATTTTTGTTTTAAACTAGTATTATTAATTACTATTAGTACTTAACCGTTTTGGAAAAAAAAACACAAGTGCATTTTTATTTTCTCTTTATTTTATTTCGGGATCAGAGTTCTACATTCTATTTTCATCTTTCCTTTAGCATAATTTTACTCCAACTCAACTCTACCTTTATGCCAACACTTTCCTCCTAACTTTCCCCATTTTGTTGTCTTGTTTCTCTTTCCCTTTCCAACTTTAGATTCTCCCTATTTTTCTCTTTACCTGATTAAAATTTCACCCCGTTTATATATCTAGTTTCAAATCCCCTACTACAAGCCCACACAAACCTCTCCCTTCTTGTCTTCCCTAGCTAAAAATTTGTTTTTTCTCTATGTCTTTTTGTTGCTATTTGCCTGAAAAGTGATTATATTGACTTTTTGAAATTTTTTGGTGAGATAGTTTTTGTTTATTCTACTAGTTTTATTTTAGTTTTTGCTTGCTTTGTTTTCTGCCTCTCTTTTCGCTCACCTCCCTAGATACCAGTTGCTATTTGCAATTGGCCTTAATCTCTAGATACTGGTTGCTGGCCTTTTTTAGGATTAGTGACTGTTCTATTGAAGTTGTCTCCTGACATCTATATTTTGTTCCTCTTTTCTCTCTTATACACTTTCCTTTCTCTCTGACTTTTTTCTCTTCCTCTTTCCTACTCCTTCTTCTCCTTTTTATTTTTTTATTTTATTTTATTTTATTGTTCATTTTTTTATCTTTTTTTTTCTCACTCTCCCAATTTGATTTTGGCATTTCTTTCTTTTCTTTTTTCCTTATTTTCCTCTTATTCTTTCTCTATTTACCCCTAATTTGTCCTTCATTGGCAGTCACCTTATTTGTGATTATTAACATCTTGAATACATTTCTACTCAGTGCCTTGTGTGCTGTACCTGGTTGTGTTCTAGTTTGTGCCTTTCAATCAACGTAGGAGAGAGAACTACATTACCATACACCCGTAGAAGAAAGACAATGGGCAGAAAAAGAAACAGCCCACATAAGACAGAAAGGCAGGTTTCACCAGAAAAGGAAGTAAATGAAATAGAACCAGAAATAAGCCTACCAGAGAAAGAGTTCAGAGAAATTATCATAATGTGGTTGAAAAGAATGGAAGACAAATTTGACAATATGAGTAAGAGCCAAAAGGAAATGAAGAAGAACCTAGAGGAGGTGCAGAATAAACAAAAGAAATGAAAAATGACATCACTGATATAAAGAACTCAATTGAAAGCATCAAAAGTAGACTAGAAGAAGCAGAGGACCGCATCAGTGAGCTAGAACACATGGTAGGGAAAAAATACCCAAGTACAGCAGCTTCTAGAAAAAAAAAGTTAAAAAGCAAGAGAAGAGTCTAAGGGAAATTTGGGATAACATGAAACAAAACAACATCCGCATAATTGGGGTTCCAGAAAGAGTGGAAACTGAACAAGGATTAGAGAACGTGTTTGAAGAAATAATGACAGAAAATTTCCCCAATATAGAAAAGAAAAAACCCACACAAATCCAAGAAGCTCACAGATTCCCAAGCAAAATGAACCCCAACAAACCGACACGGAGGCACATTATAATGAAATTGGCAAACACCGACGAGAAAGTAAGAAACTTAAAAGCAGCTGAAGAGAAACAGAAAGTTACCTACAAAGGAACCCCCATAAGACTAGCTACTGACTTCTCAACAAAAACTCGTCAGGCCAGAAGGGAATGGAATGAAATATACAAAGTCATGCAAAGGAAGGGTCTAAATCCAAGAATACTGTACCCTGCAAGACTCTCAATCAAAATTGAAGGTGAAATCAAAAGCTTCACAGACAAAAAAGGACTAAGGGAATATATTACCACGGAACCAGCAATGGAAGAAATGTTAAAAGGTCTGCTGTAATAAAAAGAAAGAGGAAGCGAAGAAGAAACTCGGGGGTAAGGACTAAAAATGGCAACAGATAAGTACTTATCAATAATAACTTTAAATGTAAACGGATTAAATGCTCCAATAAAAAGATATAGGGTAACCGATTGGATAAGAAAACATGATCCATATATCTGCTGTCTGCAAGAAACCCACCTTACGAAAAGTGATGCACACAGATTGAGCTGAAGGGATGGAACATAGTATTTCAGGCAAATGGAAATGAAAAAAAAACTGGGGTTACAATACTTATATCTGACAAATTAGATCTCAAAGTGAAGGACATAACAAGAGATAAAGAAGGACACTTCATAATACTAAAGGGAACAATCCAACAAGAAGAAATAACTCAGGTAAACATATATCCACCCAATATAGGAGCACCTAAATACATAAAAAAAAAAACCTTGGAGGATATAAAGGGAGAGATTGACAGCAATACAATCATAGTAGGAGACTTTAATACCCCACTGTCACCATTGGACAAATCCTCTAAACAAAAAATCAGCAAAGAAACATCAATCCTAAATGACTCACTAGAACAGATAGAATTAATTAATATCTTCAGAACATTTTACCTCAAAGCCACAGAATATACATTCTTCTCCAGTGCACATGGGTCATTTTCAAAGATAGATCATATGTTGGGTCATAAGAAAAGTCTCTTCAAATTCAAGAAGATAGAAATCATATCAAGCATTTTCTCAAATCACAGTGGTCTGAGAAATCAACTATAATAAAAACAATAGAAAGAAATAAAAAACATGGAGACTAAACAGCATGCTATTAAACAACAACTGGGTAACCAGAGAGATATAGGAAGAAATAAAAAACATCATCGCAACAAATGACAATGACAACACAACAATACAAATTTATGGGACACAGTGAAAGCAGTCTTGAGAGGGAAGTTCATAGCCTTACAAGCCTATTGCAAAAAAGCAGGAAACAATGGTAATAAATTACCGAAACCTACAACTCAAAGAGCCAGAACGAGAGCAACAAGAAAAGCCCAGTGTACTCAGAAGGAAGGAAATAGTGAAGATCAGGGTGGAGATAAACAACTTGGAGACCAAAGAAACAATTCAAAAGATCAACAAAACAAAGAGCTGTTCTTTGAAAGGATAAAGAAGATTGATGGACCCCTAGCCAGGCTCACCAAGAAGCAAAGAGAGAAGACCCAAATAAACAAAATCAGAAATGAAAGAGGAGAAATAACAACAGACCCTGTGGAAATACAAAGGATTGTTAAAAAATACTATGAACAACTCTATTCCAACAAATTGGACAACCTGCAAGAAATGGACATTTTCCTAAAAATATATAACCTCCCAAAACTCAATGAGGAGGAAACCAAACATCTCAATAGTCCAATAACTATGGAAGAAATTGAAGCAGTCATCAAAAAGCTTCCAGCAAATAAAAGCCCGGGTCCAGATGGCTACACAGGAGAGTTTCACCAAACATTCAAGGAAGAATTAAAACCTAACTTCCTCAGGCTATTCAAAAACATTCAAGAAGAAGGAACACTTCCAAACACCTTCTATGAAGCCAGAATCACCCTAATACCAAAACCAGATAAAGACAACACAATGAAAGAGGATTATAGGCCAGTATCTCTCAGGAACGTAGATGCCAAAATACTCAACAAAAGTCAACCAAACCGGATCCAGCAGTACATCAAAAAGATCATACACCATGACCAAGCAGGATTCATCCCAGGAATTCAGGGATGGTACAATATCTGCAAATCAATAAATGAGATATATCACATAAACAAATTGAGAGATAAAAATCACATAGTCATGTCAATTGATGCAGAAAGAGCATTTGACAAAATCCAACACCCTTTCTTGATAAAAACTCTCAGCAAAGTGAGACTAAAAGGATCATACCTCAACATCATAAGAAGCCATATATGATAAACACACAGCTAACATCATACTCAATGGGAAAAAACTAAAACCTTTTCCCCTTAGAACAGGAACAAGACAGGGATGCCCACGCTCGCCTCTCCTGTTCGACATAGTACTGGAAGTATTACCATTGCAATTAGACAAGAAGAAGAAATAAAAGGCATCCAAATTGGAAAAGAAGAAGTAAAGCTATCCTTACTTGCAAATGACATGATATTGTACATAAAAAACCCAAAGAACTGCATTACAAAACTAATTGACGTAATTAATGATTTTGGCAATATAGTAGGATAAAAAATTAATGCTAAGAAGTCTGTGGCATGTCTATACACTAATAGTGAAATTATAGAAAGAGAAACTAAAAAAACAATCCCATTGACCATCGCACCAAAAAAATTAAGATACCTAGGGATAAACCTAACTAAAGAGGTAAAAGACATTTATGCAGAAAACTACAGGACACTGAAAAAAGAGATAGAGGAAGATGTTAAAAGATAGAAGAGCACACCATGCTCATGGATTGGGAGAATCAACATCATTAAAATGTCCATACTACCCAAAGCGATCTACAGATTCAACGTACTACCCATTAAAATACCAACGACATATTTCACAGACCTAGAAAGAACTCTTCATAGATTCATCTGGAACAAAAAAAGGCCACGGATAGCTACAGCAATTCTGAGAAGGAAGAATAAAGTACGTGGGATCTCAATACCAGACTTCAAGCTATACTACAAAGCAACTGTTCTCAAAACAGTCTGCTACTGGCACAAGAACAGACATATAGACCAATGGAATAGAATAGAGAACCCAGATATCCACCCAAACCACTATGCTCAATTAATATTTGACAAAGGAGGCATGAACATTCAATGGAGCCAAGATAGTGTGTTCATTAAATGGTGTTGGGAAAATTGGACAGATGCATGCAAAAAATTGAAACTGAACTACCAACATACACCAAATACAAAAATAAACTCAAAATGGATACAGGACTTAAACATTAGAAGGGAAACCATAAAAATACTAGAGGAATCCACAGGCAGCACAATCTCAGATATATGCCGAAAGAACTTCTTCACTGATACTGCTCCAAAGGCAATGGAAGATAAAGAAAAAATAAACAAATGGGACTACATTAAAATAAAAAGCTTTTGCACAGCAAAAGAAACCATCAACAAAACAACAAGAAAGATCACTGTATGGGAGAACATATTTGCAAATGTTATCACTGATAAAAGTTTAATCTCCAAAATCTACAGCCAACTTATACAACTTAATAAAAGGAAGATGAAGGATCCAATAAAAAAAATGGGCAACGGACCTAAATAGAACCTTTTCAAAAGATGACAGAAGGAAGGCCAAGAGACACATGAAAACATGTTCAAAGTCATTAACCATCTGAGAGATGCAAATCAAAACGACAATGCGTTACCATCTTACACCTGTCAGAATGGCCATCATCAACAAATCAACAAGTGGCAAGTGTTGGCGAAGTAGAGGAGAAAAAGGAACCCTTGTGCACTGTTGGTGGGAATGCAGACTGGTGCCGCCACTGTGGAGAACAGTATGGAGTTTCCTCAAAAAACTAAAAATGGATCTCCCATTTGACCATGTAATCCTACTCTTAGGAATTTATCTATGAAATTAAAAACACCAATCAGAAAGGATTTATGCACACCTATGTTCATAGCAGCACAATTTACAATGGCTACAATTTGGAAACAGCCTAGGTGCCCATCAACAGATAAGTGGATCAGAAAACTTTGGTACATCTAAAAATGGAATTCTATGCTGCCATTGAAAAGAAGGAATTCTTACCACTTGCTGCAACCTGTTTGGACCTGGAGAGCCTTATGCTTAGTGAAATAAGCCAGTCAATGAAGGAGAAGCATCTCATGATCACACTCATTGGGAGATAATAAAGAACATTATAAACTGATGAACAAAAGGATAAACACAGAGACAGTACAGCTTCAACCAGACAGTGAAATTATAGAAGGAAGGTTAAAGTTAGGTGAGGTGGATAAGAGATCAACCAAAGGACTTGTATGCATGCATATAAGCATAACCAAAGAACATAGAAACTGGGGGGTTGGGGTATGCCTGGGAGGGAGGGGAGTATAATGAATTTGTATAAAATTTTGTATTAAAATAAAATAAAATAAAATAAAAATTTGTATAAAAATTAATTAAAAATAAAATAAAATACAAACAATAAACAGTATCACACTCACTTCTCTGCTCTTTGAACACATTTTCACAGTGGCTCCAAAGTGTCCTTCCTATATTAAGCATCTAGGACCATGAAATCTTTCATTTCCAGGCTCCTTCCGCAATTTTTTCCGGCCTATCGGTGTGAATATCCAGAGTGTTATACACTTTGTGCAGTGGTTCAAGGTCATTCATTGTGGATCCCAAGTATTTACACAGCATTTGCCAGAAGTAACTGCTCCATTCATGTACATTTTTTCTAATTGAAAGACTATCCTAGCTCTCCCACCTCTGGAGTTAAAAACTCCTTGGTTTCTCCACACTACACGTTAGATATTGTTACATCCATCTCTCAGCCAGTGTTTCAGACATATTCCTATAATTTCTTTGGTTTAGATATTATCCTTTTGAGATGTTCCCATTTTCATACAGCTATTTGAAGGTTACCTAAATGATGGTTATTGTTTAAGTAACCTTCTTTTCAAATTGTCACTCAGATTGTCTTGTAAAAGAAGGGTATCCAAATCAGTTCTCTACTCCTTGAACACTATTTCCTGAGAAGGAACAATGTCCTTCA
>JAAGEH010000671.1:0-34200 GCA_011751065.1 Lasiurus cinereus | reverse complement strand
TGTGGGCTCGTGGAGGATGTTTGCGAGGGCAGTTTCCATGTGGATGTCTGTGCGTTCAGTGGTCATGGGTGGTCCCATCCTTTGCTTGTTAACTTCCCTGTCCTCTGTAGATGTAAAGCAGCAATGTTTCTCCAACTTTTCCTTTAACATAGGGAGCTGCCAAGTAGTTGTTGAAATAGTGTGGTCCGTGAGCCCATAGACCCATGTCTCTTCCCATTGTGTTTTCAAGGACTTTTGTCAAGGTTATTTATTTAGTTGGTCAGTATGAGTTTTTGTTACTGATGTTCATTGCCGCCTCCTTGCCTATACTTGTGTTTTGTGTCAGAGTTGCTCCCGTGTTGAAGTGATTGTGTGCTTCCTCACTTTTGATTTCAATGAGTGTTCTTTGTGTACTTATTGACTGTGTAGGCTTCACGGAATTTCAAAGGGATTTTTAGTGTTCAGTAGGAGATGCAAGCCCATTTGGCTGGTTGCATGTCTGGCTAGGTGGTGGTGGTGTGTTGCTGATCTTCATATGAGGTGCAGGGTCTTCAAAGGTTGATGGGTGGGGAGCTAGGTGTTTAAGGTCATCTTAGGGGTCATGTCAGAAACGTCTCATTGTGTTGTTGTCGTCATCAAGTGTTCACTTCCAACCTGTGTTGTTTTGACTGTTTTGTATATATTTTTTTCTTGACATACAGCATATGCATGGTGTTGTGATCAAAGGAGGAAGAGTCTGGGTTTTCCATTGCATTTCACGGTGCATCCGTGGTATTTCACGGTGCATCCACGGATCCGTAGCAGTTTATGAAGATGGATGTGCCGAAGTTTGAAGGAGCCATGACATAACTTGCCAACAAAATGAGGTGATTGGTGTAGTGTCTGGTTACCGTACTGGAACCCTGTTAATGGGCAGTGAGAGACACGTGCTTTCCACCATGTCTGTGTATGTATTGGGCAGGCAATCGCTGTGGTCCTGTTATATTTGTTGGTCACATTTTAAGCACCATGGGGGTTCTTTGTTCCACAGCAGAGTTGACCTTGAGCCTTCTGTGTCATCCTTAGAGGTCAAGGTAATCATTAGGAGCTCCGTCTTGTTCCAAAGTGCTGTTTGCATTGGTAGCCCTTGATGATGTAACCAAGGGGATCTTCCTATTATTTAGTAAGACCTCAGCAATGAGTCCCCAAGGAGTGTAACATAGTGTAATTTTAAGGAAAAGTGACCTTGTTTAGATACTTTCTTAGGGACATAGGGCATGCCAGTGGTGTACTTTCCATAGTCTGCTCTCTTTCGAGTGTCCTGTAACTTGTTTCTGTCGCTTTGGTTGCTCATTTATGGATTTCTCAGCAGTCTAGTTATCATGGTTCTCATGTCATGGTTGCTAAGTCACTCTGTTTTTTCTTCTTCAGGTGTGTGCTCTTCCTGGAGTCTATGTGATGGTTCTAGCTGTTGACGGTGGTATGAAGGGGCCCGTGTATTTCAGTGTTCAGCACTTGCCGGCTGTGTTTGGAATGTGTGTTTTAACCTACAGTAGCACTTCACGGTTATGTTTCTTTGAAAGCTTCATCTGTGAGCTGCAAGTTTGCCTGCCAATTCCCCCTGACATCTTGCTGCTTGTGTGTGTTGGAGCTGGACCTGTGCACCTTAGTATGTGAGTACAGTGCTATTTTTAATTGATTGGTATCTTTTCCGATGTCCTTGATGTTTACATGATTTCAGAGTACTTTGTGAGAGCCCTAAGTATCCTGCCTGTTTATCTTTTAAGAAGAGAAGACAAACAAGCTTTGTATGATAGTTTGTCTTGGGTCCCTGTGCTTGCGTGCTTCTGGCATTCCTCTGCCCTCCTTCTGTCTGTGTGTTCTTTCTGGAGGAGTTGGTATTTGCTGTATTTTGGTGGGCAATCTGCAAGTTTATTGCAATTTCTACTGTTGTCACCTGTACTGTGTCCGTTTTTCTGTTCCTGAGTCTAGAAGTGTGGCATTGCCCTTAGTCATCTTTAGGAAAATTCATGTTGAAGATGTTTTGTGTGAGGTGTCAGTCTTGCTGGGAGCAAGGGGAATGAATACTTAGTTGGCTGTAGTTGCCATCCATGTAGTACCACCAGTTTCTGTTTGTCATTCCTGATGGCATTCTATGGAATACATGCGATGTTCTCATTTCTGTGTGTGCCTGTTCACTGAAGTTGTGGTTTCTGTTGCCGTGGTAGTGCTGTGCCTTCTTATCCCATTGTTCTCCTTCTATCACAGGAACCCGGCCTGGTCCATGCCTTTATGGTGTGCCATTGTCATGATGGTCTGTCGTGTCTCCATTTACATGTGTATATGCCTCCCCATGTCCATTGCAGCACAGCTTGTTTAATGTATGGCGGTTGCTATTAAGCAATGCTTGCTATTTCAAAGTGTGTAGGCCAAATGTTACGTTGAGGGTCTGTGATTTGCCTCTAAGGTGTTGTCGTTCCTGTGTTGGGGCTTGGCCTGTGTACTTCATCCTGTGAGGATAGTGTTATTTTATTGAATAGTGTGTTTTCCCTTGTTCCTGATGTTTAAATGATCTTAGACCATTTTGTGTGCGCCTTAGATGCCCACCCTGGTTTTACGTTAAGAAGCAAGATATCTGTTGTATAGCAGTTTATCCTGGGCCCCTGTGGTTGTCTGCTTCTGACATTCCTGTCCTTGTCCTGTTTTGTCTTTTTGTAGTAGATGGGGTTGCCTGTTCTTTGTGTCTAATGTGTAGCGGTACAGCAATCTCTACTGTTGTGAATCGCACTGTGTCTGTTTTACTGTTTCTCAATCCAGAGGTGTTGCTTATCGGTATGAAAAGTCATTTTGAGCCTCTTATGTGTGAGGAGTCAGTCTCTTGTCGCTGGGAGCGAGGGGACACTCCGTGTGCTGTAGCTGCCGTTTTTGTGGGCCTGCCAGTTCTTGTTTGTGACTTGAAATGGCTTTCTGCAGAATAGATGGGAAGTTGACATTTCCATGTCTGCCCGCCCCCTGAGGTTATGGTGGTGCTGTGCTTTCCTAGCCCATTGTTCTTACCACAGGAACCTGTTGTGCCTTTCTGGCGTCCCATTGCCTTGATGGTTTCCCCTAGTTTCTAAGTACATGAATATATCAAACACGGTTCCCCTCCCCATGTTAATTTTGGAGCAACTCGCTGTCTTTGGTTATGTGCTGTGTCCTAAGGAATCCCAAATATCATGTCTGATGGTTGCTATAAAGTAATGCTTGCCAGTTTAGTCTGTAGCCTGTTATGTTGTGTGGGTGTGATTTGGCTCCAAGTTCTCCCAATTCCCCTGCACCAGGATTGTGTGTGTGAATGGTGTGTCTGTAAGCTTTCCCTTGGATCCCATCTCCCCTTACTCAATGTTGTCTTGCTAGTAGTTATGTGTTCTTCAAGTAAGACATTTGTCATGCTGATTGTCTCTTTTTGTTGTAACGTTTCTACTTTGCTTAGTAGTGTATTCATTTATAATTAGTGGATGGCCTTTAAGGGAGGGAGTGATATACTTGCAAGTGTTGCTGTTAGTTGTTGACTAATGACCTATAGATTTATTGGAATTCCAGGAACTGTGTAGAATTTGTTGTGAGATTTATTGTTGTGCATCACACAGTATGCTGCCCACGTGGAAGTATGTTATTTTCCAGATGCGTAGTGGTGTCCTGTGCTATGCCATCAGCATTTGTCTATTGCCCTTAAAAACCTCTTTTATGCTACTATGACTCCTTTGTGACTTGTGCTGTCATGATGTTTTATGGGTGGGCTATCATTCTTACAATGTAATGGATATCTTTGTGTTTGTTAATTTTGGTAGTGGTGTTCTTAAACCAGTACAGGTTGACAGGTGTCTAAGAGGGATGGCTTGAGAAGTGAGCTGCATATGCATATGCATAGACACAGTGTAAATTTTTTGAATGCTAACTGAATTGTTATATAAATACATGGCACCATGGGTAGCATTCGATTTTAATTGTTTGGTTGAGGGATTAATGAGTCTGATGAGAGCTCTGTCAAGGGATAGTCACAAACTGAAAAAACATCACATCACAATTTTCCAATTTCACCTTAGTGGTTGCCTACTGAACATCCAATGCACACCACTGAATTCCCCATGTGCTGTTTATCATTCATACTGCATGTGCATTAAATGGTGAATCTGCCCATCCTTTCAGCCTGCTGTCCCCACATTCTCCCTAGTGGTGTTGGCCATAGTGACAAGTGTGTTCAGCGCATGTTAAGTCCAGTTTTCCAGCCCTTCCTTCTATCAAGAAAATGAAGTCCCTGGAGTCTGTGACATTATAGTACTTTGTTCCTGTTGTTTAAATGAGCAGCCAACAGCTCTTTTGGCTCCTTGGTACACACAGGTGTTAATTGTCATGTAGGTGTTGGGAAGTGTGCAAGTGAAATGTTAATGTCCCATGTGGTCATCCAGAAGTTTCATTTTTCCTGAGTCACAATGATCACTTTGGTCAGTGTGTGCATTCCATGTCATGGACGTTTGTTGTGATTGTTGTCATCACCTACCTTACCAATGTTCTATGGACCATCCTCCTTGCAGAGGTATTGAGCCGAAGGTACCGGTGACAAGGGGTCTGGATCAGTTCCCAGACGTAGTAGCACGTAGTTGTGCTGATGGGGATGTTCTTTGACACCACCCTCTGTCCAAAGTTTTGTCTACCCTTAGAGTTTGCTGTCCTCTTTCTGTGCTGTAGCTTCAGGTTCTTATGCATTATTCAGATCATGTTCATCTGCTACTGAGTGGGTGGTCTGACCCTGTTGCCCAGACATCTAGGGATCATGGAGCCAATTTGTGTTGTCACTTTCCCTTACCTCGGTGCCAACAGCCATCTCCCTGCATCCTTAACCCTATTTGATGGATCATGTGTGTTCCATATAATCTTGTGCATTCTTGATAGCATTGTAAAACAGCAATGTTAGTTGTAATTGTGCAGTAAAGTAGTTTTCCATTTCATTGGTCATGAAGTGCCATTGTGTTGTTTGGACTTTCTGTGTCTGCTACCTCCATTTTACCCTTTTCTTCATTAGTTTTTGAGTCTGGCTCTCTTTCTATTTTTCCCTGTAGTGTGAATCGGTGTCTGCTTTTTGCCAGTAGAGCATACTGGGGAATGGAAAGTGTTGCTGTGATTCAGTGTTTTGGTGTCAAGCTACATGTGTTATCAATGCTTAGTTGGTGTGTTTATGCCATCCATTTTGGACTGTGGCGTTCATGTCAGAAGTCTGTCCTAGCATATTGAATAAAGGCTGTACGTTCAGGTTTTCTAATGGTTAGGTTCTTTTGAGTCCTCCAGTATCTGATTTGAATTTTTGGATTGGATTTTCCTTGATGACATGCCAGTCACGGGTGTTTGATGCTGCAGGCTGCCTTTTGCTGTGCATGTGTCTGCTGAGATGAGGTGCCAATGAGTATGTGTATGATGAAGCATGTCAAGTATATTCTGTGACTGTGCCCCTCCCTCTACTCCTGTGGTATGCTTCTTCAAGTGGCTAGCTGCAGACACTGGCTACATGGAATCAGCATCACCATGTGGAATGAAATGTGTCTTTGGCAGTGGTGACAGAAGTGTGAATGTCCTCTTGATCACCTTTCCTCCAAAGTTCCCTGCCAGCAGCTGTTTCCTGCATCCAAATGTTTTTACATGGTGTCCTGACAGCATGGGAGCAAAACAGCTGCAGGTGATATTTGTTTCATTGGCTGTGGTCCCTACACTTCTCAGCTGTCCATCCCCCAGTGTCCCAGAGCTGAGAGTATTAGTGTCTGGAGTGTGTAGTCACTTCACATTTCCAGCCCAATGTTTCATCCATGCAGTATCTTGTGCGAATTCCTTTGCAGTCATCATTAATTTGATGAGCCTTGCTATTTTCTCCCCTTTAATATTCCATGATCTCTTGCTTTCCTATTGTGGCTTGACTACCATTACTTGTATCCAAATATAACGTAGTGGAATGTGGCAGTGAGAGTCGCGGTGTGACGATCTGCTTGATGCAGTCTCTGATGTCTTGTCTCCTATTTCCCTGCTCCTCTGTCATCTTAAAGTTATCAGCTGCTATGTTGTTTTATGCCGAGCATGCCTGGTTACCAGGTGCTTTTTTGCGCCCATAGTAACGCCATTCTAGTTTTCCTGTTGCTCCCACCACTGCATACACGCAAACTGTGATGTGACTTGTTGAGCATGTTTACTTCCCAGGTCCTCACTTTGCGAAGTTTGTAATTTCTCTGATAATCCCCCATGGCTTATTGTCGCTTAAGGGTATGTTCAAAATAATGTCTGTTAGCTGATGCTGAAGAAATTGAATCAGGGTTTCCACATTGTTGCTCAAAGGAATGTTGTGGTAGCAGCATTCTCTACCTGCTACCATTCAATTGCTCCTAGTGCTTGCTGCTCTTTTTCACCCCATAGTATCTCTATTAGGGTTAAAGTCCTCTTTATAATGTGGCTGGAGTGCCTGCTTTGCTTCACATTCTCTGCGTGCTACACGGCCTGTCACTCGCTGAGTGGCCTGATTGAATCTGTCTGCACTGGCGGTGTGCAGTGTCAACTATGTCCCTCTGAAGGAGTTAAGATGTGCAAACCTTTTCGAATTTTGTGATCCAGGATGTCTGCATCGTTGCCCACTGCAGTACAGTCCCAGCCCCTGTATAGAGCAATCCATCCCCTTAACGGACTGACAATCCCAGAAGTGCTTTCTTGCTCACCTATGTGCAGCCTTAATTGTCAGTTTCTTTCCTTCAATATTCCCTAAAATCACGCTGTGCTCTGCTTGTGATGCCTGGGAGTGTTCGTGTCATCCCCGTACAGAGCAGTGCAGCATGGAGTGACAGCAGTGCTGCGGTGCGCTTGTTAGGCCTGTAATGAAGCTATGCTCGGCAGTTTTTGCCTCATTAACGTGATTCATATGTTGATTGTGATTCTTTGCCCTCTGTAGCGCTTGTTGTGACCCTTTGCGTGGCAAGAATGGCTGGGTCCCTTGGCACTTAGGAGGCTATATATTTTCATGGGCTCAGTTTTTGCCTAGATGTTGACAGTGCACAAGTAAATGTCATCCCTAGGTTCTCTTGGTCAGCATGCTCCGTTTTGTGTGATGTCCCCAACCATCATCTCTAGGGGCCCCCACCTCATTTTCTTCTTGTGGTTGTCCCATCAGCCATGGTTTGAGGCACGGCAAATGCTCTCTCCCCCTTCTTCACTTGCTAACATTAAGGGCTACAGATGCTGTTCAAATGGGTTGAGAATCACCTTACTGGTTTAAAAGTGCATATCTTACAAGTGTGCGTCCTTCCCATTATTTGGTTTTCAAGTGGGTCTAATTTCTCTTGATTTGTGCCCATGTGGGCGTGGAACAGGCACAGCATAGGTTGTCATTACCAACCGCTACGCCCGCTTGTTTTCCCCATTGTCCAGCAAAGAACTGATTTATGCTTGCACCTCTGCTCGCTCTGGTCCTGTGAAAGGAGCAATCCCCACTGTCTACTTGTGAAGCCCTCCATTTTAACCATCACCGATAGTGCAGACTGCCAGCCTTATTGTCCCATGTCTCAAGATTCCTCAGTGCCTTACTTGAAATGTGTTCCTAGTGTCTCAGAATGTGGATGTATTGAGCCATGGTGAATGTGGCTGCAGTGCAGTATTGGGCTCCCATCACCAAGTTTGATCATATGCTACTTCCTGTCCAATCTTAGCTGGGATCTGCCTGCCAATGCAAGTCATCCCAATTTCTTCAGTTGTCCATCCATGCCCAAAGACCTCAAGCTCTTTGTGAGCATGCTTGGCTCTTTAATCAGGACCCACATAGGGACTGTATTATGGCCTCAGTCCTGATGTCACAGTTCGCTTATTATGCAAGCATGTATTGTGTCTAGCTATGCCCGTGTTTTTTGCAGTGGGGAGCCTAAAGCTTTGCAATAATAGCATCTGAAGTTTTTGTGTGATCCTTCTGGTGATGTGTGCATTTCTTTCATTTATCTTCCCACTGCGTTATGAAACATAGGAGCCTATATTTGAAGTCACAGCCCTTCCCAGTTTTTTGGGCAACTCATTGACTAGTTTATCTTCCTCTGGGGAGCCCATGACATTTAGTTCTGGCTTGGGGACTGACACATCTAAGCTGATTCCGTTCCCAATGTGTTGCCTGTCTATTTTTGTGCTGTTATTTTTTTTTTCCGCTTAGCTTCCAGTGATTCCATCCCCATGAAAGCTTCTCATAAACAAATTTTCATGGCCTAGTCAAAAAAAGTAGGTGTCTGTCGAGCACTATGTCAAAGTGGTGGTGCATGTCATCTTTCACTTCCTGTCTGTGGCCTAGATTTGCAGTGTGCAAAGGGCAGCGTTACGACCCACCCTCCCCCATTGTGGCTGCTTTGACTTATTCTGCCTAGCTATCTTCCCTGTACCGTTGTTACACTGCTCCACCCCAGCGCTCATGAGTCTGTAAGTAGCTTCCCTTCTGGCTGCTATTTTAGGGTGGGATCACCATTTTGGGTGGAAAAGCATTGTTGGTGACTTCCTGTGTGTTTATAGGTCAGAGATTGTAGGGACTCCACCGCCACTAATTTTTTTCCCCACAAAGGCTGGTAGCCAGCCCCACCCCTTTCCGCTGTCGCTGTCCTGCAGCTGAACCCTGGGATTAGTGCTCATTCTTTCGTCTTATCCCATTGATGTGCATGTGTTTGTGAGCTGCAAATCTTTTTGGGAGCTGTGCACGTGCATTGCGTGGGCCTTTGTTCTTTGAATGTCATCTCTGTAAACCCTCACCTCCTGCGTCCCGCCGGGTTTCCAAGACATTCTACCCTTCTACACAGGTTTCACACCCCCTCCCCCGCCTCAAACACTAGCGCAGTGGTTCTCGACCTTCACAATGCTGCGACCTGTTAATACTGTCCCTCATGTTGTTATCCCCAATCATAAAATAGGTGTTTTCTGTTGGTGTTAGGAAGCCCTGCTACTTGTTTGTGCCCGACAGGTTGGGGGCCACTGCTCTAGCAACTCCTCTGCCCCATCCCTTTCCCATACATGCTGCCTCAGGTGTAGCACTGGTCTTGGTATTTATGTGTCTGTGCATGTGCTGTGCCCTAAGGTGTGTGCTGAGGAGTTTCCCCCGTATGTGTGTTGCCTGCTGTTTAGAAGCCCTTACTTACCTGAGCGTTGGTGTTTTCTGGGAATCATGTAAGGTCCTCACAGTTGTGCACCAATGGTGCCAAGTGTGTTGTTTCCTTCTTTCCCTGCGCGATTGAGCAGGCGTGCTATTCATTCCGCTTGCTTCATGTGGCTCATCCCAGTATTGGTTGTAGTATTTCACACCCAAGCTTTCCCTCACCTGTCTCCATGATTCCCATTTCATCTGCCTCTGCTTTCCCCCAAGCCACCTCTGTTCTGTATGGTGTGTGATTGCTGGTGTCTTTGCCGAGTTTTTATTAAGGTTTTGGGGGTTTTGTTTTGCCAAGAGATTATTGCAGTGTAGCTGTGTGGTTTGGTGAAGTGCATTCATGTCTTTCTGCCCTCCACCATTGCTACTTCTCATGTGTCTTTGGCTGCTGGGCAGCTAAGTCAGGGTTGACCCTGTTGCCAGGGCAGTCTTCCTTCTTGGCTGTGGCAGCATGTGGATGGAGCCCTATATGACTTGTGCAGGGAGCTGTGGTATGGAGCCAGGGTGGCCTTCACAGTGGTGTCTGTGTTTTGTGCCATGCTGTGCTGTCTGTGTCCCTTGTCATGTTTCTGTGTTTGTGAGCAGTCATGTATGTCCCCTTTTTCTTGTCAGTGGATGGCTCTGCTTCAGTGCTCCCTTTTCCGTGGTCATGGCTTTCCTGTAAAGGGTGGGCAGTGTTCCCTCCCTGTTACTTTCTTTGTGCTGCTTGCGCTAGGCCTTCTGTGTGTGGCATGTTTGTCCAGTTTGTGTGTGTGTGCCTTTATTGACCCCCCCCCTCATGTTGTTTGCTGTTGTTGCTCGCTCCACCCAGTGTTTGCCTTCAGACACCCAGACCTTCCTGCCCTTGTAAGACGGAGTCGCTCATGCACACACAGAACTCTGAGACTCACCGGGGTGTAGGGGCCAGGGTCGTGGGCACAGCAGCACAGCTCCATCACAAGGTGGTGTGAGGTGGTCAATGGGAGGTGCATGCAGGGGAAAGACTTGCTCGGTTGGTTGATGGGTGTTGTGCCGTTCTTGGAGCAGCAAGGCAGACTAACCGGGTTGTTTTGCTGTCCGTGGTGCCCTTTTTGGCCTGGTGGATAATGTCCAGTGCAGAGCATTTCCTTGTTTTCAGGGCCTGTTGTTGGGGGCTTATGTCACAGTCACTGTCCATGTCCATGGCCCAGTGTGTGTGTCGGTAGCCGGTATCAATGTGCCGTTCCGGCAAGGTGTCCTCATAGAGCACATTTTCTAGGCATCTGGCTCCAGCAGCAGGACGATCTTCTGTGCTTCTTTTCCCTGTGTGGTGCATTAAGGTTTGTTAAATGGCTTTGGCCCTGTGTCTTGGACCTACTTTGTAACCATTCCCTTCTTGACTGCCACATAGTGATTGTTTCCCGAGAAGCCTCTTTTAGATGGTTGTTCCAAAGTTATGCTATAGGTGACTCCCACTGTTGGCTTTGCGAGGCAGCTCAGTACTCTGCCGCTTCCTTGCAGTGCCCAGCCCATAGTCTCCTTTGCTGTCCTCTTTCCTACCTTGGTAGTTTTGTCTCCCAAATCCTCTGGTAGTGTTTTAATTTGAGTGAGGAGCGAAAGACTGTACATTCTGCCCACAATGCCTTCCTTCTAAGTGTCCTCTGAGCAGGTCCGCCAGCCCCCATGCATTTATTTCTGATCTTTGTCTGCTTACTATGTTCCCAGTTTCCTTTCCTCGTGCTTTGTAGGTGGCAGCCTGCCATGCAAGCTTGTGTCCCAAACTGTCGCCAACCCATTCCCACATTCTTTCCCGTTGTCCTTAGGAAAGAGGATTTTTGTCTGCCATGGGATTTTATCCCTGTGGGAGTCGGGCATTGGCACTCACCTCCTGGCATCTGGTTTTTGCCGATGGGTTGTGCTTTTGTGCCTTCCTTGGCAGATGCGTTTTCACGTGCATTTCTTTATTGTCGGTTGATCATCTGTTAATGAAAGGACAGCAGTATGCATGGATGGGTATTTGGAATAGCTGTTTTGCCAGGCTCACATTTTTACATTGCATGGTGTGCGGCCTTCGCTGCGCCCTGCCCCGAAGGTGGAAAAGTAGCAGCCCCAAACTTGTGGAACTGACCTTTTGGCATCGACATTCCAAAATCATCACACCCAGGTGGAGAGTCCCTGTCTGACAAACAGTTCCAGGAGATACAGTGCAGAATAGATTCCAGTCGTCACCTGGCTCCAGAGAGCCCTGATTGCCGACGGTTTCTGCTGATAGCGGCAGCCTGTGAAAAGCATATAAGCGTACTCCTGGTACAGTTTTGGCGCAGCTTCTCCTGCTCCCCTTTCCAAGCAGGTGAACCCGCCTGCATGCTCCCAATAAAGCCTGTTTTAATTGGACTCACGGTTTCTCCTTGTGGCGGCGGAAAAAATCTAACACAAGGGAGTATAATGCAATGTTCTTTGTCGGCTCTGTTGCTGTTGTGTGTGGCGTTCCCATCCCTCTTTCCCTGCCAGGGGCTGCTCCCTTAGATCGGTTGGTGCCGTTGTGGACTTACTTTCTTGGCACGTTGTCTGTCTTCCCATTTCCCTTTCTGTCGGTAGGAGAAGTTAGTACAGAGCAATGTGTGCAAAGTATGGTGGTAGTTGTATCGGGAGAAAGGATGTGTGTTAGAGTGGAGAATGCAGTCGGGGTTCCCAAGGCAGGGGCATGGTGTGTTTTTACTTACCCGTTTCCGAAGCCTTCCTTCTTTGGTGCTTGCTCATTGCCATTCATGGCTTGTGCGTTTCACCGGACTCCGTGATTTCCCGCTGCGCACGCCCTTTTCCGTTTCTTTCCTGTTGGGGTTCGCTGTTTTTTTTCGCCCTGTAAAAGACATGGTTTTGCATTCCCCCCCGAAAAAAATTATTTTTCTTTTGCAAGCTTCGGTCTTGCGTGTTGTATGTTTTGTTTTAGCAGCCATGCCTGCTGCGGTTGTAAGGGTGCTTTCTTTACTTTTTTAATTATGATAATTCCAGTTTCCCAAGGAGTTCCCGGGACAAATTGTGATTTCCCAAGGGATGCTGTGGGGTGCATTTCAAGGTGTGTTGTTTTAGAGTTGCGGTCCTGATGCTAGAGATTATCATCTAGGAGTTCAGCCCTCTTTCGTGTTTTAGTTGCCTAGCTGTGTGGGTAGCCCACAATGTCTGCCGGAGCTGGCCTGCTAGGCCTCCTTAGGAGCGCTCCCCTTGGCGAGGCATTCAAACTCAATTTCCTGGTGAATTCCCCTGCATGGAAGCCTGCGCGTCCTGGAGGAGGCCCTCCCCTAATTCTCAGAGAGATTCCTACTTGCCTAGGAGTGCCTCAGGTCGCCCAGAAAGGAAGGTGTGCCCCTTCCTCTCTGGGACTTGCTTGTTTCCCGTTTCCCATTTGGACTCTCTTTACTTTCTGTCCCCTCCCGGAAATCTGTGCCCATTGCTCATGTGAGATGAGCCGCAGCCTCCCATGCATCTCTCTACATTACCTTTGCTTTCCATTATTACCTTTGTGGTGCCTGTGCTCTGCTTTTCCGATCATCTCCTGGTGAGCCGGAATGACCTGAGGTCCGACATTGTGCCGAAACGGGCAACTCGCCCACGTGCGTCGTCGGCCACATGGTGGTGGTGCCCAGGCCTCTTCTTGGATCCGAGGTCATGTAGTCCCAGTAACAGTCCTCATGGTGCATCTGTCGGCGAAACTGCTTTGTCAAATTCGTCTCGGTCGCTGCTGTGGTGGCGTAAGTGTGAGGTTCCGCATACTATTCTTGGACTTAAGTCCCGAGTTTCCGGCAGGTTTTTGCTCGTATTCAGGGAAGCTCATTGCTGCAGCTGTGTCCCAGGAGAGAAAGGGTGTTTCTGTCCTTGCTCTGCTCTTTTAAGCTCTCCTCCGAGGCACAGTGCGTCACTGGATCCCTGAGAACTCATTGGATGCCGAAGTTGGAGCTTGGGTTGTCTGTTACGTGTGGAAGGGCAGCGATTGGTTCGGGGGTGAGATGATCGGCATTTGCTTGTGTGGCGGGGAGGGGTTCTGTCCCCTGGGCATGGTTGATGTTGGGCCATTAACTCGATGGCAACTGAATGGCCTTGACAAAGACCGAGCTTCGACCTCTTTGTTGTGTCCTCCGGGTTCCGGAAGGAGGGTAGTCCCAGCCTGCCAGTAGCTGGCTTCAGCTCCCAGAGCACAATTGCTGAGATTCGTCTTGGGCTCTCTGTTGCACTGTGATGGGGGTCGTTGCCATTGTGTGTGCACAAGTGTTTGCCCTGCCCCTGAGCTTGGTGACGTTGAGCCAGAAGCGGGCTCATTGTTCTCAGTCGGATTGATCGCCTTAGGCTGGGTCTTCCTGTTGCCCATTGATTGCGGGGGAATCTCTGTGCTGAGCCCAATGGCTCGCCTTAGCCTTTGGCTTTGTGTTTTCAAGTGAGGATGGGGCCCACTGTGTTGAGTGTTGGCATGTGTTTTGCTCTATTGGATCCCACTGTGGCTGGTTTTAAGGTTTGCTTACGGTGGTGATGTGTTGTGTGCCTGTTGTGTGGCTGGCTTTTGGGGTCAGCTTGAGAGCCAGAGGAGCCTTCGGTCGCCTTTCCTGAGCTTGCGGAAGCGCACTCAGAGTCTGAGCACAGCCCCCGCGGTTCTCGGTGAGGAGGTGCGTGTGGCGCGGGTTGTGGAGGGGAGGGAAGCGGAGTGGAGGCTGCGGTTGGTCCTGTGCGTTTCCCACTTCACTGGCTTTACCAAAGGGAGAGGCTTGTCTGAGTGTCACTCGTTTTTCCGCTTTTCGTTGCGCTCCGCCAGTTTCCCAGAGGCCATTCGGAGGTGTGCGCGGCCTGGGCTCCTGGGCTGATGAGGTGGTGTGTTGCCTCCTTGAAGTTTCCCGCCTTTGCAAGGCGCGCCTTCTCTGATGCTCTCGTCTCCCCTTGCGGCGCCTTCATTCCATTTCTTATCCTTTGCTGCCATCTTGTGGCTTCTTTTGAGATTGCTGTCTTTTTGGTCTTTCGGCGCATTCGTTTCTTTTGTTATCCTCTGCTGCCATCTTGTGGTCAGTGTTGGTTTAGCAGCCTATTTCATTGATGCTTTTTCGCGGCAGTGCATGTGTGTGCTTCCCTATTGCAGTTTCCTGTCTGTGTGTGTTCCATGTCTTCTACCGGATCCGTGTTTTCCAGCCCTTGATTTTAGCCTTCTAGTATTTGGTTGTCTGTGCCATGAAACACAGAGCGATTCTTTCCACATTCATTCCTATTGAGTAGGTGTGATCTGTTTCTCGGGGTGCTGTTTCGGTCCTAGGGGTTCTCTGCTGTATTTTGCTTGTTTTCTTGGCATTACGCTTCGTTGTGTGAGCGGTGGAAGGGGTGCTGTTAAGTTTGTTGCCGCAATGTGGAATGGAGTTTGAAAGTGCTGTCTCCTCATCCCCCCTTCTCTTTGCCGTTTGTTGCCCCGCATGTTCGTTGTTCCTTGCAGCAGTGATAGGTTGTGGTGTGGCACGGAGTGCGGCATTTCGTTGGGAAGGTCGTACGTGTGTAGTTTTTGTGTCAGCCGCAATTATGTGTTATTGTGCTGTTGTGTCCCAGTATAGTCACCTCCCAGTGCCCCTGAACTCTTCAATGGTGTGACCCTTTCTGTGCAGTTGCAATGAGTGGCAAGCATGCCTGGCTCCTGAGTGCGTGGCTAGCATGTGCCTTTGGGGCAAGTTTTCCAAATTTTCCTGTTCCTGGCTAGCTGCCGGCATATAGTGTTCAAGTTAGTGTAGTTTTTGTTTTGTTTTTATCAAAGGATGGTTTCCTTTTTTTGTTTTTCCACAGGACCGGCAACCCACAGTGTTCTGAGTCTTTGGAAGACGTTCTTCCTGCTAGTTGGCGTCCAGGTAGTTGTGCGCTTTTCTGGCTCGCTGTTGAGATGGCATTAATGAAGGATGGCTTATAGTATGTCTAGGCTGCCTGAAAAGTGCACTTTCCTTACTGTGTGGCAGCACCTTCTGTGCTCCACCTCAGCCCTGTAATAACGTGGTGGTGCAGTTTGTGGCCAGTACTGCCTTGTTGTATCCTTGGGGTCTCCTGTGTTGGGCGTGTGTTTGACTTGCAACATGGGTGCTGGTCAACAATGCATGTTTTTGTCCATGGGGAGCTTTGGTGTTCCCATGCTCTTCCATTTCTCAATCTTGTGGAAACAACCCCTGATGGTGTCCCTGGGTTTCCTCTGTCAGTGCCTGTTGTGTGGCCTTTGGCTATGATGTATTGAACGGATGAGAGAATTGTAAGTGTGGTTGTTCACATTGGCAAGGTATGTGGTTATTTTGTGTCCTTTGTCTTCCTAGGTCCTTTGTGTTCTCTTCCCTCTGGCACCGCCCCCCCCTCCCGCCGTCATCCACTTGGGAGCCATCTTGTAGTTTTGTGATGTCTCACCTAACACCACAATTAGTCTCTTCTCTCCCTTTCATATTCTAACTGTGTTTTTGTGTCTTCACAGCTCAGTCCAGTTTTATTGTTTCCTTTCTTTCATCCTGGCTGGATGTAGGGTCATGGTGACGGCTCAGTCCAGGTTTATTGTTTCCTTTCTTTCATCCTAGGTGGATGTAGGGTCATGGTGACAGTGCGATGAAGATCCAGTAGATAGTTGGCCAGTCAGCCGCAGGTTTTTCAGGTAGTTGTTGCTGGTGTTGTGCATTGTTAGCTGTGTCATGCCTGACGGTGTGCCGCTATATCCCTCCCCAGTTCCCTGTTCCCCGCAACCAAGGCAGTGCACTGTTCTGCCCCTTCCCTGCAACTGACATGAGTGGCCGATAGACCTTTTTCCTGCCTTTAGAAGCAAAGATGCTGGATGTTCTCGGGCGTCTGCTTCCTGTGCTGCCGCAAGCAAAGTTTTCTATGGTAATTGCATATCATCCTCTTCAACTTTTGCACCTCAATGCCCCCCAACACACACTTCCCATGTCTTGAGTTCCCACTGCTGCCTCTGATTTGTGAGTCCTCCACATGTGGTCTGTCTATGGTGTGTTTTCCCTTGGGCATTCCATGCTGATGTGGAATTTATTTGGTGTGTGAACCTGCTGGTAGTGTGTTCTGTGAAGTGCGATGTGTGGTCATGGATGCAACAATGCCATATTGCTGTAATGCTTGTGTTGGCAGTAGGCTGTGAAAGCCTGATTTGGCTGCTGGAAGCATTTTCCACCCACCGTTTTTCCAGTGAGGAAGTGTCGCGTGTCTTACAGTGATCACGTGAAAGTCCACAGAAGCCTGTTGTGGAGTTTGGTAGGTTTGGGTCCATGCTTCCATTCCATCTTTATCCATCGCTTATGAGCACAGGGTCCCATGGTGGAAGTCATCATGGTTTCTTTGGTGATGTCTGGTAGCCTTCAGGCACTGCAACTGTCCCTGAGTTTAGGGAGGTCTTGTGGTGTTGCGGTAAGGAAGTGTGGCAGGCATGAAAGTTCTGTCATGTCCGAGTCCTTTGTGTGCTGACTCTGGTATTTTTTTTCCTGGTTTCTGGGTCAGCCCTAATGCATTCCTTCACATTCCTTCCTGTTTTGAGATATAGTTCCTGTTGAGCTGGGAAGCAGCAACCTGTTGCTGAGCGCTCTCTCAAACTGGTGCATGTTCTTTCCACTGGTTGTCTTTCTCTGTTCCTATTCCATGAGGGACCTTTTTTTTCTTGGCAGCCTCATTGTTCTGTGTGTGCAGCAATGCCCTGGGCCCTTCCGGATCGTTGTGGTGCCTCTTTCACCCACAGTTCTCAGTTGCCTTCCTGTGAGGCGTGTTTTTCCTCATAGAATCTGTTGTCTTTTTCGGCTTTTCTGCTCGTGATTTCTTTTTGTTATCCTTTGCTGTCATCTTGTGCCCATTGTCGGAATTGCTGTGGCTGGGCTTTCTGGGCAAGTATTGTTCCTTTGGGATTCTCTGCTGCCATCGTGCGGAAATTGTTGGAATAGCAGTCAGTTACATGAAAAGTTTTTGTGAGCGGTGTTTAACCGTGATTTCTGTTTGTGGTGTTCTGTGTCTGCTTTCTGCCTTTTATCGGGCCATTCCTTTCCGTGATCTCTCATCCTGATTGCCGGGATTGATTCCTGAAAGACGATTTATTCGCGGTGCTGTAATTTGCATGCTATGGAACTGGTGTTTTCCGTGAGGGTGATTCGCAGCCCTGATCTCTTGGATGCTGGCGCTGTCCAGCATCTGAATCGTGGCATTGCTTTACTTCCTCTCATGATGCTTTTCAAATTCACAATTTCAAAACCAGTTACCTCCCGCCCCGTAGCTTCCTTGTTTCTTTGTTAACATGACCTAGATCGCTAAAATATATTTCATAGCACTTTCATGTTTGCAGTCTGCGAATTATTATCATCATCATCACCGTTATTAGTGCTTTTTTGAGGAGCATGTGGGAGGCTGTCCTTTGAAGGGGATGGTGGGGCATGCTTTTCGTCATGTGATGGTTCCGGTTGAGGTCCCTGAGGCTGTATCCCGTTATGTGGGACCACATTCATGTTCTACATATCCTTCTGTCACTGCGGTGTGTTAAACAGCCATGATGTGTTCTGGAGCTGGCATGGTAGGCCTTATGGGTGCTCTGCTTGGCAGGCCATTCACTTACATTGTGTGGCAGGTTTCCCTGTCAGGAAGCCGGTGCGCTTATTGCTATCACAGGTCATTCTTTTGTGGTGCCTTCCACTGCCCGTTCGTGGTGCTTGCGCCCTGCATGCCCGACCATTTCACACTCCGCCTGAGTGACGTGAGGGAGGTTCGGTTCTCTCCCAAGAGAAAGGAGCTGTTGTGCCAGCAATGGGCAACTCACCCAGGTTTACTGGATGCTGCGTAGGCACAATGCAAACTGCCATGAGACCTTTACTAAACCCCAGTTCCGAGTCCCAGTCCACAGGGTGCTCCAGGGGGAGCTGTCATGTTTACCCCCTTTGTCTGCTTCGCTGAGATGACTGTGGAGTCTTATCTGCTGTTTCTTCCGGTCCCAGTCTTGATTCCAACTGGTGTTTGTGCATGTGCGTGGCAGCTCCTTAGAGAGGATAGGTGGCATGCATACAGGGTAGTTTGCGCCAACCTCCCCTCTTTGAGGTTGTCTTTCCAGGGAAAATGCTTCCCTCGCTTACTTGGAATTAATAGGAAGTCTTGTTCAGCGAGGGGGTGTGTCTGTGGTTGTGCAGGCCTGCCATTGGTTGAAGAGTGGGTGGGTGTGATTATGTGTATTCACTTCCTTTGCAGGGAGGGGTGGTGTATGCTTGATCTCTTTCATGTTTGCCTATGGGCTCCATAGGAATGATATTTAGCGGTTGTCCGTATAGTCTTTGTGGTGCTGTCAGACTTATTGATGAAGGACACTCCACACTGGCCACGATAGCTTGTACATTGCTCATCTTTGTCTTGGAATTTGTTTTGCCAGGTGTCAAGGGAGACCCTTGTGCTGAGCCTCAGAATGTGCTCCGTGTGATCGCATGCCTCCGTGGGTTGCTTCATGGTTTCCTCCGGACGGACAGTGATGTGGGGTCCACCTGTCCTCCGCCTGACTTCGGGGACCAGCGTCCGAAGAAGCACGCAGTTGTTGGTGGCATTTTTCCTGGACTCCTGAAAGCACACGCTGCGTCTGAGCACAGACTCAGCGTTTCTCGGAGTGGAGGTGAGTGGCACGGGGGTTGCGGGGAGGGTAGTGCTGTGCGGGCTGTGACTTTGTATGTGGTTCCCCACATTCACGGTGGTGATTATTGAGTGAGTGTCTGGTTGTCCTTCGTTTTCTCGTTGTGAGTGATGGGTGTGTTGCGTTCCGCAGCAATCCCAGAGCTCATTGTCAGGCATTTTTGGCCATCGGCCCTTTCTGGATTCCTCTGCATTGCTGGCTTTGTCAATTGATTTAGGTTTCCCGCCTGTAAAGTGCACCTTCCCTCGGAAAATGTTCACTGTGATTTTGCCACTGCTCCTGATTGCCATTGCTTATCCTCTGCTGCCATCTTGTGGCCACTTTAGGAGTTGCTGTCTCTGTGCTTTTTTGACGCGTGGGTTTCATTTGTTATCTTCTGCTGCCATCTTGTGGCCATTTTCGGAATTGCTGTTCTTTGGCTTTTTTGTGAAGTATCGTTCCTTTTTTATTCTCTGCTGCCATCTTGTGGCCATTGTTGGTATACTGGCCGATTTCAGAAAAACTTTTGGGAGCTGTGCTTACAAGTGTTTTCTGGTAGTTGTTTTGCTCTGTGTATGTTTCCTGCCTTCCATCTGGTCTTTCTTTTTCGTCAACTCGGTTTCTGACTGCCGGGATTGATTCTTGTGTATTCTCAAAGACGATTTCTTCGCGGTTCGGGAATTTTTGTGTCATGCGAGCTGTTGTTGTCTGAGAAGTTCATTTGATGCTCCATGAATCTGTGCTGTCGTCTTATCTTTCCTTTGGGGGTGGTAATGCATCGTCTGCCATTTCGCTTTGATACCTCAATGTGCACCGAGGTGCGAGAGTGCTGTTCCCCGTTTCCCTTTCTCTGTTCCTTTTCCTTGTGTAGCGTGCTCTTTGATCCCGCCGGTGCTCCTTTTACCTTTCAGATGTTCAAGGCTGTATGCATGACTGCATGCATGCAGTATTTTCTTTCCCTTCTTGCTGGCATGTTTCCTGTTTGCTTCTTCACAGGCAGGAGGGGGCAGGGAGAGAGGTGGGAAATGGATGGTAGCGGTGCACTTCATGCCTGCCTTGTAAACGACTCTCCACGCGGGTATGTGCTTTTCTTCCCTCAAGGAACATGCAGTACACATGATTCGGACTTACCTGTCATGCTTGTGTCTTTAGGCTGTGGCTGTCTCCACTGAGGTTGGCCTGTTAAGGTGGCACGCAGGGCATTTCCCATTCTAGTTGGTCTGTGTCCTCAATCCTTGTTTTCCTTCCCTTGTGTGACTGCTTCCACTCTGTCTTTGGTGTCCTCGTGTTTTCACGGTCTTGAGTGGCCCCAAGACATTATAGCGGTTCACTGTTTTTGCCTTTCTGAACATTTTCCCGCTGATGCTTTCATGCCCTTGAGCATGCCTCCACATTTCCTGTGTCCTAGCATTTCCTGTCAGTGTTTGCAGCTCCGCTCTTATGTGTTTTCGATTGCTATTTGCTGGGAATTGTCTAGTTCCCTGTTGGCGTGTGTTTGCGGCAGAATTCGTTCCTGTGTGTGTTTTTCCTTGATGTCCCCCTGTCACATGTTCTCGGCTTGTATTCCTGCGCTGTATTGCGGTCACTTGCAATGAGTGCTCCATGGCGGTGGGCGTTAGCTACCCTGTGGACAGTGTGGTTTTGTGAGAACAGGTGTGCTGTTGCTTGGCAGAGAATTGCCGAGGGTCCTATTTGACGTGTATGCAGGCCTTTCCGTTGTGGCAGGTGCTCTTTCTTTTAGGTGCATTGTCGGCCAGTGTTTTAGCATTTGTTCTCGCTGACTTTTTCCCTGTTGGGTTAGGCTTCTCACTTCCCCAGGTCTTTACTGAGGTCCGCAAAGCATTGCTCGTGCCTTTGTTAAGGGTTATTTGTTGCGGTGTGCATGTGAAGGGCTGTCGTTACGCTCTTTTTGTTGTGGCATGGATTTTCCTGCATGCGGCATACGTTGCATCGCACCTTCCCTCTTCAGAGGGTGTTGCCATTGCTTGAGCGCTGTCTTCCTGTCAAATTATGTGTCAGCGTCAATGATGTCCTCCCGTTTATGTCAGGGCATTGTATCTTTGCTTGCTGTTGTGTGGTGGTGCACCTGAGAGGTTTCTCCTTTGCGGCAGGTAAGGTTGAGAAAGCTGAGGATGCACTTTTTTTGCAGTGACAGGTGGGTTCTGTTTCCTTTTATGGACTTTTATGCACTTTGTATTTGTCTCCTCTTGAGAGATTTGCCTCTCTATGGTCAGTTCCTGCAAGGTGTTCGTGTTTGCTTGCCATTGTGGTAGCTGTTGCTAGGCACAAGCGATTGTATTACACTTTACCTCTGCCAATCCTTTTCCCGTAATGTGTCATGGCAGCCTTGGTTCTCGATTTTTTTTCCTAAGCATTGGTGCTGCTCTTCATATCGCCGTATTTGATTGCATTGCTTCTTTTACTTGATTTTTACTTACTTCCATTTATCTTTGCTCATGAATGCTGTGCAGTGTTCATGTGGTTTGCATGGATGGTTTGATGCTTCAGTTTCTCATGCTGGCTGGGCAACTTTCTTGGCGTTCAGAAGTTACACATGCAAGGTGTCACTGATGCTTTTGTTGTTCCTGTGATGACTGAATTTGTTTTTTCGCTATTGTTTGTTGTCTTACCTGTGTGTAGGACCAGGGTTATCTGAGCCCATTGTGTGGCCACACTGCCAGTCTGTCCTGTGATGTCTGGCTCAGCCATCTTTACTTCTGTCCCAACCCTGTCTGTTATTGAAAACATTCTTTGTTGTGAGCTGTAAAGCTGCAAGCAAGTTGTGAGCACTTTCTCCTACGGTTGTATGTCCTTTGATGCTGTTTCTCAGTTCCCATTTCGTGGTTGCAGATTGCTTTTCTATGGGCCACTTGACTGTTATGTGCATGCGGCAGTGCCACAATGACTTGCATCCCAACTTTCTTTCTCCCATGCCTGCTGTTGCCATTGGTCTCTTGTCGTGTTACCTCCAAGCAAGTGCATTGCAGTACATTAGCCCCCTCCTCTCTGCCCTGTGATTTTTATATGCAGAGCATTGTGGGTGCTGTAGCCTCCTCCCCTCTTGGGTGCTGTTTCCAATGGTACCCATGGATCTGAGTAGCTGCAGCAGAATAGTCAGTAACAGCAGCGTGTGCTTTCCTGTGCAGCTGGGCAGCGAACCTCTCTGCTTCCTTGGTACTGATAACTGGGATTCTGTCGCTGTCCAGCAGCTTATTTAAGGCATTGCTTTGCTCTCTCCTTTTGTCCTTTTTCCATCTCAGAGCGTTTGCAGGTGTGTGGGCCAGAGAGGTGCCTTGTGTTCACGGCACTGCACGTAGTGCATTGGTAGTGGTCGTGTTGACTGTACTTTATCTGTCAGGGTCGTGAGGCCTTTTGCATTCACCCATTCATTCAACTACACTTGTCTCATGCCCTGTTGTGTCTTGCTGAGTATGACCAAGGTTGCTTAAATGGCCTTAATTACCTTTTAGTGTTTTCAGTTTCGATGTTATTATTATTATCATCATCAGCAGCAGTATTAGCGGGTTTTTTTAAGGCCATGTTGTAGCCTGTCCTTATTTGAAGGGGATGTTGTGGCGCGGTGTTCACTATGTGCAGCTTCAGTGTTGAGGTTTCTGATACTATCATTCCTCCTGTTGAACTTCATTTCTGTTGCATGCATTATTCTGTCGCTTAGCTGTCTGATGCAGCTGTAGTGCCTCCGAGAGGAGCTGGCATGGTAGGCCTCATGGGTGCTCTGCTTAGCGAGGCACTCACTACCATCGCTTGATGCAGGGAGGGCAGCGATGTTTGGATTGTGCCTTCTGGTGTGGGTCCCCTCCTTCACTGTGGTGACCACTGAGTGAGTGAGTGAGTGAGTGAGTGAGTGTCTCCTTGTCCCAAGAGAAGGTGCTGTCTTGGCAAGTCACCCAGGTGCAATGGTTGCAGCTCAGGCCACGCTGCAAAGTGCAATGGGCCATTTACAGGACCTAAGTACCGAGTCCCAGTCCACACAGTGCTCCCAGGGGAGCTGCTATGTTTCCCCTCCATTCTGTGATGCAGTGTGATGACTGTGGAGTCTTGCCTGATGTTCCTTTAGGTCCCAGTCTTGATTCCAACTGCTCTTTGTGCATGTGCGTGTGAGCTTCTTACAGGGGAGTGCTATGATGCAGAAATGTCAGTTAGCGCTCTGCTCTCCTCTTTTCGACTGTCCTTCTAGGGAAAATGTGTCCCTGGCCTGGGTGGAATTTATAGGAAGTGTTGTGCGGTGAGTGGGGTGTGTGTTCGGCTGTACGGATCAGCAATTGGTTCAAGAGTGAGTGAGACTATGTGATTTCAAATATTTTGCAGGGTGGGGTGCTGCAGGCTTGACCAGCCTCTTGTTTGCCTAGGAGATCCATAGGCTTGACTTTTACCCATTCCCTGCACGCCCTTTGTGGTGCTCTCATAGTTCTTGAGGGAAGGAACTCCACAATTGCCGTGATAGCTTGTGCGTTGTTCATCTTTGACTTGCTCTTTGTTTTGCCAGGTGTCGAGGGAGATCCTTGTGCTGAGTCTCGGAATGTGCCCCATGTCATTGGATGCCTCCGTGTGTTGCTGTATGGTTTTTTGCGGTCGGTGATGTGGGGGCCACCTGTCGTCTGCCTGAATTTGGGAACCAGCGTCTGAAGAAGAGCGCCCCTGTTCGTTGCATTTGTCCTGCAATCTTGAAAGCACACATTGAGCCTGAGCACACACCGGCGTTTCCCATTGTGGAGGTAAGTAGAACAGTGTATGCGGGTAGGACAGTGCTGGGCGCACTGTGACTTCCTGCGTCGGTTCCTGCCTTCACTGCGGTGACCAGTCAGTGAGTGTCTGCTTTTCCTTCGCTTTCTTGTGCCGATTTGTGTGCGTTGCGTTCCGCAGGCAGCCCAGAGCTCATTGGCAGGCGTTAGTGGCCATTGCCTCTTTCTGGAATCCTGCGCATTGATGGCTCTGTGATTTATTTTCCGTTTCCCGCCTGTGAGGCCCACCTTCCCTTGAAGATGTTTCAGAAAGCTTTTGCAGCTGCTCCTGAATGTCATCTTTTTAAAGTGCTGCCATCTTGTGGCCACTCTAGGACTTGCTGTCTCTTTGCATTTTTGACGCTTGGATTTCATTTGTGAACCTCTGCTGCCATCTTGTGGCCATTGTTGGGGTGCACCCTTTTTTGGAAAAGGTTTCCGGTTGCGGTGTTTAGGTGTGGTGTCTGTTTGCAGTTATGGTTTGCGTGTGTTTTTGGTCTTCTGTATTGTCGTTCTCTTTGCTCTTTTGTGTTTCTGATTGCTGGGATTGATTTCTCTGTGCCCTGAAAGATGATTCCTTCGCAGTGTGCTCCTTCTGATGCTATGTGCACTGTATTTTCGGGAGAGGATGATTAGGAGCGCCATGGATGTGTGCTGCCGCCTGCTCTTTTGTTTGGGGGTGGCAGGGCATTGTGTGTCGGTTCGTTTTCATGGCGCAATGTGCAATGAGGTCCTAGCTAGGCTGCTGTTCCTGCTGTTTCCCTTTCTGTGTGTCTTCTCTTTGCCCTGTGTGCTCTTCGATCCTGCCACTGTTCCTTTCTGCTTTCAGATGCTGTAGGGCAGCGGTTCTCAACCTGTGGGTCGCGGCACCTTTGGGGGTCGAGCAACACTTTCACAGGGGTAGCTTAAGAGCATTCGAAAGCGCACATGTGATTCATAGCATTTGAAAAATTACAGTGATGAAGTACCAACGGAGAAATGTGGTTGTGGGTCTCCACAACATGCGGAAGTGTGTTCAAGACTCGCGGACTTACAAAGCTTGAGAGCCACTGCTGTAGGGTGCGTGTGTGCGTGCATGCATTTCATTTTCTTTTGGGTCGACATGTTTTTCCTTGGCATGTTTTCCGTGTAAGTATTTACAGACAGGAAGGGGCAAGGATATAGGCTGGAAAATGGATGTCAGGGATGTATTTCATACCTGCCTCCTGCCTGGCTCTTCCCACGGGTCTGTGCTGTCCCTCCTCAAAGGCACCTGAACTAATATTGATTATGATTTGCCTGCAACCCTCACGTCCTCAGCTTGCTGCTGTGTCCATAGAGGTGAGCCTCTTTGTGCTGCACGCTGGGCATTTCCCATTGTAGTAGGTCTGTGTCCTTGCCTCTGCTTTTCCTTGTGTGGTCGGACTCTTGCCATTCTGCCTTGCCTGCCCTTATGTTTGCAATGCAGTGTGTGTGACAGAAATGATTGCGGTTCCTTGTATTTTCATTTTTTGCTTTTTCTTTCCTGATGCCTTCGTGCCGCCGTTGCTGCCTACATATTGCCTTTGTGCCTGCTTTTCCAGCTAGTGTTTGCTGTGTGTTCCATTTCTATGCTCTGTGTGCTGCTGTGCGCTGTGCAGTGTCATTTCTCTGGTTGGTCTGTGATTATGGTAGGATGCCTTGATGTCTGTGTCATTCTCTTAAGGTTCACTAACATCCCATTGACCAGGTTCCTGTGTTACGTGCATGCAGACCTTTCCTTTGTAGATGTTGCTCTTTATTCTGGGTCCTTGCCCTGGCAGCCAGTGTTTGATCCTGTGGTGTGGAAGGCCTTTTCCTTGGTCGGATGGGGTTAGCATTTCTGCAGGTCCTTACTGAGGTCTGCATTGTTCTGCTTGCCGCTGTTGACGCCGGTTCATTGCAGTGTGCATGTGTGCAGCAGTGGGTGTTGGAGACCCGCTCTGACATGGAAAGGGTTACTTGAAAGTAAGAGGCCACGACTGGAAAAAGAAGAGACAGAAAGTGGGGATCGGGAGGACCAACATCAGGGATGCTGCTGAAGGCAAGTTTATTAAGAAGCACTAATGTATTCATAGGTTACTGTTTCTGAGATCACTGCCAGGCATGAGCCTGGGCGCATAGCCAAGCATTCATTATTCTTTGCAAAAGTTTACTTTTTATCCTGTGCTTGACACGCCTTTCTTGTAGGTACAGTTCTTCCTCAAGGACATCTACTGTGTTTCCTAGCTTTTTAACCACGTACGCTTGCCTGACCCCTAGGCTTAGGATACTCTGTTCACAAGTGACCCAGCTTACAGGGAGGCTATTAGTCAAAGACCCTTCTTTAAGTCTCCCTGCAGGGGAGGCTCTGCAAGCTTCCCACAATTCCCCCTCCTTTATTATAAATGGTCAAATATTTCCCTTATTTTCTGGTGCAGTTGCACCTGTTTCTCATTAATCATAATTTCAGTGAACTGTACCACAAGTAATTGGCAGCCAAACAACAGGACAAGAATTACAATCGAAATGCATATAGCTATGGTTCCCAGATATGAAACATGTCGCCGTAGATCTTCGATGGAAGGGAGCTGATCTCTTAAGCTAGAAATAAATTGCTCAGCTTCTTTAGCAATATCTATATCAAGTCTAGGATTCTCCATAATATCTTGAATTTCCCTATGTAATTTTGGTATGTTAAGAGATGTATTAGTATTGTGCCATATACCGTTTAAACGATTTTGTATTTGTGACTAATTATATATGCTATTGTTATATACGTAAGGAGTGACACAGATATAATGATATTTACTATGACATTGCAAAATAGTCTTTGTTTCTAGGCCAGAAAGTCCTTCTCCAATAACTCTCACTATATCATATAAGGTATTAAGTCTCTTTTCTATCTCTCGATCCCAATATTCCTGTGTTTCCAATGTACGACTGACATTTATACCTAAGGAATCAACAAAATCTGCAGTTTGTATACTGGTTGATAAAGAAACAGCAGCTGTGGCTGTAGTAGCTATCATGGTTATTAAAGCTACCATGCCAGCTATTAGCATGGCCACAAATCTCTTATTTCAGCTCAGCTGAATTTTAGCATCTTGTATAAGGGCCATGGCAACATTATCATGCCAATTCTCAGTGAAGTTAACAGGTGCAAACACAAAAGCAGGCTGTACTAAAAGTAATGCGACATTCTGAGTATTATTAATTCAATTACTGAGAATGCAATTATGACAGCATGCATTAAAAACTCAAGTCTTATTATTCTTGTTATTACTTATAGATCCTATGAGTAAACCATAAGGCTCAGGAACACACGAGGCAACACTAACATTCCAACTATTTCCGCTTGCACTTATTATGCCAGTAGTAGGAGAAGTGATGTTCACTCTTGAAATTTTAGCATACCTTACACTAGCTGCATTGTTTCCACAAGTCTGTTTGCCAAGTCTTACTATTTCCAGTCTATATCCCAGCGACTAAGTTCTGTGGTGTATATTGGTCTCAGAAATCTGACCAGTCACAAAGGAATTTATTGCATACAGTCTTGTTGATGTGACAAGTATGCCAGCTCAGTCTTCAAGCATTCCGAGATACCTGGGGTTTACAAGGTGGTATTCATTGAGGAGGTTGGCCAGACCCCCTCATTGAACAGTTAAAAGATGGATATAGCATGTCTATCCCCCCGTGTATTCCCTTTGATGAATTCTTATCATCATCGTCCACTCTCTGGAGCTGCGTATAGTATTCTGTATTGTTCCGAGTAAAACAAATGGGATAATGCATACTGAGGCCAGTATGATTAAGGTTGTCCACTTGTACAGGCCAAATACGATCTGATGACCTTACGCCCATAACCTTAGTGTCATTAGTGTGCACAGCCACTGTGGCATCATCCCAAGTCATTGGATGTAGTACTGGAGGATGTGGAACATAAGTCCAATGTTCATGTCCTTGTGCAGGAACAAAAGGAAAAAAGACAATCCAGATCACTGAAAGCAACTTAGCACCTGTAGGTAGGAACCGATGGATTATGTCCTGTATGTCAGCGTGTTTGCAGTGTCATCCGCTGTATTCTCCTTCGTAACTTGGCAACTCGTTTTTTGGGCATGTCTCCCACACCGTTCAGGTAACCACCGTGGAGATGGTGCATGTGTGGGATAAGCACAGGCATAATCTCTTCCCCAAATCAGAACTGGGTCAAAGCCATGAAATTCATTAGTTAAAGGATCTTTCCAGTATGCCATTGGTTGTTCCTGACATGTAGGATTCCAAAAGCGATCTGCGCCAGAATGTCCATTATTGTCTACCATTACAAAATTTAATAGAAAAAGTGTATGAGACAGTTATGCGGCTGGAGATTTATATTCCATCTCCCCCTTTTTTAATTTAAACAATTCATTCTTCAAGGTTAAGTGAGCCCTTTCCACTATTCCTTGTCCTTGGGGATTACATGGAATGCCTGTCTTGAGAGAAATATTAAGCATAAAGCAAAACTGATGAAATGATTTACTAGTATGTGTAGGGCCATTATATGTCTTTATATATTTAGGAATGCCCAGGACTGAAAAACAAGCGAGTGAATGTGTCTGCATGGCACGAGTAGTTTCAGAGGCTGTGCACGAAGCCTATAAGAATCCAGAAAAAGTGTAAATAGTAACATGCACATATTTTATTTTCCCAAAAGCACAAACATGTGTTATATCCATTTGCCATAAATCATTAGGCCTCAAACCTCGGTGATTGACCCCAAAATGAGGAACGGGCAACAATTGTGCACATTGAGTGCAACTTTTCCCTATGCCACGTGCAGCATCACGAGACATTTAAAACTGCAGTCTCGGGGCTCTAGAAGATTGATAATGTAGCTGGTGAGAAGCTTGTGCCTGTTCTACAGAAATAAGAGCTGCTACACTGTTTTTGTGATAAAATCGGCATGAGAATTCCCCAAAGATAAAGGTCCAGGTAAATTCATATGACCTCGAAGGTGTCCAATAAAACAAGGGTTTTTACGGTTGTGTGTTAATTGTTGTGAATGTAAAAAAAATGAATGAATAGTATTGTTATCATCACGAATAAATGGTGCACACTATAAATGATGTAAGCCAGTAACTGCATATTGACTATCGGAATAAATGTTTGAAGGTTCATTATATAGAAGAAAACATTGCATAAGTGGAAATAGTTCTCTTTGTTGGGCAGATTTATATGTTGCTTGCCAAATGTGATCAGTATCCTCTGTGGATACTGCAGCTTCTCCACTGGAAGATCCATCAGTAAAAGCAGGTCGTGCAGTAGAAATATTTATTTTCTTAGGAAAAATAAATGTCCTAGTACTTGCAAATTGAAGTAACCTATTGTTAGGTAGCTGAAAAGTTACTGTACCCATAAAATTAGCAAGGTCCTTGGTACAATACAGTAACCATTCAGTTTGTTCTTCTGTGTAAGGAGCTACAATTTCATCAGGATCTTTCCCTACATGTGACACACTTTCCTTCCACTCTGAATTCTTTGAACAACTAAAATATAATAAGCATCTAAACTACGGGAAGGAGACGTGTGGCCATGGATTCCATACAAAAGTCCTTGTTGGTACACTGCTCCGGTAGGAGTATGTGGAGTTCCTAAGATAATTAACTTCCAAGGTTGAGAATAGTCACAGTAAGAAAGCTGAGCTTGTGAAAGAGCTTCATTAACTATTTTAAGAGCTTGAACAGCTTGAGGTGTCGGCTTTTGAGGTGAAGCAGGATCAGCATCCCCTTGTAAAACTTCAAAAAGAGGACGCAATTGAGCTGTGGTAATGCGTAAGGAAGACGTATCCAATTAATGTCTCTAAGCAATCATTGAAAATCTCTAAGAGTTTTCAAATGTTCGGTTCGAATTGCAATCTTTTGATGTTTACATTCTTTAGGGTGTAAGGAGAAGCGTAGATAATTAAAAGGTTCCTGGGTTTGCACTTTATTATCTGCTATCAATAATCCCAATTGTTTAGAAGATTTTTGTAAGGCCCCATAAGCATTGGGAAGAGTGCACTGGGAAGAGTGGGCTAGCACAATATCGTCCATGTGATGTATAATATAAAAATCAGGATACTGAGCTCTGACTGGAGCGATGGCTAGAGCTACAAATTGTTGACATAAAGTAGGGCTGTGGCTAGGGTGGGTTCTCTGGAGGAGGGGGCGACATCAAGTCTACTGGCTTCTGTGGAGCAGTAGGATTCAAGTCTTTCTCCTCCTCTAACCTTTTTTCCTGTACCAGACCCTCAGAGCATCGATGTCCCTCATGTCTTGGATCTAAGAAATTCCAATTACATTCCACAGGGAGAAGGTGTCCACCGGGACCTTCTCTGGCCCGTGGGCAGAATAGGATTCCCGGAGATTTTTTCCTACTCTTCCATGTTTCAAGATCTACTGCCCCTTCTTCTTGCTTAACTGCCAATATCCTCCCTCCGGTTCCCCAGTCCAGTTCCTTGACTCCCTTTCCTATTGTGAGTCAGAGGAAGACCATTTCCACAAAAGGGAGAAACAGAAATAGTGGGAGTTTCAAAGAAAACTACAGATGGCTGCTATAGTAGTGCCCCCTTCCAAAGCCTGGGGTCCAACCTGTGGAGAAGAATGACTCTTAGTCAGCCTGGAAAGATGAGGGTGTGTAGGGAGATTTATTGTGAACTGGAAGCCTTGATGACCACCTGAAAGAAAAGATCTTTAATCCAGTCACAGATGCTAAAATAAAACAACATATTAATAATAACTCCAGCCGCAGTTCAGCCTTAGATGGCTCACATTGGGCTATGATGTCACAGGCAGGGACAGGGTCTGTAACTCTCTCTGCCCTGCAGAGCTGTAAGCCCTGACCCTGGAAGTCTCCAACCACCAAAAGACATAAGATAGCCATAAATAAAAGTTCTTTGTCCTTTGAAATGTTACAAATTTATGCCTAGGACTTTAAAATTTCCTATAGCAAATTCACAAGGGTGAAGGCATCCACAGAGACCCCATATCTCTTACCCCTCCTTTTAAAAGTTCAGAAGAATTTTTAATGATGCATTCAACAGGACTGAGATGGCCTTCCTTTGAGTTTTCCTGTCCCATTTTTCTTGTTCTAATTCTATAATCTTTTACACAAATGCCAATTCCAAAACCTATCAGGAACGTCACAAAGCACACTTCTCCTAGTAATGAGCATCCAGTCAGCCGCGGCTTCTCATGCATACCTTTCTCATGCACTCACACACCCGAAAGTTCTTCTCGGTCAGAAATTAAATGTGAACAGGGAAAATACTGAAACAAAACAGAGAAAACAGACAAAAAGACACACTAAGTGCTTAAAAAGCAATGCAACAGATGACATGTCCTTGAGGGCAGACCACACCGGGGCCCCACATGTCGTCACGTTGGGGCCTGTACCGGGAGATTCCGCGGCGTCCCGCTCTCCTCAGGTCCCTTAGATTCTGCAGTTGACTGATCGTCTATTGCGGCAGCAAATACACCTTCCTCACCATCGTGATGATGAGCAGCTTGCTCCTCAAGGTCTTCCTAATCATTAGGGGAAAGCTCATTTCCCTTTCTGAACTTTGTAAGTGATGGATCTCACTTAGGTTTGCTTTCTGGTGCCTCCAGAAGAGCTTTTAAAAACTCTTGATAAGTCTGTGTTTGACAGACATTAGTGACAGCATTATCTGTCTGAACTCCCTGTTCCATAGAGACCCTCTCAGGGGCAGAGAGCACTGTGGGTTCTTCATAGTTTGGAGGGTTAGAGGTACTTGCTGTGGGAACAGGCGGTAAGGGAGAATTTGGCGGAGAAAAATTTGTTACCGATTGGGACCGAGTAAGTGTCCCATAAGCAGCCGCTTTTCTCCACTTATGTGCCTCACTATCAGTTACCATGCAATATTTAATAACAGACCACATAACAAAAGCGTCAACAGGCACGGCCTCTGGTCCATGAGCTTGAAAATAGCCCTCAATCCTTTTACCTACTTTCCTCCATGTTTCATTATCAATAGTACCTCATTCTGGAGACCAAGGGCACACCTGTCTTACAAACACAAGAGAATTAGAGAGTTGCTTAGAATCTACATTAACAGCACGCATTGACAAAGAGCTATGCAACACTTGTACAAAAAGTTCAGAACTATTGCTTTGCCCCAGATTTCATACTCCCGATTGACTCAATATCAATGCTGGCGACCACAAATACTCACGTACTCACGTAATCACTTATTACGCGCAAACTTGTGCCGGGTCGACCCTGTAGTGCTTTTAGGTCCTTGTTCCGGGCGCCATCTGTCCGAGACCCACTCCGACATGGACAGGGTTCCATGCAAGTAAGAGGCTACGACTGGAAAAAGAAGAGACTCAAAGTGGTGATCGGGAGGACCAATAACAGGGATGCTGCTGAAGGCAAGTTTATTAAGAAGCACTAATGTGTTCATAGATAACTGTTTCTGAGATGACTGCCAGACATGAACATTGGTGCATAGCCATGCATTCATCATTTCCTGCTAAAGTTTACTTTTTATCCTGTGCTTGACGCGCCTTTCTTGTATGTACAGTTCTTCCTCAAGGACATCTAATCTGTTTCATAGGTTTTTAACCACGTACACTTTTCTGACCCCTAGCCTTAGGACACTCTGTTTACAAGTGACCCAGCTTACAGGGAGACTGTTAGTGAAAGACCCTTTCCAAGGCCCTTCTTTAAGCCTCCCTGCAAGCTTCCCACAAGTGGGTTTGTCATGTATGTTGTGTCCTGGATTTCCCTGCTTGTGGTGTACGTTGCAGCATGTGTTTTCAGTTCAGACGATGGTACCAGCAAGTGGTTGTGGGTTCTCTTCTTGGCCATTGATGTCGCTTTGTTTTTTCTTGCCTCCCATCTTACTGATGGCCTGGTTGGTATGCTTGTGTGCAGTTGCGTGCAGGTGGATGTGAGTGGTTTTTCTTCTGTGCCTGCTGTAGTTGGGAAAGCAGAAGGTGCAGCTGCAGTGCTTTGCAGGATGCTCTTTCCCTGTGTGGATTGTGATTCATTGTCTGTTCATGACGCATTTGTGTGTGTGCGGTGTTGCTCTGGCAATCATTTACCCTTTTTCTGCCATGGCTCCAGAATAATTTTATGTTCTTTGTGGTGCTCTGCAGAGCATCTTTTGTGAGTGAGTCTCTTCACTCTCTTTTTTCGACTTTCATGCATTTATGCCTGACCACCATTGGTGTGCCGTGTTCTTGTGGTTTATGTGTTTGCTTGTGTGTTTAGGTTTCTCAAGGTTGGCTGACACAGTTCCTTGATATGTGAAAGGTCACATGTGCAAGGCATCCGCGATGCTATTGGTGCTCGTCCGTTGACTTTTTTTGCTTTCGCCCTATGGTTTGTTCTCTTAGATGTGTGCAGGACCAGGGGTTCTGTGTTTATGTGTTTGTTGCTTTGCTGCTTTTTTCTAACGCTTTTTGCCCCCTTCAGGTTAGATATCTTTAGACTTAGAGGGGAGGAGGTGGGAGAGGGGAAGTCAGGAAGCCAGACTGGAAAACAGGAGAAGGGGCTAGAGGCAGGGGGGAAGGAGAGGGAGAGGAGAAGGAAAGAACATAGGAAAATCGAGAATGGATGGTAGGAAGAGGAAGGGAGGGGGAGGAGAGAGGGTATGTGGAGGCTATTATGGTGTGGGTGGTTGTGTGGACTTTATCCTCTGACTGTCGCTCTGGCTTTGTTGCTTGCCAGTCAGCCAGTGTGCAGATATTTGTTCCACGACAGCCTGGCAGCGATTATCTCTCAGGCTACCAATGTGTAGGTCGGGCTGACTTAATGGTTAGTTTTGTACGTAGGTGGGATCTCGGTCACTAATTGTGTGTGAATACTTCTCTTGTAGATGTGTGCAGGGTCCACTGGTGACCAGTGAGCCGGTAAGGAGTTGGCCACTAGCTACTCTGCTATTAGCCAGGAGGTGGGTGAGTGGATAGCTGTGACGACTCAGGTGCTTGGTGGCTGTCTCAGATTGTTTTGATGGTAGGTGCTTACCTGGTGGCTAGTTACATGGTGGACAGCTGCTTGCTGGTAAGTTCCAGATTGGCGAATTAACTGATGATCGTTTAGGTTGTGAGCAGTTAGTTGCTTAGCAGTTAGTTGGTGATTGCTTAGGCGGTGACTGCTTAGCTGGTGAATATGTGCCTGTTGAATGCATTCTTACTTTCTGCTTGCCTTAACATTTATCTGGTGACTGCTTAGTAGTTACATGGTTATAGTTTTATGGTTGCTTGTTGCTTGATAAGAAGGTAGGTGGTGAGGTCTTCGATAACAATTCTGTTGGTTATTGCTTGAGTGCTGTGTAGTTGCTACGTGCCTGCTTCGTAGGTGCCTGCCGCCTGGTTACCTGGTGACTACGTGGCTGTTGGCTAGTTAATTAGTTAGTAGCTACCTGGTGACCAATTACTTGGTGCATGGGTGACTGTTATTCAGTAAGGTGGTTACTAGTTACCTTGTTAGTAGTAGGTGCTTGCCTGGTTACCAGTTACTTGGATGATTGTTACTTGGTTGCTAGGGAGCTGGTTCCTGGTTACCTGGTTGCTGGTAAGCTAGTCACTGCTTTCCTGGTTACTGGTGACCTGGTTAGTGGGTACCTGGTTGCTAGTTAGCTGGTTACTCTTTAGCTGCATACTAGTTACCTGGTTACTGCTTAGTTGCTTACTGGTTATATGGTTGCCAGTTACCCTGTTGCTAGTTAGTTGGTTAGTCGTTAGCTGATTAATAGTTGGCTACTAGTTTTCCGCTAG
>JAAGEH010000670.1:0-12351 GCA_011751065.1 Lasiurus cinereus | reverse complement strand
CAAAGCCTGTCACTTGGACAAGCCCCTGCTCTCTGACAGTATCTGGGCGAACCATATTTTCAAGCCATTCAGTTTGACAAACTTCTTTTCAAGGACAGTCACAAGGACAACCTTCTTCTCAATGCCAGTCAGTTGGACAAGACCCTGATCTTTCACAGTCCCTTGGACAATGTTATTCTCAATTCCTGTAATTTGGTCAAGCTTATTGTCAGACCTAGTCACTTCAATAAGCCTCTGCTCTATGACAGTCACTTGGACCAACTTATTCTCAATGGCAGTAACTTGGACAAGCCCCTGATCTATTAGTCACTTGGACTTCATTATTGTAAATGCCAGTCAAATGGACAAGACTCTGCTCTCTGATAGTCACTTGTGCAACCATATTCTCAAAGCCAGTGACATGGACAAGCCGCTGCTCTCTCATAGTCACTTGGACAACCTTATACTCAATGCCTGTCACTTGGACAAGACCCTCCACTCTAATAGTCTCTTGTAAAGTACTGTCCTCAATGGTAGTCACTTGGAAAACCTTATTCTTAATGACATTCAATTGCAGAACACCCTGCTCTGTGCCAGTCTCATGGACAAGCTGACCCACTGGCCTTCACTTGGACAAACTTATATTCACTGCTTGCTGGTCACATGGAGTAGCCCCGTCTTTCACCCTCTCACTTGCACAACCTTATTCTCAAAGACCATCACTTGCACAAGCCCCTGCTCTATGACATTCATTTCAAAAACCATATACTCACTGTCAGTCACTTGCACAAACTTCTTCTCAATGTCAGTATTTGGACAACCTTATTCTCAATGCCAGTCACTTTGACAACCTTATTCTCAATGACAGTCACTTGGATAACGTTCCCCATGCCAAAGTCTCCACCAGTCTCATGACAAACCTGGTTTTTAATTGTACTCACTTAATCACGCCCAGCTAGCTCAGTTGGTAGAGCATGAAACTCTTAATTATAGTCACTTGCACAATCTTATCCTCAAAGACAGTGAGTTGTACAACCATAATTTCAAAGCCTGTCACTGATACAAGACTCTGGTCTCTGACGGTGACTTGGGAAACCTTATTCTTAATTCCAATAACTTGAACAAGCCACTACTCTCAGCAGTTCACTTGAACAACATCACTCTCAATGCCAGTCACTTGTACCAGACCGTTCTCAATGCCAGTCATTTGGACAAGTCCCTACTCTATGTCAGTCTCTCGTACAACCTTATTCTCAATAAGAGTCACTTGGACAACCATATACTAAATACCAGTGACATAGACAAGCCCCTGCTCTCTGACAGTCACTTGGACAACCTTGTTCTCAATGCCAGTGACTTGGACAGGAGCCTGCTCCCTCAAGGTCACTCGACCCAACTTATTCTCAACCCCTGTCAATAGGACAACCTTATTCTCCATTCCAGTCACTTAGACAAGCCCCTTCTCTCAACAGTTCACTTGGACAATGTAATTCCCAATGCCAGTAACTAGGAGAAGACCATTCTCAATGGCAGTCACTTGGCTAACCTTATTCTCAATGCCACTGACTTGCACAAGACCCTGCTCTCTGACAGTCACTTGAACAATATTTTCCTCAATGGCAGACACTTGGAAAGCATTATTCTCCATACAAGTCAATTTCAGAACACCCTGCTGTATGCCAGTCTCATTGATAAGCCTCAGCCCTCTGCCCTTTACTTGGACAAATATATTTTCTATCCTAGTCACGTGGACAAACCCTGTCTCTTAGGCAGTCACTTGCACAACCATATTCTCAATGCCAATGACTTGGAAAAGCCGCTGCTCTCTCACAGTGACTTGGAAAACTTTATTCTCAAAGCCCTTCCCTTGTACAACCTTATACTCAATACCAGTGACTTGGCAAGCCCCTGCTCTCTCCCAGTCACTTAGACAACCTTATTTTCAGTGCAAGTCACATGAACAAGACCCTCATCACTGGCTATCATTGGACAACCTTATTCTCAATTCCAGTCACTCAGACCACCTTATTTTCAAGGCCAATCTCTTAGACCACCTTATTTATAATGCCATTGACTTTGTCAAGCTCTTGCTCTCTGACTATCACTTGGACAAACTTATGCTAAATCCCAGTCACTTAAACAATATTTTCCTCAATGGCAGTCACTTGGAAAACCTTATTCTTCATGCCAGTCAATTTCAGAATTCCCTCCTCTGTGCCAGTCTCATCGATAAGCCTCATCCCTCTGCCTTCACTTGGACAAAATAATATTCAATGCTGGTCACGTGGACAAGTCCCATCTCTCAACATATCACTTGCATAAACTTATTCTCAGTGCCAGCCTCTTCAAAAAGACCCTACTCTTTGACAGTCTCACAAACAACCTGATTCTCAATCCAGTCACTTGTACAATCTTATTCTCAAAAACAGTCACTCAGATAACCATCTTCTCAATGCTGATCACTGATACAAGATCTTTGTCAAGGACAGAAACTTGGAAAACCTTACTCTCAATTCCAATAACTTGGACAAGACCCTACTGTCAGCCATTCACCTGGACAAGGTCATTCCCATTGCCAGTCACTTGTACCAGACCAATCTCAATGCCAGTCAGTTGGACAAGCCCCTACTCTATGTCAGTGTCTTGTATAACTTTATTCTCAATGCCTGTCAATTGGACAACCATATAGTAAATGCCAATGCCTTAGATAAGTTACTGCTCTCTGACAGTCACTTGGACAACCTTGTTCTCAATGGCTGTCACTCAGACAACCTTGATCTACATGTCAGTGACTTGGACAAGCACTTGCTCTGTCACAGTCACTCGACAAAATGTATTCTCAATCCTTGTCACTTGGAAAAGCCCCTACTTTCTCTAAGTCACTCAGACAAGTTTATTCTCAATATCAGTTACTTAGACAAACTCCTGCTTTTTCACAGTCACTTGGCTAACCTTATTCTCAAAGACAGTCACTGAGACAATCATATTCTCAATGCCGATTAATTGTAGAAGACTCTAGTCTATGAAAGCATTGGGACAATCTTATTCACAATGCCAGTCATTTGGACTACCTTATTTTGAATATCATTCAATTGGACAAACGCCTGCTCTCTAACTATCATTTGGAAAACCATATTCTCAATGCTAGTCACTTGGACAATCTTATTCTCAATGCCAGACACTTGGCCAGCCTTATTCTTAATTCCAGTGACTTGGACAAGGCCCTCCTCTCTCACAGTCACTAGGACAATGTTATTCTCAATACCTGTGACTTGGACAACCTTATTCACAATGCCAGTCACTTGGAAATCCTTATTCTGAATACCAGTCACATGTACAAGTCCCTGCACTTTGACAGTCACTTAGACAACCACGTACTCAATGTGATTCACTTGGACAACACTTTTCTCAATAGCAGTCATTGTAACTATCCTCTTTTCAATGCCAGTGACATGGACAACGTTATTCTCAAAACCAATGATTGGACAACGTTATTCTCAATGGCAGTCATTTGAACAACCTTATTCTCGATGGAAGTAACTTGGACAAGCCGTGCTCTCTCTCATTCACTTGGAAAACCTTATTCTCAATGCCAGTCACATGGACAAGACCCTGCTCTCTCTCAGTCACTTGGACAACCGTACTCTCAGTGCTCTCTGAGAGTAACTAGGACAACCTTATTCTCAGTGGCATTCACTTGGACAATTTTATTCTTAAGTACAGTCACTTGGCCATGACCCTGCTCTTTCACAGTCACTTGGACATCCATATACTCAAAGCCAATGGACTGCAAAACACTTTTTCTAATGGAAATCACTTAGACAACTTTCCTTTCAATGCCAGTAATATGGTCAACCTTATTCTCAAATCCAGACACTTGGACAAGCCACTGCTCTCTGACAGTAACTTGGAGAACCATATTCTCAATGCCTGTAATTTGGACAGTCTTATTCTCAGAGCCAGTCACCTGGACAAGCCTCTGCTCTCTGACAGTCATTTGGAAAACCATATTCTCACCGCCAGTTCCATGGACAACCTTATTCTCAATGCCTGTCTCTTGACAAGACGCTGCTATTTCACAGTCACTTGGCCAACTTTATTCTCAAAGCCAGTACAGGGCTGTGATCTCTGACAGTAACTTGGACAGCCATATACTCAATAGCAGTCACTGAACAAGCTTTATCTCAATGGCTGTCACTTGAAAACTTTCCTTTCAATGCCAGTGACAAGGAAAACCTTTTTCTCAATGCCAGTCACTTGAACAAACTTATTCCTAATGCTAGTGACTTGGACAAACTTAGTCTCAATTCCAGGCACATGGACAAGACCCTGCTCTCTGACAGTCACTTAGACAACCTTATTCTCAATGCCAGTCACTTGCACAATTTTATTCTCAATGGCTGTAATTTAGACAACCTTATACTCAACCCAGTCACTTGGAAATTCCCCTGTTCTCTGACAGTCACTTGGACAACACTCCTATCAATTCAAGTCACTTGAACAACCTTATTGTCAATGCTAGTCACTTGGACATCATTTTTCTCCATGCCAGTGACTTGGACAACCTTATTCTCAATGCAAGAGATTTTGACAACCTTATTCTCAATGACAGTCACTTGGACAACCTTTTTCTCAATGGCAGTAACTTGGACAAGCCCCTGATTCTCTCAGTCACTTGGACATCCTTATTCTAAAAATCAGTCACATGGACAAGCCCTTGTTCTCTGAGTCACTTGGACAACCTTATTCTTAATGCTTGTCACTCAAACAACCTTGTTCTCAATGCCAGTGACTTGGACAAGCATCTGCTCTCTGACAGTCACTTGGACAATCGTATTCTGAATACCAGTAACATGTTCAAGTCCCTGCTCTCTCACAGTCACTCAACCAAACTTATTTTCAATCCCTGTCACTTGGACAACCTAATTCTCAATGATAACCATTCAGATAACCGTGTTCTCAATTGCAGTCACTTGGAAAAGCCCCTACTTTCTATAGGTCACTCAGACAACTTTATTTAAATGCCAATCCCTTGGATAACCTCTACTCTCTCTCATTCATTCAGACAACTTTATTCTCAATGTCAGTCATTTGGGCAAGCCCCTGCTATTTCATAGTTTTTGAGCAATCTTATTCTCAATCCCTCTCAATAGAACAACCTTATTCTCAATTCCAGGCACTTGGACAAAACCCTGCTCTCTACAGTTCAATGGACAATGTCATTCTCAATGCAAGTCACTTGGAAAAGACAATTGTCAATGCCAGTCTCTTGGACAAGCCCCTACTCTCTGTCAGTCTCTCAGAGAAACTGACTCTCAATGCTTGTGTATTGGACAACCATATTTTCAATGCCAGTGACTTGTACAAGTGCCTGCTTCCTCACAGTCACTTGGACAGCCTTATTCTTAATGCCAGTCACTTGGACAAGCATCTGTTCTCTCACTGTTACTAGGACAACTTTATTCTCAATTTCTGTAACTTAGACAACCTTATTCTCAATAAAAATCACTCGGACAACCATATTCTCAATTCCAGTCACTTGCAAAACCACCCACATTCTATCAGTCATTCAGACAACTTTATCCTAAATGCCAATCTTTGGACAACACCAATTCTCTATCAGTCACTAAGAGAACTTTGTTCTCAATATTAGTTACTTGGACAAGCCCTTGCACTCAACAGTTCACTTGCACAATGTCATCCTCAATGCCAATCACTTGGACAAGACCATTCTCAATGCCAGTCACTTGGACAAACACCTGCTTTCTGAGAGTCGCTTGGACAACCATATTCTCAAATGACAATCACTAAGATAACCCAATTGTCAATATCAGTCACTTGGACAAGTCCCAACCCTCTGTCAGTTTGTCAGACAAACTTATTCTTAATTCCTGTATACTAGACAACCATATTCTCAAGTCCAGTGACTTAGAGAAGCCACAGCTCTCTCACAGTCACTTGGACAACCTTATTCTCAATGACAATCACTCGAACACCCATATTCTCAATTCCAGTCACTTGGAAAAGCCCTACTTTCTATAAGTCACTCAGACAACTTTATTCCAAATGCCAATCCCTTGGACAACCCCTACTCTCTATCAATCACTCAGACAACTTTATTCTCAATGTTAGTTACTTGGAAAAGCCCCTGCTCTCGCACAGTCACTTGACCAACCTTATTCTCAATCTCTGTCAATATGACGACTTTATTCTCAATTTCAGTCACTTGGACAAGATCCTGATCTCAACAGTTCACTTGGATAATGTCATGTCCAATGCCAGACACCTGGACAAGACCATTGTCAATTCCGGTCATTTGGCCAATCTTATCCTCAATTACAGTGACTTGGACAAAACTCTACAGTGTAACAGTCATTTGAACAATATTTTCCTCAATGGTAGTCACTTGGAAAACCTTATTCTCTATGCCAGTCTATTTCAGAATACCCTGCTCTGTGCCAGTCTCATGGATTTGCCTTATCCCTCTCCCTTCATTTGGACAAATTTATTTTCAATGCCCATCACGTGGCCAACCTTATTCTCAATTCCAGTGACTTGGACAAGACCCTCCACTCTCACAGTCACTTGAACAATATTTTCTTCAATGGTAATCACTAGGAAAACCTTATTCTCCATGCCAGTCAATTGAAGAACACCATCTTCTGTGCCATTCTCATGGAAAAGCCACGGCCCTCTGCCCTTCACTTGAACAAACTTACTCTCTATGCTGGTCACATGGACAAGCCCTGTCTCTCAGCCAATCACTTGAACAACCTTATTCTTAATGCCAGTCACTTGCACAACCTTATTCTCAAAGTCAGTCACTCAGACAACCATATTATCAATACCAGTCACTGTTATAAGACCATATCTCTGACAGTCACCTAAAAAACTTTATTCTCAATTCCAGTCACTTGCACAAGCCCCTGCTCTCTCAGTTGACTTGAACAATGTCATTCTCAATGCCAGTCACTTGTACTACACTGATTGCAATGCCAGTCCGTTGGACAAGCCCCTACTGTCTATCAGTCTTTCATACAACTTTATTCTCAATGCCTATCTCCTGGACAACCACATTCTCAATGCCAGTGACTTGGACAAGTTCCTGCTCTCTCACAGTCACTTGGACAACCATATTCTTAATGCCAGTCACTTGGACAAGCAGCTACTCTCTGAAAGTCACTTGGACAACCTTATTCTCAATGCCAGTGACTTGGACAAGCCCCTGTTCTCTGACACTCACTTGGACAAACTTATTCTCAATGACAGTGACTTGGACAAGGCCCAACTTTCTGACAGTCACTTGGATATACCCCATATTTCTGAATTGCATTCGGGCAACCTGATATTCAATGCCAGTCTTTTGGAGAAGACCATGCTCTCTTCCAGTCACTTGGAGGACATTATTCTCAATGCCAGTCACTTGGACAACCACCTGCTCTCTCACAGTAACTTGGACAGTTTTATTCTCAATGTCTATCTCTTGGAAAACCTGACAATCATTTGGAAAACCATATTCTCAATTCCATTCACTTGGACAACCTTATTCACAATGCCATTAACTTGTAAAAGAACCTGCTCTCTCACAGTCACGTAGACAACTTTATTTTCAAGGCCTGTTCCTTGGACAACTTTATTCTAAATGCCCGTCACTGGTACAAGACCCTGCTCTCTGACAATCACATGGAAAACCTTATTCTCAATTCCAACAACTTGGACAAGCCCTTTCTCTCACCAATTCACTTGGACTACGTCATTCTCAGTGCCAGTAACTTCTACCAGACCAATCTCAATGCCAGTCCGTTGGACAAGCCCCTAATCTCTGTCAGTCTTTCATACAACCTTATTCTCAAAGACAGTCACATGGATAAGTCTATTTTCTCTGCCACTCCCTTGGACAACCTTATTCTCAATTCCAGTAACTTTTACAAGCCCCTGCTCTCTGACAGTCCCGTAGACAACCTTATTCTCAAGGCCTGTTACTTTGACAACCTTATTCTCAAAAAAAGTCATTTGAATAAGCCCCAGCTCTCTGACAGTGACTTGCAGTACCTTATTGTCAATCACAGTCACTTTGACAACCTTATTCTCAGTGACAGTCACTTGGACAACCTGATTCTCAATGCCAGTGACTTGGACAAGACCCTACTGACTCACAACCTTATTCTCAATGCCAGTGGCTTGCACTACCTTATTCTCAATTATGGTGACTTGGAAAATCCCCTGCTATCTGAAAGACACATGAATATACCCCATATCTCTGACATTCATTTGGACAACCTGATTCTCAATGCCAGCCTTTTGGAGAAGAACCTGTTCTGTTCCAGTCACTTGGAGAACGTTATATTGAAAGCCAGACACTTGAACAAGACCATTCTCCATGGCAGTCACTTGTACACGATTCTGTCTCTGAAAATCAGTTGGACAACCTTATTCTCAATGCCAGTGACTTGGACAAGCTCTTGCTTTCTCACAGTCACTTTGAAAACCTTATTCTCAATGACAGTGACTTGGACAAGGCACTGCTCTGTTACAGTCACTTGGATATACCCCATATCTCTGACTTCCATTCAGACAACCTGATATTCAATGCAGAGTCTTTTGCAGAAGACCCTGCTCTCTTCCAGTCACGTGGACAAGCTCCTGCTTCTCTCAGTTGCTTGGACAAAATTATTCTCAATGGCTGTAAGTGGTCAACCTTATACTCAATGCCAATCACTTGGAAAAGACTCTGCTCTCTTCCAATCAATTGGACAATATCATTCTCAATGCCAGACACTTGCACAAGACTCTTCTCTATGTCATTCACTTGGACAAGGCACTTTTCTCTCTCAGTCATTTGTACAATCTTATTTTCAATACCAGTGACTTGGACAACCACCTGCATTGTGACAGTCATTTGGACAACATTATTCTCAATGCCTGTGATTGGTCAAGCCAATGCTCTCTCCCAAGCACTTGGACAATTTTATTCTCAATTCCTGTCACTTGGATAAGACCTTGCACTCTGATAATCACTTGAACAATATTTTCCTCAATGGTAGTCACTTGGAAAACCTTATTCTCCATGTCAGTTAAGTGAAGAATACCCTGCTCTGTGCCAGTCTCATCGATAAGCCTCAGCCCTCTGCTGTTTCCTTTGACAAACATATTCTCTATGCTGCTCCTGTGGAAAAACCCCTGCTCTCTCACAGTCACTTGGCCAACCTTATTCTCAAAAACAGTCACTCAGACAATCATATTCTCAATGCCAGTTAATTGGATAAGACCCTGGCTATAACAGTCACTCAGACAATCTTATTCTCAAAGCCAGTCCCTTGGACAAGCCCCTGCTCTCAGACAATCACTTGGAAAACTATATTCTCAATGCCAGTCACTTGAACAACCTTATTCTCAAAGACAGTCACTTGAGTAAGCCCCGGCTCTCTGACAGTGAATTGGAGGACCTTATTCTCAATCACAGTCACTTTGACAACCTTATTCTTAGTTAAAGTGACTTGTACAAGGCCCTGCTCTTTCACAGTCACTTGCATAACCATATTGCGAACACCTGTCACTTGGACAACCTTATTCTCAAAGACAGTCACTTGGAGAAGCCTGTTCTCTCTGCCACTCACTTAGATAACCTTGTTCTCATTGCCAGTAACGTGTACAAACCCCTGCTCTGTCACAGACACTTGGACAACCTTATTCTCTATGCCTGTAGCTTGGACAACCTTATATCAAACTCAGTCCTTTGGAAATGCCCCTGTTCTCTGACAGTCATTTAGGCAATGATATTCTAAATGCTAGTCACTTGGACAACACTCTTATCAATGAAAGACACTTGGACAACCTTGTTGTTAATGCTAGTCACTTTCACAATACCCTGCTATCTCTCAGTCACTTTGACAACCTTATTCTGAATGTCTATCACTTGGACAACCTTATAATCAATGCCTGTCACTTGGAGATTTTGACAACCTTTGTTGATATTTTGACAAACTTTTTTCTCAATGACACTCACTTGGACAACCTTATTCTCAAAGCAGTAAGTTGGACAAGCCCATTCTCTCTCACAATTACTTGCACAACAATATTCTCAATGCCTGGACAACCTTATTCTCAAAGACAGTCACTTGAACAAGCTTCTGCTTCTCACAGTTGCTTGGAATACCTTGTTCTCAATTCTAGTTCCTACACTACCTTATTCCAAAAGCCAGTCATTTTGACACACCCCTGTTCTCTGACAGTGCCTTGGAGAATAATATTGTCAATGCCAGACAGTTTGACAACCTTCTTGGACAAACTTTCTTTTCAAATTGACAGGAAATGCACAACCTTCCTCTCAATGTCAGTCAGTTGGACAAGATCTTGCTTTCTGACAGTAACTAGGACAACCTTATTCTCAAAGACAGTCACTGGAATAACATTATTCTCAAACCCAGTCACTTGGAAAAGCCCTTGTTCTCAGACAATCAAATGTAGAATGATATTCTCAATGCCATCACTTGGACAACAATATTCTCAATGTTTTTCACATGGAAGAGATCCTGCTCTCTGATAGTCCCATGGACAACATTTCTCTAAATGCCAGTGACTTGGACAAACTCATTCTTAATGGGAGTCATTTGGACAAGCTTATTCTCAGAGCCAGTCAGTTGGAACAGACCTTGTTCTCTGACAGTCACTTGGACAAACTTATTCTCCATTCCAGTCACTTGGACAACCTTACTCTAAATACAAGTCACTTGTACAAGCCCCCACTCTCTGACAGTCACTTGCACAACCATATATTCAAAGCCAATTACTTGGACAACTCTTTTCTCAGTGGAAGTCACTTGGACAACTCTCCTTTCAATGCCAGTGACATGGACAACCTCATTCTCAATGGCAGTGACTTTGACAACCTTATTCTCAGTTTAGTCACTTGGACAAACTTCTTCTCAATGCCAGTCACATGGACAACCTTATTCTCAATGGCAAGCAGTTGTACAATCTTATTCTCAAACTCAGTCACTTGGAAAAGCCCCTGTTCCCTGACAGTCACTTGGACAATGATATTCTCAATGGGAGTCACTTGGACAACACTCTTTTTTTAATGTATTTTATTGATTTTTTACAGAGAGTAAGGAAGAAAGATAGAGTCAAAAACATCAACGAGAGAGAAACATCAATCATCTGCCTCCTACACTTCCCCTAGTGAGGATGTACCGGCAACCAAGTATGTGCCCTTGACCAAAATCAAACCTGGGACCTCTCAGTCCACAGGCCGACACTCTATCCACTGAGCCAAACCAGTTTCGGAGGGGTGGGACAAATTCTTATCAATGACAGTCACATGGACAACCTCCTTCACAATGCTACTCACTTAGACAAGACCAGGATCTTGTATAGTCACTTGGACAACGTTATTCTCAATGCCTGTAATTTGGACAAGCTTATTCTCAGAGCCAGTCACTTGGAAAATTCCCTCTACTCAGACCGTCACTTGGACAATGATATTCTTAATGCTCATCACTTGGACAATACTCCTATCAATGCCAGTCACTTAGATAACCTTATTGGCAATGCCAGTCACTTGGACAAGCCCCTGCTCTCTCTTAATAACTTGGCCATCCTTATTTTAAATTCATGTCACATATAAAAACCCTGCTCTCTCACAGTCACTTGGACAACCTTATTCTCAAAGCCAGTTACTTGGAAAACGCCCTTGCTCTCTCACAGTCACTTGCACAACCACATTCTCAATGCCTGTCAGTTGGACAACCTTATTCTCAAAGCCAGTCACCTGGACAAGCTTCTGCTCTGTAGCAGTTGCTTGGACTATGTTATTCTCAATGCTGGTTCCTGCACTACGTTTTCCCCAAAACCAGTCACTTGGACATGACCCTGCTCTGTGACAGTCACTTGGACAACCTTATTCTCAAAACAAGTAACTTGGAAAAGCCCCTGCTCTTTCAAGGTCACTTGTACAACCATATTCTCAATGCTTGTCACTTGGACAACCTTATAGTCAATGCCAGACACTTGGAAAAGACTGCTCTCTTCCAATCACTGGACAATATCATTCTCAATGCCAGTCACTTGAACAAGACTCTTCTCTTTATTTTTGCCTATCCTCTTTTCCTTTGGCTTATTTTGACAACAGGTGTGTTTTTCATGGGTATCTTGCTGTTAGCATTACAAATGGAAATTAATTTTCTATAGTGAAAATTTTCTAGATGTAATTTACTTACCAGATATTTTTCCTTACATGATATTATCCTACTTTCTCCCCTCCCCTTTTTTTGATTAATGGAGAATTTGGTAAAATTTTAATGCAATCTTGATAACTTTAAATTTTAATTTTTTGCACACAGATATGCCTGTTTTATGTTTATTGCATACTAA
>JAAGEH010000669.1:0-15953 GCA_011751065.1 Lasiurus cinereus | reverse complement strand
TGTAGTCCTCTTTGGATTTCTTTTGTTTGGGGTTCTGTGCACTTCTTAGACTTATAAGTCTATATCTTTCACCAGATGTGGGAAGTTTTCAGTCATTATTTCTTCAAATAGGTTTTTATTATCTTGCTCTCTCTCTTCTTCTGGCACCTCCATAATTCTGATGTTGGTACGCTTGAAATTGTCCCAGAGGCTCCTTACACTATCTTTACATTTTTGTATTCTTTTTTCTTCTTGCTTATCCAGTTGAATGTTTTCTGTTTCTTTATATTTCACATTTTTTACTTGATTCTTGCCTTCCTCTAATCTGCTGTTAGGTCTCTGTATAATATTTCAGTCAGTGTATGTTTAATTTCTAGTTGGTCCTTTTTCACCTCCTCTTGGGTCTTGCTAAATTTATCCATCTTTTCTTAAAAAACCTTATAACCGTGATCTTAAGTGTCTCTCGGTAATCACTGCAGCAATTTCTGTGCACATGTGCTTGTGCACATGCCCCTAGACTGCTGCCTTTCCAGCTCCTCTGTGCTCTGGGACCCATATGAGTCTGGGTCCCCAGGATCTTGTCCAAAACTGGGGCTCAGGGCCATTAGAAGTGGCACAGTTGGGAGGCTCTATCTCCCACCCACTAGAGAAAGCCAACGGCACAATCAGCAGTTTGTCTTCTGTGCATAGTGGTGTGCATGCCCCAGACCTCTGCCCTTTCACGACTCCCCTAAATTTCCGTGCACTCCTTCCTTTTCATAGTCCAGACTCCCCCTGTATGAGTCTCGCCCAGAACTGGAGTTCAGTGCCATAGGATAAGGGGTTCAGTGCAGTTGGGATTCTCCATCTCCCTCCCGCCAGCCAGGCACTCCGGTGCCTGTTTTCTCCTCGTGTGCGTCTCCATACCTCAGCTTTTTGCAGCTCCTCTGGCTCTCTGTGAGCCCCTCTCTTTCTTCTAGTTGTAGAATTTCCCCTCAGCCAACTGTCCTAAGGTTCTGGATGATGTCTGTTTTGTCTTTTAGAAATTGTTGTGTGAGGCAGCAGTTTAGGTGTTCACCTGTCGCCATCTTGGTTTCTCCCGGGTTGGGTTTCTTATTAGGTTAACATGTCAAGAGAAAATGAAGCAGGTGGTGAGTTAGACTCAAGAAGAGAGGAGTGGGAGATCAGCCAGGATCCGGGCACTGCAGGCATCTGTCTCCAGCCCAGAGGTGTAGCAGCAGCAAGTACATTCCGACTGGCCCCACAGAACCACCAGACACGGTTGCAGAGCAGCCTGGGAGGCAGGGGAATGGGTGGCACAGTCTAGCCAGACTGATGTAACTCGGGGAATGGTTCTCTATATACTGGGGAGGAGAGACCAGTCCCATAGCTGACCGACCGCCATCTCCCTCAGCAATCCCACCCGACCTCTGTCCCAGCAGGTGACCTGAAGAGGAATTAAAAGTAATTGGATGAGTTCATTTGAAACAAAGACCATGTGTTTTCTTTTTTTAATATGTTTTTATTGATTTCAGAGAGGAGGAGAGAGGGAGAGAGAAACATCCATGAGAGAGAACGTTGATCGGCTGCCTCCTGCATGTCCCCTACTGGGGATTGGGCCCACAACCCGGGCATGTGCCCTTCCCCGGGAAGCTAACAAGTGACCTGATGCATGGCCGACACTCAGCCTCTGAGCCACGCCAGTCGGGCCAAGGGTGTTTTCCTGAAAGAAGACGAAGCATGTTCACTTCTGGTCGAATCTATAGGATAGGAAACTGGGAGAGCAAACAGTATTACCACTACCACACTCCTGGCAGCACTCATGTTTGCATTCTCAGTATTTGGATTACACTGTTCTGGATGTGGGGGCTCGGGGGAGATGAAATCCTGCTCCCCACAAGATGAGGCGGAGACCAGCCCTGACTGGAGGATTCATTGTCCTTCTCTGAGTTGTTACTTCCATCCTGAGGTGAGATGGGGGGCTGGGGGACTCTCCATCTGTCAGGTTATTCAGTCCCAACTCCTGTGTGTTTGTTTCTCTAAACTCCATGATTCTCATCTTGGGTCCTATTGAATCACACGCCTCCCGTATTCAAGTGGCTCGTTTGCTTAGGGGCTTACGCGTTCTGATTGCATCACAGAAGCGCTGGCAGCCAGCAGCATGGTGATGGCACGTGGCGGACATCACAGAGCACATAGCGATGCTCTGACTTGAGCACTGAGCGCGGGGCTCGAGTGCAGTCCGACCTTGGCTCGCGCCCCTCCATCTGCAGGGGGCGTTGCCGTAGACCTGTAGCCCCAGCCAGCTTCCTGTCTCCAGCCCCCCGGGATGTCTCGGGCCACGCTTTCAGGGGCATCACCGCCTCCAAATAACCATGTTGTCTGAACCTAGATTTCTTAAGAAATGGAGTGATTCCCATAATGGGCGCGGAGGTGCCCCACACCCACTTCAGGACAGAAGGGTCTGTCCCCAGCTGCTGAGACCCCCTCAGAAGGACATCCTGCAGCTGTCACCTCTTTGCACATCGCCCTCAAATAAAGCAAGCTCCCTACCCTGGGTCACACCTCAGGAGGTGGGGAAGCCCACCCCTAATGCTGAGCCAGACTGTCAGTGCTCGCTTGGCCTCTGCCAATCTTCACAGGCCACGCCAAACTCCTGAGCGTGCATTGCTGGTGACCCCTCTTCTATCAAAGGCGAACTGCTCACCTGCCTTCCACACCCTGAATCCAGCCTTACCCTTCCCCCATCCCCCAGCCTTCTCCCACCCCACCCCCAACCGACAGACACACACACAGTGAATTTGGCCACATCTTCTCACTCTTCCCCTTTTGGGCCACATTCACTCTCATCCAACACGGGGAATTTTTCACCCACAATAGTCATTGCTGAGCATGTGAAGATAATCAGTAAGGAAAGACTGCTCAGAGGCCTCGCAGAGATCAGCACAGATGAGAATGGAGCTAACAAGCAAGGATGAAGATAAAGATGGAAGTACACCAAATACAGTGGTGTTTATGCAGGGGTGGGCAAGCACCGGTTTACAGTTATAAATATGAGAAACATAGAATTCATTCTTTTTTAATTTTTATGTATTGGTTTCAGAGAGAGGAAATGAGAGAGGAAGAGGGAGAGAGAGAGAGAGGCTTGTTCCACCTACTGATGCATTCATTGGTTGCTTCTTGTGTGTGCCCCAACCAGAGATCGAGCCAGCACCTGTGGCGGATAGGGACAATGCTCTCAACAATGAGCGAGCCACCCGGCCAGAGCTACAGAGTTTCTTCTTGTATGATACTTGTTCACAATGATTGTATTACCTTTTACTATTATTAGCCTGCTTTTGCCCATCCCTCTATGTGACTAACACCTAAGTGTGGCAGCCAGTTTGAGAGGAAGCTACATCCTTGTATCCACGTCTCCATAGTGGTTGGGACTGCAGGCTCATCAGTGATGGTCTCTGGTCCAGCAGTGAGCTCCAGGGAACGGATGAGAGAGAAGGGAAGATGAGAGTCAGAGAAGATGGGAACATACCAGAGCAGAGGGGCCAACAACCCTTCCCACAGCAACAGCATTTACTCCACATGCACCGTGCATGCCCTACCCCGCCAAGGGCTGCCCTTGAGAAAATCGAGGAGCCCACAATCTGGAAAGATTCCCTTCCAGTGTCTGATCATGGATTCACTTTGCTGCAGGGAGGGAGGGGCTGTTAGAGGCTCGTGTACCTGCTGGGTCCTCCACTCCACACCACGCTCAAAGGGTCAGGTGACTTGGCCCAAATCCAAAGTGCCTGGTAGCACCTCTTCTGACTGAGATGTCACAGCCTTTCCCCTATGTCACATTGTCTTAAATGCCACCAGACCGGCAGCATGTGGCCCTTTTGCTATGGTAGACGTACTAAAACCCACCGTTTACACTGAAGGACAGAACCTGTAAAGGTGACATTCCAGGCAACATGCAGAAGCTCAGCTCACATCAGAGTGCAAATCCTTCCTAATTCTTTCTTTCAAATACATGTCAGACTGACTTTTATTCTAATAAAAAGCCAAGCTCCCAAATCAATGATATAATTCAAAACACTCATCTAATGACATCTCCTGGAGCATGCCCACTCTCCAATCACTGTCCTGGGCTGGATGCCTATAGCACAGAGCTGGGCTGGCCCAGGAGGGGACTCGGGCGGCACTGGTCCAGCAGGAATGCGACCAGGAATAGCCATTGGGCAACATGACAGCACAGCTAAGTCCTGGCCGACCGAGTAGAGGCCATTTACACTTATTGAAGGGATAAAGCATGTCGTCTCCATGAAATTGATCGATTGGGTCATTGAACTGGATGAAGAATTTCTGTCTTAAACTCTGGGGTATGCCCTGGGCCTCACTAACCACTGTCACTCAGTGAAAGGTGACAGTCTGGCAGGCAAGCCCAGCGGCAGACTCAGCAGCTTTCCAGTGAACGTGCACAGGCAGGCACTCCGCACAGCGCTGTGATGGGACATGTGAGGCTCACCGACAAACACACAACGTGTCAGGGTTTTCTAAGGCTCTTTGCTATAAAAACTAGATCCCTGAGCCCACACCGATGTGCTTCATAATGAATAGAGCCATCAGGGTTGAGCGAGGCATCTGTGTTTCTTAGAGTAAATATATGTGTATGTAGCCGCCTTTCTGGTAGATGGAAGACACACGGCTGTCTTGCCCAGTATGAATACTAGTGAAAGGGCCACAACTAGCATGTTCCTTTGTATTAGCAAGTGGGGACACTGCCGAGTAATCTGCTCCCTGTTGACTCCGCTGCAGAGCCTATATCGGGAGCCCCATTGCCCAACAGCAGCAGTGCCCTGACCTCAGGAAATATTCCTTCTTTTACTTTCTTACATGCCTTCCTGTCCCAAGGCTGCGGGCAGCTAACTTCCGCATGAAGCCTCCGTGTAGCAGAGGGGAAACGGTGTTTGCTACAACCACATGCCAATCACAGTGACATCCAAACCCTAAGATTCACCCTCAAGGCATCCAGCCCACAGAGAACTCTGCCATGGAGAGCTAAGAGCACGCGTGCCCAGGAGGAACGCTCAGCTTGAGCTGCGCCTTCTGGGGGGAGGTGCAGGGATGAAACACACTTCAGGTCATTGTAGGAGCTCCCAGCAACAACTCCTATTCTCCTTTGTAAATGTAAAACATTACAAACTAAATTTACAAAGTGAAATTCTCAGACCCGTTTACTATTTTACTTATTATAACAACTAGGAGAGCGGGTCGCTTAAGGAAGGACAGGGAAGAGACCGCTCCCCAACTTCGTGCAGTCACATGCTGACTGTGGCTCCACGTGCTCAGGGTTGTGGAATCGGCCTTTGCAACATGTGGCCGTTCACAAATGACCATGTAAAATTCTAATCGCAAAGAGTTTTCTACCATGCGGCTCAGTTTGCACATTGAGTCTGCTTTCGCCAACCAAATAGGAGCCAAGGAAGCATCTTAGGACTACAGTATTTGAAATCATAGAAATAAGAGACCAAAAAAATCCTACCAAATATTGCAAGGTCATAAAAATCATCGGCTCTCTCCAGATTTTGCTGCTGCTATTATGTATAAATCCTCAAGAGAAACTCACACAGTTGCAGCTATAGGTCTCTCTCTCTCTCCCTCCCTCTACCTTCCCCCCTTCCCCCCTATATCTGTTCTTGCTGGCTGGAGGCACTGTTAGAAGGGAGAAAACCTTAGCCCTGGCACACAGTGACACCCTCTGGTCATGGATTCCTAAGAAATGCTAAACTAAAGAGGAAGGCAGGGCTTCCCCTGTGTGTGCTGAGGGCACAGTCCCATGTTTACTGCCAGAAGAATGCCAGCCAGAGCTCAGAGCACCCAAGACCTATGCCATGCCCCCAAAGGCACCCCAAGGCCATGCTTCCTTCTCAACACTGCCTGCAGGCTGTGCTTCTGACTCGAGTAAGAATCTAATCCCCTGGCTTTCTCGATTCTGTCCTTCAGTTAAAAGGCAGCCTGTCGCCACAAACTTTCACGAAAGACCCTGGGATGTCATACGCTTTCCTGGTCCATCCCTAGTTTTCTCTCTTTCTCTCATCTCAACTCTGAGATGGTGCGACCACATTGTGGAGTGTGGTGTCAGTTCAGATGACCGTCCTCCACGCTCAGACCCCTGCTGGTGCCTGGTAAACACTGTCAATCAGTATTTTGGACTCGGGTTCCTTGTTTTGATCGTAGTGACCATCTGTATCTTCTGTCCCGGTCCTGGCCAAGATCACTCACATTAATCACCTGCCTAAGTTACAGTTTCTAGTAATTATTTTAATTCATTATCTTCTCTCTCTCAGGAGTAGCTACAACTCAAATATTACCTTAAAAGTCCATCAAACTTGCCCGGCTGGTGTTCTCAGTGTTTAAGCATTGACCCATGAACCAGGATATCAAGATTTGATTCCCTGTCAGGGCACATGCCTGGGTTTCAGGCTTGATCCCCCGGGGGGAGGGGAGGGCATGCTGATTGATGATTCTCTCTCATCATTGATGTTTCTGTCTCTCCCTCTCCCTTCCTCTCTCTGAAATCAATAAAAACATTTTTTTAAAAAAATCAGCCCTAGCTGGTTTGGCTCAGTGGACAGAGCATCAGCCTGCGGACTGAAGGGTCCCAGGTTTGATTCCTGTCAAGGGCACATGCCTGGGTTGCAGGCTCAATCCCCAGTTGGGGGAGGGGGGCAGTCTATCAATGATTTCTCTCATCATTGATCTCTCTGTCTCTCTCTCCCTCTCCTTTCCTCTCTGAAATCAATAAAAATATTTTTTTTATAAAATCAGCCCTAGCAGCCCCTTGCCTCTTAGCCAGCAGGGGAGCTGCCTCTTCTCCCACAGGTACACAGGATACAGGAGCAGCAGTCATAGGTCTGTTTCACATCAAAGCTGGGCAGGCCCCCGACCCCTAAAATAGTCGATCGTCCCCCTGGCTGTTCCAAACCCCATAAGAATGACAGGGCCTTTCCTTCAAATCCAGATATCCAGGATGTCAGCCTGTCCCTGTGATGGCTTCACAAGAATCAAAGACGCACCTCTTGGGGAGAGAGACAAGAGAGGGTCTCCGGCTCTGAGCTGTCCATGCGCTCTGGTCTGGAAGGCGCAGGGTGTAACCTCGCCCACCCTGTTGCCCGCTGGCCAGGTTCCCACACATTCTGTCCTGTGTGGCCAAGCACTGACCTGGAGCCACGCAGTGAGATGCCCTTGGGAAGCAGCATGTGGAAGACCCAGAGACACAGAAGCATCGATCAGACTATGCAGCCTCAGAGGGGAGGCAGGGGGAGGGCCGGGTGAAGACACCAACCAATGAACTCATATGTGCATGCACATGACCCATGGACACAAACAGCAAAGTTGTGGAGGCCTGGGGCAGGGGGAGGGGCAGGCTGGGAGAGGTCCATGGGGGACGGGAGACATTTGTAATACTTCCAACAATAAAGATTTTTTAAATAAATTTTTAAATATATAAAAAATAAAGCAGTGTTTGGAAGCATGACCTGTCCCAGCTTATTCTTGCGGTTCCACATCAGGACAGGCCCAAAAGGCCAGGGCTACCACCCCCCAGCACTGCCCACTCAGCGGGGCATCTCCTTCAGGGGGCATCTCCCTCAGGACATTCCCTCAGGGGCATCTCCCTAGGGGGCATCTCCCTCAGGGGGCATCCCCTCAGGGGCATCTCCCTCAGGGGGCATCTCCCTCAGGGGTATTTCTTCAGGGGGCATCTCCCTCAGGGGGCATTCCCTCAGGGGGTATCTCCCTCAGGGGCATTTCCTCAGGGGGCATCTCCCTCAGGGGTATTCCTTCAGGGGGCATCTCCCTCAGGGGGCATTCCCTCAGGGGGCATCTCCCTCAGGGGCATTTTCTCAGGGGCATCTCCCTCAGGGGGCATCTCTGAGAGAGCAGACTAGGAAGTCAAGGGTCTGCACAGTCCAATCCAAAGACAGAGCTTGTCAGACTGGGTCTTAAAAAAAATAATTAATTAAAACAAAACCAATGGTATGCTGTCTACAAAAGGGTGCTGCCAACACAGAGCTGCCCAGGTGGAAAAGAAAGGATGGAAAACAGCATGCAAAGCAGCATCCATGCGAGAGGTGGAGTCTACATTAACATCAGAGGAAGTGGACTTCAAATTAAACATTTTATTAAAATTAAATAAGGCTATTTTATTCTTTTTATGTATTTTTATTAATTTCAGAGAGGAAGAGAGAGGGATGGAGAGACAGAAACATCAATGATGAGAGAGAATCATTGATTGGCTGCCTCCTGCACCCCCCACACTGGGGATCAAGCCCAAAACCCGAGCGAACCGTGACCTCCTGGTTCATGGGTTGAGTTCATCCACTTAGCCACAGGGGCCAGGAGAAAGAAGGCCATTTATAGTGATAAAAGGGTCTATCCACCAGGAAATCATAACCATTATAAACATATAGTGCCTAACAAAAAAAGCTGAAAATTACATAAAGCGAAAACTGACAGAACTGAAAGGAGGAGCAGACCATTCACCAGCAGTGAAAGATGTCAGTGCCGGCTTTTCAGAATCAGTAGAATGTCCATGCTGTTTGCTGGATTCACTCTAGGTTCACTGTGTATGTGGCATAGGTGCTGTGCGAGCGCCCTCAGACTCCTCAGAGGAACGGGGCTACAGAGAAGGCAGAGGAAGAGTTAGGGTGAGAGATGGAGGACAAGGCGAAGAGGTCAACTGCTTTAAGGTAACAACTGCTGTTTTCTCACTCACATAAAGCAAATACACACATCATGCGTGTGCTTGGGAGTGTCAGCACTATGTGGAAACAACACCATTTCTCTAAGTGTGGGGATGCCAAACAAAATGCAGGCTGCCCAGCAGTTCACTTTCAATTCTGAATAAACAGTGAATAGCCTTTTAGCATAGGATATCCAACATATAGTATGGGACATACTTCAACTAAAAGCTCATTTGTTGCCCTAGCCGGTGGCTTAGTTGGTTAGAGTGTCATCCATCGGGATGACACCAGGGCTGCGAGTTAGATCCCCAATGAGGACACATGCAAGAAGTAGCTAATGAATGCATAAGTAAGTTGCACAACAAATATCTCTTTCTCTCTCTCTCTCTCTCTCTCAAATCAATGAATGAAAAAAGAACTTATTTGTTATTTATGTGAAATTCACATGTAACAAGATGTCTAGACTTTTGCTAAATCTGGCAACCCTATCTGAGGGTCTATTCTATACAAGAGATAGCACCTAGCGTCAGAGGTGGATGGAGCCTGCGTGAGCCGGCGTGTAGCAAAGGGCTCTGACTGAAAATTTATGTGAAGAGAATACCAAGGACTCGGGGTGCAGCTGGCCCCTTGACCTTGTAAGCAAAGTGTTGGGTGTCGGGGAAAAAAGGTTATTGACTGCTCAGCAGAACTTGCAAAAGGAGCAGCTCACTCAAAAGGCTGGCATAACAACAATTTCTAGGCACCTTGGGAAGTAGGGAGGGTGTGGGGAGGCAGGCATTTCTTGAGGAGAAAGTGACCCTGAAGCCCAGAGCAGGAAGACCGTCGCCTGTGAACTATGGAGATTGTGCAGCATATTACACAAGTAAGTGTCCAGATAAAGTCAAGGAAGTCTTCTTGGAGGAGGAGGAACTGGTGCCAGACGTCAGAGATGACAAAGGCAGTTACATTCACACGCAGGCCATGAAAGGCACCGCGGTATCGCATTCCACACTTTCAACACTTCTGACTCTGAGCAGCTCTCTCACGCGAGGCTAAGCCTGTCCCCATGCGGTCAGTCCACCTGCTCAGGCGGCAGGGCTGAGGGGACAGCGGTGCACGTGTCGAGTGGCACATGCGGAGGTCACCGTTCACATCCCGGTGCACCGTTTACAGCCACAGGGTCTCAGCGGGCACAGGGGAGGGCTGAAGTCACAGTAGATGGCCGGAAGAGAAGTTAGCCATTCCTCCACTCCAGGAATTTCTGGAATGAAGATGGCAGCTGTGCTGGGCAGGTTCCATTGGCCCTGCAGGCCCACTCATCCTCTGTCTCTGCTGGCAGAGGAGTGTGACCACATCCAGGACATCGAGCGGTTCCCTTGCCCTCTGACCTCCGGCCGGAGGGGCCTGGTGAGAGTCCAGAGGGGACATGAGTGAGGACTGGCCACTGGCCCCCCGGCCCCATCCCTGCAGGTGCTGCAATGCGACTGGGTCATTCCACCAAAGGTCGCCGATTTCCTGACAGCGCCCTGCCCTGAAGGACTGTCAGTGGGCCCAGTTCTAGCCCCTTCCCTCACTGTGTCTCTCGGACCTAAAGGGGTAATGGCACTTTCGGTTGTAACCCCCCTCACAGCCTTATAAACAGTCCCGTTACTAAGCCATCCTCAGGTTACCCTGGATGGGGATTCCCTCTTTCTGTTGGAACCTGGACACCTAGAGCTGCTTGCCCTCCCCGAGGCCCATCCATCTCTTCCTTCTCCAAGGAGCCCACTTGGAGCCCGGCCACAGGACAGCAGTCCTCTGGTGGTGGGACTGATTGGAAGCCATTAATCTGGTTTTGTTTAGAGATTCCAATAACAATATACAGCATTACTTTTAATTAACAAAGCAATTAGCACACACTTAAAAGCTCTCCCATTTGTCAAAGAGCCTTTTGTCTCCACCTGCTAGGTGTGTAAAATAGGCAATTAACAGCTAATTAATGTGAAGGCCATGCAGCAAAGAGGCCTGGAGTAAAGCTGCACGCAGCGGACCAGTGCTCCTGCCTCCAGCTGAATAAGAAGACCTCGTAGACTAGATGCATCCTGGGAGTCAGGTTAAGAACATAAAGCATGCAAATCTGAACTTGGTGCAGAAAGGCCAAATCCTTTCTGCACATTTATACACTGCACCTGTGAGTTCTGACTGCCTCCTTGCCTGGACACCCTCATGCCCTCCATTGCTTAGAGTGATGCCCCTTCTAAGCCACTGTGTCCCTGCTCAGGTGGATGGCAAAGGCATTCCCTGTAGGAGGACGCCCAGGGCATCATAGCCAGACAGGATTAATGGAAGAGGCAGAATTCCTGTCAGCCCTGGGTACAGGACTAGAGGATACTTGGAATGAGAAGAACGAATCGAGAGCATTCCCGGCATCGAGAATAATATAAACAATGCTTCGGAAACTGAACTGAAACCATGTGGCCTTCCACACCCCCCTGGCACGTAGGGATACTGTGAGGTGGTGATCTCAGTGTGTCCTTTGCAGTGAGTTGTCCCCACAGAACAGCTTCCATGGGGAAGCTCTACCTTCATCCCGTGGGCTGCTCCCGGGGCCTGGCAGGAGGCTGCGCTGAGCAGCAGTGAGAAGCAAAGTCTCCAGCCGCCAGGAAGCCCTGATGACCACACATGACCTTCTGGAAGGCACCTCAGCACAGAGCGATGTCCAGGGAATGGGAGAGTGATAGCAGGTTGCCAGACACAAAGGTGTGGACTACCGTGTCCTTTGTGTGCCTCGCACGCGGTCCGCATTGTTGAGCTGCTGCACCCTCGTTGACCAGGCAAAGTGGTGGCTTTGAGGGCAGTTGCAGAGGCGGTTTTAGGGAAGTGAGAACTTCCAGACGTCAGTACTTGGAAAGCACTCACTCTCCCAAGGGTCTAGAATTGCTTTCGCCAATGAAAAATGTCTACCCAAGTGACTTCTACCTTTTCAGGGCCATGGCAATAAAAGGCTGATGTGTATTTGGAGGGAACTCAACAATAAGAAGTAAAATGAGAGCTTTTTCAAAATTTAAAGTCCAGAATTCAACAATTTCCTACTCTGAATGGCAGAACAATGTCGAGGCATTTCCATACTTCAGTACTTACGATCCAAGGTAAGTTCAATGACCCAAGGAACACTTCACAGATAAAAGGGTAGGGGAGGAGGGAGTCACAGCCACATCTCAACAGCTGCCCAGCTCTCATCCTGCAAAGAGCTGACCTCACAGCCCAGCTCAAACTCAACTCATAGAGGCTGACCACAGAGGAGGGTACCTACACTGAGGGACTATCAGGAAATCTTTGGGAATGTTTGGAACAGAATTGTGGGGCAAACTAGACATTAGTGTAAGAAAACCATGGAGGTCAAACATTTTGAAATATACAGGACACACTAATCCGATGAGCGCTGCCCCCCACCCAAAATGCCAATGGCATCCCATTAAGAAACCAGGGTAGCAAATCGCACTCAACTAGGCTGTCATCTTGTGACCAGCCCCTCTTCCTGCTATTCACTTCTACCTCAATAAAGTCAAAAACTTTATCTCTCAAGGAGAAGAGGTAGAGGAAGCTGCCCGGCACAAAGGTCTTGCTCCAGGACTCACTGTGGGATTCTTCTCGTCACTAAGGTCCACGGATCATATCAGACTTTGGCAACTCCTGCTAATCTAAGCCCCATCCTCTAATGGAGCTCAGGTCAGAATTAGGCAAGTCAGCTCTTCCTAATCGTTCTAGATTATAAGGGCCTGGGGTGTGCAGGCTAATGAACATGGAGCTTCTTTTGGATAGGATGAAAATGACCTAAAATCAACTGTAGTGAGAAATGCACAGATTTGAGAATCTTCTAAAAACCACCCAACTGGAAGGCTCAAATGGGTGAATTGTATGTGTATTACAGCTCAATAACACCACTTTAAAAATGCAGAAGTTCAGACATTCTCAGAAAAATCCAAACCAGCAGAGGTGGTTGCTATGAGACCTGCCCCACAAGGAAGAGTACAAAGATGATCAGACTGAAACAAAAGAACACGCACCTGCGGTCCACGGCAATACTTACAAGTATAGTGTACTGCGGCCCAGCCCGTAGTCCTGCTGCTGCCACCAGGAACCCATGCTCCCTCATCCCTCATGCCCACACCCAGCACCCAGCACAGGCTCCAAGCCTGAGACTCCTTAATGTAACACACTTGAGGCATGCAGACTAGCATGACTTCCCTGGGTAACACATGCACCTGACTCGACATACCCACAAGGAATTCTTGGCAATCCGGCCGGTGAGTGAGAAGGCTGTTTATTAAATGGTATATTTGGGGCCAAAGTTCCCATAAATCGTAGGAACAGCCACCAGCTCTGATTATATCCATGGCCAGACCGAGACTGCATTTGACCTTGGCGGCCCTATCCCATCATTTCGAAATGCCAAAGACATTTCCCACCTAAAGTCACGTAGAAGGCCAGGCGAGTGGCTCTTGAGGCCCCATGAAGCTGCCCCCCCACCCCCGCCCCCACCAGTTGCAATACAGGGTTTCCACTCACTGGTTGGGTCTTGTCAGGCAGCATCAGGCTGTGATATGTCCCAGTCCAAAATGCAAAATTTACTCCTTGGTGGCTTTGAATGTCAGCACACACAGTGTTGTGCCCAGAGTTCGGGGTCCCCAATAATCCACCACTAAGGAGCCTTTTCCGATGCAAAAGCAAAGAGTCTTTATTCAAACCCGGGTTTGGCTCTCAGCCTCTTTCTGACGCAGCAGCGAGGCGAGAGAGCGGACCGGGTGGAAACAATGAGTTTTATGGGGTAGGATAATTAGGGGGCTTGGGAAAGTGATGAAGGCTACAGAGATTGGTCACTTGAATTGGGGTCTTTCTGTGGTTAAGCCTAATTAGGACCTTAGCTGTGTCCCTGGAGCTTCATTGGTCCATTTGGGTGGGGGTCGGGGAAGTTAAGACATTGCTGGCACACCTGTGGCAACTCCCAGAAAAGGGAGGGGTTTTAGGCAGGGGTCCCAGCCCTATAGGACAAGATGGAAGGGAGTTCATTTCATTTCATTCCCCCCTTGTCTTGGGACACACGTCTCAATCCTGAGACGGGCTGCATTTCTGCCTCTTCTGTTCCTAGAGGCTGGTACTGGGTTTGTAACCATTAATTGGACTACTCCTATGCGTTCTTTGACAAATTGGACCAGTTTGTTAATACTGGACCGAAAATTAACAGCATTAAGGGGATTATAAGGGGTCTAATGAGGGTGGAAATAAGAGTAGTTAACCATGGGGACGAATTAAACAGTGATTCATACCAAGACTGAGACCGCTCCCTTCTAGTCTACGCTTCTGCTATCCCTCTCTTACGAGGGCCATGGATTCCTTGACAACTCTCAAGCAGTGAAGTCTGACTCTGGGTCAGGTTCCCTGTGGTGGGTGGGCCCAGGTCGCGATGCAGTCTACTTTGAGGGAGGTGAAGGACGTCAGCACTACGACGTAGGGATCCTTCCAACCTGGCTCAAGGGTCTCCCGGCGATGTCTCTTGACATAGACCCAGTCCCCGGGCCTATGCTGATGAGGAGTCGGGGCTGGGCCGGTTTCATAGATGGCGCAGAGGCGCGGCCAAATGTCCCCGTGCGCCCTCTGGAGCCCTCTCAAGGAAAGAAACAGTTCTTGACTTTCAAATTCTGCAAGAAATTTGGCTTTAAGATTAGGGATAACAGGGGGTGGCCAGCCGAACATGATTTCATGAGTAAAACCCAAGGTGTAGGGGGAGTTGCTAACCCAATTAAGGACATATGGAAGGAGAGCCACCCAGTCCCCGCCAGTCTCCATGGTCAATTTGGTAAGGGTCTCCTTTCGAGTTCTATTTATTCTTTCTACATGCCCTGAACTTTGGGGCCTATAAACAATGTAATTTCCAATTTGCCCCAATGGCCTTGGCCACTGCCTGTGTTACCTGTGAGACAAAGGCTGATCCATTGTCCGACCCTATCACAGTGGGAAAACCATACCTGGGCACGATGTCTTCCAGCAGCCTCTTAGCTACCATCTGAAGCTGTTTCATGCTTAGATGGGTATGCTCCTACCCATGCAGAGAAGGTATCTACAAATACTAAAAAATATTTATAGCCATACTTTCCTGGTTTAATTTCAGTGAAGTCGACCTCCTATTGTGCTCCAGGCTTGGTTCCTCTGGGACGGGTTCCTTTTTCACTTGGCCTGGTTCTCGCGTTTGTGAGTTGACAGGTCTTGCAGGTGGATACAACCTATTCTATTTTGATGTCCTGTTGGTGGGTCTAAATTCTGCTGTGTCGGATTAATTCCTTTAATTTGCGTGCCCCCAGGTGAGTGGACCAGTGCACGCTTTCTAACACTGTAACCCAAGCCAGTCCAGTAGTATGAGCTCCTGGTTTGGTGTGTACCACCATCCTTTAATTTCCTAGACGTGGGGAAGCCTCCTGATCCGCTACAGCTCTTCCTGAGAATACCCAGGCTGATCTGGCAAGACTGGGTCCCCGGGGTCTGGTAGTTGTAAGGCCATGGTAGGGACCAAGGTGAAGGCCGCTGCTTTGGCTGCCTGATCAGCCTTTTGATTACTTCTTGCCACTGGGTCATCTGCCTTCTGGTGCCCTTGGCAGTGGATAATGGCTAGCTTAGCTGGGAGCCACAAAGCCGCAAGCAGGTCAGGAATTTCCTATTTATTCTTTATTGTCCATCCCTTTGCTGTCAATAGCTCTCTCTCCTGATAGATTGCCCTGTGAACATGAGCTGTAGCAAATGCATAATGGCTATCTGTGTAGATGTTAAGCCGTCTCCCAGTCCCCAGTGTCAGTGCCTTGGTGAGTGCAATGAGTTCTCGCTGAACTGATGTCCCAGGGGGCAGAGCCTCCGCCCATACAGTGCCCGTGTCGGTGACCACCGCTGCACCTGCATACCTGCACCTATCTCGCATGAAGCTACTTCCATCCGTGAACCAGGTGGCCTCTGCATCAGGGAGGGGCCGGTCAGTCAAGTCTTTCTGGAGTCCATGCACCCACTCCGGGATTCCCGCACAGTCATGTAGCGGGGCATCTAGGTCAGGGTCAGGCAGCAGGGTAGCGGGGTTGAGGGCCACACTTGGATGGAACTGCACTCGAGGAGGGTTGAGCAGCAAGCTTTGATAGTGAGTCATACATGCATTGCTAGGCTATTTTAGGACCCCCCTTAATGGCATTTGGGGTTGTAATCCAGATCTCCTGTCCTAGGGTCAGTTTGTCAGAATCCAGAGGCAGCAATAGCCAGCCGACCCTAGGAACTCCC
>JAAGEH010000668.1:293-21989 GCA_011751065.1 Lasiurus cinereus | reverse complement strand
CTGCCGCGGAGGAATGGAAGGAGCCGCCCTCGGACCAACAGCGCCGCTCGCTCCCGTTGGTTTGTGGGAGCTGATGCTGCGGCTGCAGGAGGAGACGGAAGTGGGGCTCTCGGCTGCTGGCTCACTTGTTAAAGCACCCCGAATCTGGCTGAGAAGAAAGCTGTCAACCGCGCACAACAAGACTGAAGCCAGGAGCCACCTCTGCCCCTTCCCACCGGCCAGGCCTGGGGAGTCGCCGGCAGGTCTCTGAATGGCCAAGGGGTGTCTCTGCGTGTGAGGAGCATGGAGAGGAGAGCCAGTGCCATTCATTTATGCGGCCATCACATGTGTGTACACCTATCCACACACACACTTCTTAAAAATATGGTGTTTTTGTTTGTTTATTTCAGAGAGGAAGGGAGAGGGAGAGAGACGGAAACATCAAGGATGAGAGAATCACTGATCAGCCGCCTCCTGCACTCCCCCCCACTAGTGACCAAGCCCACAACCTGAGCAGGTGCCCTGACCGGGAATCACACCGTGACCTCCTGGTTCATGGGTCAACGTTCAAACACGGACCCACGCCAGGCGGCCACACATATACTTTCATGTATATTTATGTAGGTGTATACTGTATGCATATTTATATACGTGTATTATATATACACTCAAACTTATATGTGTGTAATGTATACACAGACTTATAGGTAGACCGTGTATTTATCCACCTGCAAATGTGTGTAGATAGATAGATACATAGATAGATGATAGGTAGACAGAGGCGTGGTTCTCAGAGCGAATGGGGCCAAGGTCACAGGTTGTTTTTGATTGAGAAGCGGAGGAGGTCTGGGCCATGGCGAAGGACCAGGCGGGTGACCTTCACTGTTGACGCAGGTACAGTCTCAGTCCGTGAAGCGCTGGGGCACCTCTGGGCAGATGTGGAAGACTAGGCCTGAGTCTGGAGGAGAGCCCGCCTCCTCTCCCGCCAGACGAGCAAGCAGCTGGTTGGATGAGCCGCTGGAGTGACCCGTGGCCAGTCGGCATCCAGTGGAGGGGCCAGCCGGCTCCTGGTGGTGACCGGTCCCCTCACTGCTCTTCCCAAACGGCTCACAGTGGAGCGCTGGCTGTGTTTGGTTGGCATAGGACGGGGGACCGAGCCCAGAGGCTAGCACGTGACCTGTTGTCCAGGGCAACAGGACCATCCACAGGACAGGCAAGTCTGTCCCAAAGAGCCCGCCCCCCCCAACCCCATGAAGCCCAGTCTGTCCTCAGGCCTCTTCCAAGTGGCGGCTTCCCTACAACTTCCCAGTCACCGGTAGGTTCTGGGAGTTTCCACCAGGTGTCGTCACGTGGCTGGACTCGGCTTGGTCTCGCCCGCACAGTCCCTGGGCTTTCTAGAAGGGCCAGCTCTCCTCCGGACAGCCAGGAAGACGCCGGTCTCCCAAAGTGAGGCCGCTGTTCCCCGATCGGCCACCCGCTGCTCTGCCCTGGCCAGGTCACATAGTCCCGGCCACCGATTGACGGAACCCGTGTGCCTGCCCCCTGCCTGCAGGCGGGGGCTCTGCAATGCCCACCTGCCTGGTCCTTCTATAACATGCGATGCTCAGAGGGCTCCGCGGAGCACCCACAATCAGAGCAGAGACCCCCGCTTCCACCGGCTCTGCTTCCTTCGCGGACGCCACGTTCAGCTGGAGGGCGGGCCTTTCACCGAGCCGTGTTTCCCAGCAGTCCTTCGGCAAACGGCAATGACAGTCCTGCATTTAAACACGAGTTAGACCGAGGGCAGCATGCAGCGGACGTGCTGTGAATAAAACATAGGTTTGATGATCAGGCCTCAAGCAGCCTCTTCGGCATTTCCAAAGGCGAGATGGGAAACGGAATAGGAAGATGTATTACAAAGAACGCGGCATTTGAAATTTTCTGAATTAATTTGTCATGGAAATACGCTCCACACCCTCAACATCAACATTGTAAAGAATCACGTCGAAGGGCTGGGGACGGATCCATCTTCCCTGATTTGCACATCTCCGTCCTGCCTCGCCGATCCTCATCACGTGACGTCCTAGGCCAAGCCGCCTCCTCTGATAGGTCACGTCCCGCAGGCCCGGCCCCTGGCACTGGAAGGGTGGGACTGCCCTCCAGGGAGAGCTGGGGTGGGCACGTCCCCGGAGAAGGGGAGTCTTCTGTGGAACAGCGCCTTGATATTGATAATGTTGCTTAGCTACTAGAACTTCATCTTAATGATCTAAATGTTTTTAACTTTTAATTCTCGAATAGTTTCCGTTTTTTTTTAAATAGGCTTTTTTATTGATTTTAGAGAGAGAGAGAAACATCGATGAGAGAGAATCTTCGATCAACTGCCTCCTGCAGGTCCCCCCCTGGGCATGGAGCCCGCAACCCGGCCACATGCCCTGACTGGGAATAGTATCTGCAGCCTCTTGGTTCACGGACTGATGTTCAACCACGGAGCCAGCCTGGCTGGGCTTAAATAATTGCAATTTTACAAAGGCTGCTGCTTTTAATTTTCCTACAGCTGGAATGCCTCCCATTTCACCCTCCAGCTTCTTTAGATTTCCTCTTAGTATTTGATTGTTTAAAAATCTGAATATGATAAACCCATGGTCGGCAAACTGCGGCTCATGAGCCACAGGCGGCTCTTTGGCCCCTGTAGCGTGTCTCTTCCACAAAATCCCACGAGCCTATTTTGATGAATTGGCGTGAAAAGAAGTTTAAGTTTAGAAAGTTTGGCTCTACAAAGACATTTCCATCGTTGTCCTGTGGATATTTGGCTCTTTGGACTCATGAGCTTGCTGACCCCTGTAACCAAGGTGTTGATATTTAGGTATTTATCGTGGTTGGTGTTCTCTGAGATTCCTTGATCTGTGGTTCAGCTTCTGTTACTGATTTTGGAAAATTCTCAACCGTTACCACTTCAGATATGTGCTGTCCTTTTCTCATTACCTACCACCTGGACATTCTGTTTCATCTTTTTGTTCTTCTCTCTCTCTTTCTGCATTTTCGTTTTGGAAATTTCCATGGACACGTCTTCAAGTTCAGCCTCTTTTCTCGGCCATGTCCAGTCGAAGGCTCTCTTCATTTCCGCGACAGTGTTTCTGGTTTCTCGCACGTCCCTCGGCGGCTTCCTTAGGGTGTGTGCCGCTCTGCTCCCACCACCATCGGCTGTCTGTGGCGCCTGCTGTTTCAGCCATTAGTGCTCGAGGCATATTAGCCATCACTTTAAAGTATGCCTGGGCTGAGGCCGAGCGTCTGCCTGTGGACTGGGGGGTCCCGGGTTCGATTCTGGTCGGGGGCATGTATCCTGGTTGCGGGCACATCCCCGGTGGGGGGCGTGCAGGAGGTGGCTGATCGATGTCTCTCTCTCATCAATGTTTCTCACTCTCTATCCCTCTCCCTACCTTTCTGTGAAAAATCAATAAAATATATTAAAAAAATTAAAATAAAATAAAATACGCCTGGTCTGATAATTCCAGAATCTCTGCCATACCCAAGTATGGCAACTGCCTGTCGCCATTGTGTTGTCAAAGCCGGGCAGGACCGGCTGGGCGAAGGAGCTGATGTGATGAGTGAGGGGTCAGGGCTGTCTGTGGGGTCGCTGCACTGATTGTGTGCTGCAGCCATGGGGTCAGAGCTGTGGACCTGGTCCTTGTCTCCCCCGCTGTTTTGGGGTTTCCCGAAAGACGCTGTAGTGGGGTCTGCGGCTCTCGCGGCTCTTTGGCTGTGACCCCGTTATTGCACAGCAGCCCATCGTTGGGGTGGGGAGGCCCTGTATGGAGTCTGATGGGGTGTTCTCCTCCCACAGGGGTCAGGACCCCGGGAAGTGATTCCGGTGTGCACAGCCTTGTTGAAAGGGAGAGAGCGCTCAGGCCCTATTTCCGAACGCATATCCTCCTTCCTCAGCCTGTGGGAGGCGGTGGGGATTTTCCTCTGATCCTCGGGGAGAACCGGGCTGAAGGATGCTCCCCCAAACGCGGGGCCCTCTCTGATCACGTTCGGTGAAAGCAAACCTCTGCCGAGAACTAGAAAGTCTCTGGACCACAGAACTGTTCCGGGGGTACGCGTTCCCGCCAGCTGGTCCCACAGAGGAGGGTGTGGGTGCCGTGGTGCCTGCGGATTATGCAGGAGGAGAGCAGAGAAACAGGGCTGTGTCCGTTGGAGGAGAAAGCCCACGGGGTTGGGTACATGGTATTGAAAGGCTCGGCATGCATGTAATTGGACTGTCAGCAGAGAAAGAGAGGATGAGACAGGCAAAGAGCGGAAGACACCATGTCCTTAAGGGTCTGCCTCTGATGTGAGACATGAGTGAGCACCAGAAACAAGTGCACAGGAGCCCTGCGAGCCTGAGAGAGAGAGAGAGAGAGAGAGAGAGAGAGAGAGAGAGAGAGAGAGATTGCATGTTACTTACTGGGAGACTGATGTCTTTAACGGCTGGCTTCCCACCATAACAACGCAGGATGGAAGAAGCTAGAACATCACGGGACCCAGAACCCAAACCCACCCAAACCCGGCCAGTGTGGCCAGTGGCTGAGCATCGGCCCAGGCACCATTGTCACCGTTCGAGTCTTTTTTTTTTTTAAATATATCTTATTGATTTTTTACAGAGAGGAAAGGAGAGGGATAGAAAGCTAGAAACATTGATGAGAGAGAGACATTGATCAGCTGCCTCTTGCACACCACCCCCACTGGGGATGTGTCTGAAACCAAGGCACATGCCCTTGACTGGAATCGAACCTGGGACCTTTCAGTCCGCAGGCTGACGCTCTATCCACTGAGCCAAACCGTTCGAGTCGTGATCAGGGCACAGGACCAGGTGGCAGGCTCCATCCTCCGTGTTTCCCTCTCACCGATGTTTCTCTCTCTTCCTCTCCCTTCTGCGTTCTTTAAAAACCAATAAAAAAAATCGTTAAAAAAAGACAATGATCTTTATTCAGAATTCTCTATTTAGCTGAGCCAGAGTGGCTCTGTGGGCTGAGTATGGTCCTGTGCACAGAAGGCTTTCGGGTTCGATTCCCTGTCAGGGCACATCCGAGGGTTGTGGGTTCGATCCCCAGCTTTGGCGTATGTGGAAGAAGGCAACAGATGGATGTTTCTCTCTCACATCGGTGTCTCTTTCTTTCTCTCTTTCTTGCTCTTCCTCCCCTCTCTTCCTCTCTCTAAACATGCCCTGGAGTGAGGATTAAAAATAAAAAGAATTCTCTATTCAGTGACAACACTCCTCAAAATTAAGGTAAAATAAAGACATTTTCAGATGAAGGACAACTAGGAGGAGGCCTTTGGTCCAAGCAATGCTGACCTGCTCGAGGCAGAAAACCGGATTTCCCCCCAAACCAGGGAAATGGCAGGTACCCCAGCTGCATTTCAAAACCCAAGGAACCCCGCACCACAGAGACCGAGTCTCGCTGGGTGCGCATTTAGAAAGATCACCCCGAATGCGGGAGAGGCAGGACGGACCGCCGACGGTGACAAATGCACCCACGCGAACTGCGCTCGGTGACCACGTCCCCACGGAGGGCGGGGAGAGGAGCCCGCCGCCGGGGTAGCACTGGCGCGTTCATTGGACCCGGGATGTCTGCGCATCAGCAGGACTGATGTGAGCACTGCGCTCCGGCGGGTGGATTTGTTCCCCACCGGGGGCCCGTTTAGCAAGTCGGAGCCAGTTCGCCGGGAGGCTGGGGCTGGTAAACAGGTAAATAAATTCCGGGCGAGGGGAGCACGTTTGTCACCCAGAGAAGAGGCGTTACAGATTGGGGGGTGCAGAAGGAGGGCCGGGGAGGCCCCAGGGACTCAGGGGTACCTCACAATCGGGACAGATAGGTACAGGACGAACCCAGGGATGCGGGGACCGGGGGCGAGGGTCAGGCGTGGGGTGTAACCGCAGCCAGCGGCAGGGACATCCCGTATCTGGCGAGAGCACGCGTCTCTGGCGCTTCTTGGCCGCGAAACTTCCCTCTCACGGTGAGTCATACCGGCTCCCGTGTCCTGTTGGATGCTGAGGCCCTTCCTCAATATCCAATCCAGGCGCTGTCACCTTCTCTGAGGGCCTTTAAGATCTGCAATTCCCCGTGGGAAGTGGAGGTGGGGACTCTAACAGCGACTGGTAAAAAATCAATAAAATATATATATATATAAAAGATACCCAACAGGCTGGCATTTAAGGAGGCCCCTGTCTCTGCGGTGACAACTCATGCCCTCCTTTCCTGGAGGGGAGCCGGCGAGCCTCTTCCAGGGGCCGCTCTGGGCCTCGGCTGTTTGCTTGTCACCAGTGGTCAACGCCTTCACTGGCGCAGGATGGCCTGGGCGGGCACTCAGACAGGGGGACACCGCAGAGGTGGCACGAGCAGCCGCCCGCTCTCCTCCAAGCAGATGACGTGTCTCGACGCCAGGCCGCGTGTCCCATTTCCCACTCCCGGGACGTGCCGGGTCCTTCAGCCGCGGCCGGAGTGACAGGGTCGCGGGCAGCTCTGGCGGCATCGTGGGGCGAGACAGAGCCCGGCGTGTGCTTCTGTGGTTGGGTACGCATCTCATTTTCTTCTCCAGAGAGACTGCACGGGGGACACCGAGGAGCTGCAGTCCGAGCCCATCTCATGTCCCCGGCTGCCTTCGCTCTGCCAGGGGCTCACGGTCCAGAGCCAGGCACCTGCCACCGGCCCACCTGGCTCTGTCTGCTGCCCGTCTCCCACCCGCTCGGCCTCCCGGCTCCCAAGCCCTCTGCCCCCCAGAGGGAGCCTTGGCTGCGGAGGGCGACATCAACCGTCCATGGACGCGGATAGAGTGACAGCCACCACGAACACACCTTCTTTCCTGGAAGGCAGTTTGTGCTTCTTACTCATCTGCTAAGTGGCTGAGGATATGCAGCCGTTCGTTCCCTCGAGGTGGCAGCGGGCTGTTCTGTCGGGGCTATTTTTGGGGACTCACTGCTCTGCAGGTAGGAAGGAGGGCGCCCTACCTGACTGTGCCGGAGGGGACCCACAGGGACAGAGCTGCGGCCAGGGCCGGGCCTGAACCCTGCAGAGCGGCCTCTCGCCCGGCCCGGAGCCGGCTTGGGAGGGAGAGGAGATGGCGAGGTGCATCTGTGGGTGCCGCGCCAAGGGCACCGGACAGGAGCCCCTGGTGGGCGCCTGTGGGTTCATGACCCGGGCCTTCATGGAGCTGGAAAACGCAGTATCCCTTTGCTTCATCCTCCGGTGGTAACCGGTAATGCCTCGCGGACAGGCCTGTCTCCCAGCAAGAGGAGGCTTGACCGAGTCTGAATGAAGGTATGAAGTACCGCCCACAGGAGGACCGAGAGATTCTTCTCCCGCTCCCAGAAGCGTTGACGAGGGGTCTGCTAAGGTCACAGTAAGAGAGAGATGAGGCTGTTTGCGGGCCTCTGGCGGCGAAGGACGGCTCCTCTCTTGATGCAGTTCCCTTTCGTTTTCCCGTAAGATGGGGTGCCCTCCGGGGACCCTGCCCGATGGCTGTGAGGTCACTCAGGGAGGAGAGAGTGTTCAAGAGCCTCCGACGCCCTCGCACCTCAGCCGGGACGGCCGTGACCGCAGAAAGGTGCCAGGTCGGCGCGCTGCAGGGAAAATTACGCTTTGCTGGATGCCTCGCGCTGGAGAGAGAGCCTGCTTTCCCAGGAGCTCTCCGGAAACAGACTCCCGGCGAAGGCTGGCCTCTGGCGTGTGAAATCGGTCCCCTCCGCATCACTGCGGGACCCGCGAGTCCCTCCCCACAGCTGTCTCGGCAGAGGGAAGGGAAGGACCTAAGACAGCGGTTCTCAACCTGTGGGTCGCGACCCCCTTGGGGGGCGAACGACCCTTTCACAGGGGTCATCTAAGACCATCGGAAAACGCAGATATTGACATCACGATGCATCACAGTAGCAACATTTCATGGTTGGGGGTCACCACCCCATGAGGAGCTGCAGGCAAGGGTCGCGGCCTTAGGAAGGTTGAGAACCACTGACCTAAGAGGTGACATTGACGGCCTTGTTCGTATTTCATATAAAATGTAAAAACGTCTATAAAGTTCCAACAGCGCGAGCCAAATGCAGAGGGAAAAATAATGGTGCTCAGATCGACCTGAGGGAGAACGTTCACCACGCGGCAGATTTAATGAGTCGGCAGCCCCAGGCCACAGGCCCACAGGGCCCTGGATCCACCCCGGGATGACCAGCACGCTGTGCTCCGTGTCCACCAGCACGCTGTGCTCCGTGTCCACCAGCACGCTGTGCTCCGTGTCCACCAGCACGCGGTGCTCCGTGTCCACCAGCACGCTGTGCTCCGTGTCCACCAGCAGGCTGTGCTCCGTGTCCCACGGCGCCTGGTCTGTCCGCCGGCGAGTTAATGGGTGAACTGATCAGCTCATCTGGCGGTTTCCCCTGATTGTTTTACCAAGACACCGCTGTTTCTCCGGCTGCCGCCGCCGTGTTCCTGCTGTGAGTGCCGAGCTCTGACAAGGGGTGCCAGGCATGTGGTTCAGACCGCAGCCTCTCCCCCATGGCCAGGGCAGAGCCGCCGCTACGGTTGGGAATGCCCCTTGTGGGGGGCATTTCCAACTCTCAGCCTCACTGGAAACGGAGTGATGAGTGACACAGCCTGGACACTCGTGCCCCCTCTTCCTGCCCCCACCCCTGCCATGGCAAAGCAAACCACCAGCTGCTTTTAGATGTTTTTTTTTTAAAAAATATTTTATTGATTTTTTACAGAGAGGAAGGGAGAGGGATAGTTAGAAACATCCAGGAGAGATGCACGCCCCCTACTGGGGATGTGCCCACAACCCAGGTACGTGCCCTTGACCGGAATCGAACCTGGGACCTTTCAGTTCATAGGCCGACACTCTATCCACTGAGCCACACCGGTTTCGGCTGCTTTTAGGTTCTTCCCAGGTGGGGCTCCCACTGGGCTCTGGGACACGTGCCGGGGAGGCGCCAGCCCCTGGCCTCAGCTGGCAGAGAGCCGCCCTCGGTGTGCAGAGTTCACGGGAGCGTGCTTTCCTGCTGGGAACACTCAGGGACCGCCTTCCCGGAGGGCACATCACCTGGATCAGAGCAGCTGGACCGCTCCCTCCCGCTCCCCCTCCTCAGGTAGTCTCACGCCCACACGCTCCTCCAATGGCCAAGGGAGAGGGGGAGCCCAGGTCTTGGGGATCCTGTCCTGAATCCTCTTGGATCTCTCACCTCATTCCTTCAACCCCCACCCCCCGCCGCCCCATTCTCTTCTTTGGATTTTCACGGCCACATCAAGAATGACAGGCCTGCCGAAGCCGGTTTGGCTCAGTGGATAGAGCGTTGGCCTGTGGACTGAAAGGTCCCGGGTTTGATTCCGGTCAGGGGCATGTATCTTGGTTGCAGGCACATCCCCAGTGGGGGGCGTGCAGGAGGCAGCTGATCGATGTCTCTCTCTCATGGATGTTTCTGACTCTCTGTCCCTCTCCCTTCCTCTCTGTGGAAAATCAATAAAATATATTTTTTTAAAAAAGAAAAAGAATGACAGGCCTTTTCAAAAGCAAGCAGAGGCCTCAGCAGCACTCGAGAGAGGCACGGGAAGGGGGTCCCTGTTGAAAGCACACCCGCACGCACCTTTGCAGAGGGGACTGGCAATCTAGATCAGTCAACACCCACTTGTTTGCTAGAGAATCGGGGACTCGGGTGAGTGAAGGGGCCGTCCTCTCTGCAGAGCGACCCCACTGCCCGGGGCGGTCGCCTGCACCCCGGGGCCTCAACCCCTCCCTGCCCCGCCCACCCAGGATGGAGGCCGCACCGAAGTAAAGGGAGGCCGTGAAAGATTCAGAAGCGGCCGGCCATTTGCCTGCGTCCGCCCTGTACGCAGATGTGGAACCGAGGCCCTGTCTCAGGACGCTTCCTCACGTTGACGAAAACCATTCGTAACATTCAATCCCATTAGTGCGGGACCAGCACTTGGCATCCGTCAGCCTGATGACTCCCGCTGCCAGAGGGGATACCACGTTCCAGTGATAGTTAGCTCCCGGGGACGGTGGCTGCTGATAGAACGATCCCTCATTTTCTCTGCCGAGATGACTCTGTTCCATTAGCGGTGTCTTTCTGTAATCTGGCCTGTAAGTCAAACCTGCCACTGCCCGTGGCCGCGGATTCTTTATTCGGTTTCTTGTTTAAAAACCATCCTGTTAGCGAGAGCTCCCTGGAGACATGGACAGAGAGAGGCAATCAGGGCCATTGATCAACGATCAGATCGGTCTGCTCCGGGATGGCCAGGCCCTGGCAGGTGAACGGGATGTTGTCAGGATAGTGTGGCCGATGCCACTCTGATGGCCTGGTGCGGGGAGGAGGGGCTGGGCTTGGACCAGTGGCCAGTGGGTCAGCAGGCAGGCTGGGGTCTGCTGTCACCTAGCCCAGGTGGCCCCTGAAGTGCCCTCTGGTGCTCACGCTAGGATTCCTTCTTCTTTACCCTCTACCCGACACGTGACCGCGTTGTGGAGAGGCTCGGGTGCCTCTGATGGCCGCGTCTTGATCACCACGGCAGACGCCCAGCTCAGAGTGCGGACTGAACATTTGCTGACTTATCCTTACATTTATTGGGGTGATGTTGGTTAATAACGTTATTTGTCCCGAGTGTACAATTCTATGAAACACTCTAGTGCAGTGGTTCTCAACCTTCCTAAGGCCGCGACCCTTGCATACAGTTCCTCATGGGGTGGTGACCCCCAACCATGAAATTTTGCTACTGTTATGCATCGTGATGTCAATATCTGCATTTTCCAATGGTCTTAGGCGACCCCTGTGAAAGGGTCGTTCGACCCCTAAAAGGGGTCGCGACCCACAGGTTGAGAACCGCTGCTCTAGTGTGTGTGTGTGTGTGTGTGTGTGTGTGTGTGTGTGTGTGTGTGCGCGTGCGCTCACCACTGGATGCTAGTCTCCTTCCGTCACCTGGATTTAACCCCGTTTCCCTTGCTGGCCCTCCTCCCACTCTCTTCCCCTCCGGTAACCACCACGCTGTGTCTGTGTCTGTGGTTTGTTTGTTGCTTCCTGTCTTATATCCCACAGAAGAGTGAAATCATATGTTTCTTGTCCTTCTCTGTCTGACTTATTTCACGTAGCAAGATGCTCTCCATTCCATGGTACCTGCAACACAGTGAGTGGGTGGCCTTTGAGACCATTATGTCCGGGACTTTGTTTCCATGGCAAAGACATGGATCAGGGTCAGCCGAGGTGATGCTAGCGGGTCGTCCCCATCCACGAATCTCTTCATCTCTGAAGTGTCGTGGTGTCGGAAGCTGCGTGCGTGCGCCATTCGAGCCCTCTCCTGGGGAGGTTGGAAGGGCTTCCTGTGTGTTCTGCTGCCCTCCGAGTGCACTAGTGGCACCGAGAAGAGACCTGGACATCACGTTCCTCTCTGTCCCCCTCGGATAGACGTTTAGGGTTTTCAAAGATTGAAGTTGACTTGCATGTGCAACCTGAAGGAGAGCAGGGCCCTGGGTGGTGACAGTGGGGTCCAGGGCAGTTTGTACACGATGCTGCTGTGCACGGTTCCTGTTGTGCATGGTTCATGCTGTACGTGGTTCATTCTGTGCATGGTTCCTGTTGTGCACAGTTCCTGTTCTGCACGGTTCATGCTGTGCATGGTTCATACTGTGCATGGTTCCTCTAGTGCGTGGTTCATGCTGTGCACAGTTCCTATTGTGCATGGTTCATGCCGTGCACAGTTCATACTGTGCATGGTTCATGCTGTGCACAGTTCCTATTGTGCATGGTTCATGCTGTGCACGGTTCATGCTGTGCACAGTTCCTATTGTGCACGGTTCATGTTGTACATGGTTCATGCTGTGCATGGTTCATGCTGTGCATGGTTCCTCTAGTGCACGGTTCATGCTGTGCACAGTTCATGCTGTGCACAGTTCCTGTTGTGCATGGTTCATGCTGTGCATGGTTCCTCTTGTGCATGGCTCATACTGTGCATGGTTCATGCTGTGCATGGTTAATGCTGTGAATGGTTCCTCTAGTGCACAGTTCATGCTGTGCACAGTTCCTGTTGTGCATGGTTCATGCTGTGCACGGTTCATGCTGTGCATGGTTCATGCTGTGCATGGTTCATGCCATGCATGGTTCCTCTAGTGCACGGTTCATGCTGTGCACAGTTCCTGTTGTGCATGGTTCATGCTGTGCATGGTTCATGCCATGCATGGTTCCTCTAGTGCATGGTTCATGCTGTGCACGGTTCATGCTGTGCACGGTTCATACTATGCACGGTTCATGCTGTGCATAATTAATGCTTTGCATGGTTCCTATTGTGCATAGTTCACGCTGTGTACGGTCATGCTGTGCACGGTACTTATTGTGCCTGGTTCATGCTGTGTACGGTTCATGTTGTGCACGGTCCTTGTCCTTGATATTGACAGATGAGAGAAAGTCTCTGAACAAGGGGAGACCATCTTTAAACTTTTCTGATCCTGTATAAATATAATGGGGATCAAAGAGATGACATTTCTGCAGTTAAATTTGTGTGAATAATTTATACATTAACAGGCAAGATGTTTTATTTTTTCTATTACCATTTTTGTTTTATTTCTGGATCCGCCACTTGTACGTTAGATGGGATGTGTTCTCGTTAATTCATTATGTAGTTCACCTATGGACTCATTCATATGCTCACCCATTCATTCCTTCCCTCGGCATGTGTTCCTATGAGTAGCATGAACTCCTTTAGATCAATTAACAAAACCCTTACTAATTAATCTATCCATTAACCAACCCATCAATTAACTGATCTTATCCACACATTTTTCTCCTCTCCCTGTGCTCCCTCCCTCCCTCCCCCTCACTCTCTCCTTCCTTATTTCTGTTTCCTCCTCTGACAAAGACTCTTCCCTTGTCCAATCCTCGGTCAGCTCTCCCGAGCCTCTTCTCCAGGAGGCTCGCCCTTGGTCCCTGTGCTCCCCGGCCCTGAGGAGCTGAACCCCAGGCAGGGCGTAGGGCCAACTGGCATCTCCCCAAAGTGTGGAGAGAAGATCCTCCCTGGGGGTGCAGGCGATTACAGTGGTACCTGGAGATACGAGTTTAATTTGTTCCGTAACCTTGAGGTGTGGGAAACTATGAGACGCTTGAGTCTCGGTAAACTGGTGGGCCCCGGAAAGGCCTGCGCGCTTTCTTCCCGTGAAATGACCTCTGACGCCAGCGGTGAGGCTGTGTGCGGAGGCTGGAAACTGGATTCTCGTGGGCAACGAGCTTCAGAGCGCCGCTGTCTCCTCCCACTGAGCATCTTCCTAAACACACGCCCACCGAACGCTGCTTGCTTCCCAGCGATACCTCTCAAGACACAAAGGTGGGAGCCACGGAATCCAGCTGCATCCTGGCCCCCCGCTGCTGGGGAGGCCAGCCGCCCACGCAAGGACCCCCACACACTCCGCGTGCAGGCAGCGGACGGGAGGGAGGCAGGGGTGTTTAAGAGGCGATCGATACTCTGCTGTGGAATTGTACATGCCCACGGCATGCTCTGAGGTCCTGTCTCCCCAGCCTGGCTGGCTGCTCACCTCGAGGAGGTCGAGAGAGTGAGCACCTGCGATGCCAGAGCTGTGGGTGCAGGGACCCGATCATTCTCTTAGCGGGGAGGGGAGAGGGGGGCAGGACATGCCACCCCAGGTGCACTGTGGGCATGTTTTGAGCTGAAGGCAATTAAAAACAGCAGGCACGGGGCGAGCTCTCTGCCCCCGTCATTACCAACGCCCTGACAGAGGAGCCCCCGTTCTGGGCAGGGAGGTCAGAGGCTGAGCGTCTGCCCAGCCTCCCCTGCCACTCATTTCCCCTGGAACGCGGCCGCAGTGTCGCTGTCAGAGCTGCTGAGGCCATGCTGTCACCCAACGGGAAAGTAATCCCCAAGCCACGCTTCCGCCGGAAAGCCATTTAATTGATGCTCGAAACTTGATTGTATTCAAATTTCCATACTCACAGCCCTGCCCCCACCCCCGAGGCAGCTCCCGAGCTAAGATGGACGTTCTTACCTTAAAAAACTGCCAATACGTCCCGGTGACCCGATCCGCGGGAACGATGTTCCCGACTCGGCGCAGGTTAAACGCCCTCCTTACCGCCCAGGTGAGTTATAGCGCGCGGCCCGGTTCACCCAAACAAATAGACTGCCGGCCGGGACCTGGTCGATTGCTTCCAAATGAATATCTCGGCGAGAAGCCATCCATCTCCAGCCTCCCCGAGACCCGCTGATCAGCCATAAATCCATTAGCGAGGAGGCCTCTCTCCTCTCTGCCACTTAGATCCGAGGAGGAGAATATTCATGCCGGAGCCCTGGGGTGGGGGGACGGCGGTGCCTGGGACGTGACTCAGGTGGGGCACATCCGCAGAGGGCAACTGCCTTCACGCCCCGTCCTCATTCCATTATGATCTTTGCAATATTTATTGTGCAAACGAGCAGAAGCGTGTGCATGTTTATGGAAAACAATATGAGCAGTGCGTGCAGGCAGGCCCATGAGAGGACGGAGGAGACAGAGGCCAGGCAAAGGGGGACCACAGACATCCTGTATAATAAAAGTCTAATATGCAAATCGACCCAACAGAACGACCGGTCACTATGACGTGCACTGACCACCAGGGGGCACACGCTCAATGCAGGAGCTGCCCCAAGAAGGAGGCGACTGGCAGCAGTGATTGGGGGGTGGGGCTGGTGAGCAGGTGGTGCCAGGACACCAGCCAAGGCAGGTCCCAGTGGAGACCCCTCAATTGCCCCATCTGCCAGTCACCCCACAGATGGCCCTGATGGCCAGCCAGGCCTAGGGACTCTACCCTATATGTTGAGAACAGTCTCTGAGATTGAAACATGAAAACCTGGCAAGGCTACTCTAACACTGGCTTGTACATTTTATGGCCGGCCCTGATGCTGACACTTATCACTGTGGGACAAAGCCAATCACTTAACCTCTCTCTGCTTCAGTATTTCTACCCATAAGATGGGGAAATTGGTACCTCTGCCTCAGAAGGATCGTCTTATGTACTACTTTTTATAATCAGGGCAAAAAAACATAGCTGCCCACACAACAGCAAGGTGCCTTTTACCTGTATGAGAAGTATGGTCTCTGGTGCAGGCAGCATCCCGGATTGTGAGAGGGATGTCTGACGGCTGGCTTAGGCCCGACCTCCCCTGTGGGGGTGGGGTCCCAGATTGTGAGAGAATGCGGGCTGGGCTGAGGGCACCCTCCTCATCATGGTGCATGAATTCCGTGCAATGGGCCTCTAGTGATCCTATGTAATAAAAGCCTAATATGCACACTGTCCCTTTGGGTGGTCATCAACCAGGAGACTGAGAGTTCATCTGCTCGCTATGGTGCACTGACCACCGGGGGGGGGGGTTGCTGAGTGTGGTAGGCGTTGGCGACACAGAGCTGGCAGCGGGTGGCAGTGGAGGTGCTGCTGGCCCCGATGGGCCCCGATGAGAGAGGGGCCATGGTGGGGTGGTGGAGGAGGTGAGAGGGGGGCCTGACTGCCCTGCCGATCACCCCCACCCACAGACAGTGACCAGTGGTGGTGGCAGGGGGCAGGGCCGCTGCCTGGCTCCCAGGTGCTGAGGGAACCGGGCAGGGGGCCTAACCCTGATCAATCACCCTGCAGGTGGGATGGTAGAGCAGGTGAGGGGGTGGTGCCAGGCTACAGCAGGGTTCCAGGCTGGGGGCATAAGTGGGGGCCTTATTGCCGCAGGTCACCTCGAGGGACCCCACCCGTGCGCGAATGCATGCGCCAGGCCCCTAGTTTTCCGTAAACATGGAGTCTCGGGCAGCAGGGCTCTAAGCGTTGCCCATTTTCACACCAGCCCTGACGGGGGCAGGGAGTCAGAATCCAATTCACAGTCCGTCGGGCTGTTTCCAAAGATGAAAGCCGCACAGGCAGACCGTTCGGGGTGTGACCGATGTGAGTGTTCCCAGCCCCTGGCTTCCGGGGACTGTCTAACTGGGAGGTGGCGGCCTCCTGAGGCTGCTGGGAGGGTGCTCGTGCGGAGATGGTGGCCTTGTCTCGCCAGGAGCAGCCGTGAGTGTGTTCTTCTGAGAGAGCAGGTGGGAGGCTGGGCTGCTCCCCGTGTGGACACTTCCCTCGGACACGAGGCCGGGGACGGAGATGCTACACTCATCTTTTCCAAAATGTTCAAGGTGAGGGTCACGTCCCACAGGCTGGGGTTCGGGTCCCAGCTCAGCCCCGCGGTGTCAGGGGCACTGTGGAGGGAGACCTCTTGCCCTGAGACCCCGTTTCCTCCATTGTAACGTGGGTAGAATGCCCCTCCCTCCCGGGGGTTCTGCAGGATCCTGGCAGCCGATGGAGTGGCCCACCCAGGGCCGAAGTGGCCCATGCTCCTTCGCGGTGTCCTCCTGCCGCCCCCCCAACCTCGGTGCTCAGTGACACTCCCCCCGGCAGGTGCAGGGGCTCTGGTGTTAAAAGAACCACGACCGAGCGGGTGGACAGCTGGTCCACAGCACGCGACGGGTGGCAGAGCGGAGAGAAAGGGTGATACGTCACTCTGCTCTTTAAATGCTGCCGCCAGGTGGGGCAGACCCACTGCTGTTAGGGAAACAGTAAAAAAATATTAAATCCTTACTGTAGAAAAGAGTATCATTGAAATAATGAAATAAGTAGGCACCTTTGCCGGCTGGTGGGGCACAGAGGTTGAGCATCGACCGATGAACCAGGAGGTCACGGTTCCATTTCCATCAGGGCACCTGCCCAGGTTGTGGGCTCGATTCCCAGTGGGCGGTGTGCAGGAGGCAGCGGATCCATGGTTCTCTAATCATCAGTGTTTCTCTCTCCCTCCCTCTCCTTTCCTCTCTGAAATCAATACAAATATTTTGAGAAAATAACGGGGCACCTTTAATATATAACACCCCCAATTTGGGGAGTCCTGAGCATCTGACCGAAGGGACAGTCTTGCACTTTCCAGATGCTGCGCCCGCAGCCACCGTGGCCTTGTTTACAGCAAGAGCCCTTATCTGTGGCCGAGACAAGTGCCATATTCTGAGGTAATTAATCTGGTAATTAGAAACGGAAATCACACGCTCCTCACCATGGCGGTGCCTGTGCTGGAGGAGAGAGCTGTGATCTCAGGGAAACGTGTGGAGGAAAAACGGAAAGAGGAGGCCATGTGCTCCCCAGTTATAACCAGCCAAGCCCTCCCGGCGCGGGAAATCACTGGTACCCCGAGTGCCCGGCTCTTTCTGAGCGACCGGCTTAGCTGCCTGCCTCTGAGAGGGAACAGGAAAACGGGTGCCGGGAATTTGTGTGGCTCTGTCTTTTTGAAACCACCGACAGTCATCTTTACTGCACTTGACCTCGGGGTCCCTTTGGGGGTGGAAAGAGACTCCTAGAGGAGGGGACCGGCGAGGGAGGGACTCGAGAGAGGGCGCCCCTCCCCTGAGGATGGAGGAGCCTGCCCGTGCTCCCATTGGCGCCCCCGTCTCTCCACTTTCTGCCTGAAGGAGCCATTGGTCTGGGCGGGACGCACAGACCCTGCCTCAGAGCGAGCGTCCAAAGGGAGGCGTCCCACGGGCTCCTGGGTGACATCTGCGAGGTGAGCCCGTCTCCGGCTCTCCCCGCTTGGCCCCAGCCTGTCGGGGTGTTAGGAGGGGGTCCCCATTTCCAGGTCCTGGGGAGTCTTGCACAGTCAACACGCATACGGCAGCCCTGAATGCGCAATCGGGACACAGAAAAGTGCGAGGGCCCGCCTTCAACCCGCCGTCACCTGTGCTCCCGGGGCGAGAGCCGTGTCTGCATCCATGTCACAGCGGTGCGACACCTGCAAGCCCCAGAGCAGGAGCGGCAGGCCGCGTGCCTTCCACGTGCGGTCCAGGCCTCGGCGCCCTCCGATGGGTTTAAGGCAGTGGTTCTCAACCTTCCTAAGGCCACGACCCTTGCATACAGTTCCTCATGGGGTGGTGACCCCCAACCATGAAATGTTGCTACTTGATGCATCGTGATATCAATATCTGCATTTTCCGATGGTCTTAGGTGACCCCTGTGAAAGGGTCGTTCAACCCCCAAAGGGGTCGCAACCCACAGGTTGAGAACCGCTGGTTTAAGGAAACAAAGCACGGTCTGCTGTGCAAGCCGGATCCCAACATGGAGCCCGGTGCTGCCTGCGAGGCGTCGGTGGATCAGCACCGTACACTCCAGGCCCACGTTCCCAGCTGCCGGCGCGCATTTCCCCGGGGAAATCATTACACGCACCCCCGGATGAGGTCAGTGCTGGACGAGGCTGTTTTTCTGGGTCACGATGCAGAGCGTGACACCGATTTCCTGCTCGCCGCCTTCCCCGTGCCAAGTGGCGTTTCAAAGTTTCCCTCCATGCGAATCTTTAAGGAGAAAGGACCACAGTTTGGATGGAAATATCCTTGTTTTCGTTTGACCGGAATAGCCTGGGCCCCAGCTGGCGGCGGCCAGGCCTGAAGCCGTCTGGACAGGAATGGAAATCATGGCCCGTCGTATGTTCGGTTCCACCCGTGGCTGGTGTTCAGACCGCGGCACGGGCCTCGGTTTTTCATGCTCCAGGGACAGAAAGAGACTCAGCGTTGTGCCCGACCCCTGGACGCTGCCGTTTTTTATTCTCAAGTGAAGTTCATGTAAAACAGCCAGGGTTCGAATACCCTAAGGGGGAGACCCAGCACAGCTCGGGGTGCTGTTTGAAGAGCACATTGCCCACACGTCTCTTTCGAACTTGCCTCCAAGCCTCGGGGTGCTCCCAGCCCAGCCTTGTGGTGAGTGAAGTCACGTTCAGGCCCTGAGCTCCTGGGGAGTTTAGGATGTCCGATTGGAGGGGTGCCCCCTGCTAACTGCCCTGGAATCAGCTCCTGCTCCCCTGGGGTCTGCTGAGCGGATATCCCTCCAGTGGCTCTTTGTCCCCATGTCACAGCCAGCGCCTGAGAGCTGAGCGGAGCTCCTAATGACAGCACGTCACAGCGTCCTGTCCACTATCACCGGGAAGCAGGTGCCAATCATCCCTGGAACACAGACCACCACCCATAATCCCATCGCCCCTCTCCCTCCCTAGCACCCCGTTTCTGAGGTGAGGGGGCTGCAGCCCAGCAAGGTCTCTGGTGACTTAACCGGGAGCACCTGGGGAGTTGGTTTCAGACTAGAAATGGATGCTCCAAACTTGACCCTAAGTCCCGCATCATCCTTGACAGGCGTAGAAGCCAGCGCCCAGTGTCTTAAAGGGGATGATACATGGGAGCCTGAGGCCTGGCTGTTCTCCTGAGACTTGGCCGGTGGGTGACTCGGTGTCTGCGAGCAGCCGCACGACTCAGCATTTCACACTCAGAGTGCAAAATGCGAGGCCATCAGTTTAGCTAATGGGTTATTATCGTCCACTTACATATCTGTTTCTAATTATTTTATTCACAAAAATCATCGCTCCAACTAAATGGCATGAGATTCTTTTCGGTGGCGGCGATTTGCTGAGCAACCTGGACGGTGGATCTAATTAGTGTCACAATGATGCTGTTGAGGCCGGGGAAGGTGCTCAATGAGCTGTCCCTGGTCTCACTATGTCTGCAGGGAGAGGGACAGGAGCTGTGTCTGAAGGGGGAGGGACAGGAGCTGTGTCTGCAGGAAGAGGGACAGGTGGGGAACTACCCAGAAGCCCTCTCTCTGGGGCATGTCATGGCCATGGTGAGGAGGAAAGACGACTTGAACTTGCAAAAGAAACACTGCAAACTCTCTCACTCCTCATTTGTTCTCCTAAAAGTCCACTCCTGTTTCCTAAAGAAATCTATTTATTCTTCCCATAACATTATGCTTTTTCTTCCCATCCCTTTACCCTACTGTGTTAGGCCTATGAGCTTCAAATTGTAACCATCTCACCCTAGCCTGTTTGGCTCAGTGGACAGAGTGCCAATCTGTAGACTGAAGGGTCCCAGGTTCCATTCCGGTCAAGGGCACCTGCCCGGGTTTTGGGTCAATCCCCAGTAGGGAGCGTGCAGGAGGCAGCCAATCAATGATTCTCTCTCATCATTGATGTTTCCATCTCTCTCTCCCTCTTCCTTCCTCTCTGAAATTAATACAAATATATTTTAAAAAATTGTAACCATCCCTTAGAGTTCCTCATCATGGAGTTCTCCCACATAGCACACACACACTTTCTCTCCTGTTAATTTACTGTGTGTGTGTGTGTGTGTGTGTGTGTGTGTGTTAAATCGGTTTAACTCACAGGCCTCAGGTGCAGAACCTTAGAGGGTAGAAAACATTTTTCCTCTCCAACACAGGCTTCTCGCTCTGCCCCAGGGCCTGAGCCTGGCCCAGCACTTGACCATGGGAATGTGGACTAACCTCTTCCTAACAGCTGTTCCCCAGAACATCCCTGATTAGCGGTCCCCTCACAGCCCCCGCTCCCCCAGTTCTTTCGAGCCTTGCTCACTCCTCCCTGTAAAGAAAGTGCCCGTCTCCTTGAACGTGGAGGCTTCTGCAGATCTCCTGGTGTGGGGCCTCCCCACCTGCGATAACGATGCTTCAGAACAAAGTCCCTCCTTCCCTGGGGCTGGACTTGCTGTGCATGTTCAGCGACGAGAGCTACAGGACACAGGCTGGCCTGACGGCCACCTGGGGACTGGAGGGGCCCTGCGGGAACCCCGCCTCCGGCCACTCATCGGGACGTTACGGTGGTCGCTGAGAGCAGCCCGCTGCGGCCGTGAATTGAATTGTGCTTAAAAGAACCAGGAAGCCTCAAAACAACCCCGAATGTAGTCAAACAAGGTGAGCATAATGTTCAATTACGCCCTGCCGTCTCACACTGCAGAAATCGGGCCCGTGCTGACTCGAATCTGCAAGAGGTCCGCGTTCGTGCTTCATTAATGCGACAGCCTCAGCCGCCGCCAACCGCGGGAACAAACAGGACAGGGCCTGCATGGGCACCTCCGCGCCCGACACGCGGGCAAGGCCCCTCTCAGCCACTCTGATCTCCTGTTAGTTCCAGGCAGTTCGGATCTTCTGTTTCTTCTCACTTTACGCTCGGGAGCCTTCTCTGGGTTTGAACACACACACACACACACACACACACACACACACACAGGGGTTTGTGAACACATCTTCCCGATTTACATCTTCAGGCTGAAGAGGCCTGTGATCCCAGCCTGGCACAGAATTAGGGAAATGATGGACGATGGCAGCCACAAGAATGGGCCCCTTTTCTGGCCTCTGGGCCACAGCTGGGCACCCCTCGGCCACCTCCCCAGTGTGGCCACCCCCCTCCAACTCCTGCTGGGGTCTCCCCGGCCACCCACCCACCGCAGAGCTCCAGCAGAGCGTCCGATTTCCTGCGGGGTTAGAGGGAACAGACACGGCAGACAGGCCCATGAGGCAGGCTGTCCATTTCCCGGGCACAAACCTTCATTCACCAACCCAGGACGACCCGAGGGTACCGCTGGCCCGATCGCTGCCCCCCCGCCAGGAAACATGGCAGGACCACCTCTGGGCACCCCAGGCCTGGCCTCACGCCCATCAGTCTCTCGCGTGCCCCCCGCGGCCCCTGACGTATAGGCAGCCTGGCTCTGCAGACAGATCCAATTAACCACCGTGATAGAATCTGACCTTTGTGAGATGGTTGCGCTGGCCCCGATTTGCTTGGGGGATAAATATTTCCTCCTCATTTAGACGTTAAATAGGACATAAATAACATCTGATGCATGGGGAGTTTCACAATAAAAACGTTTTAACATACGGGCCCTGTCAAGCTCTCAGTTGACAAACGGTGTTTGTCTACACAT
>JAAGEH010000666.1:0-11760 GCA_011751065.1 Lasiurus cinereus | reverse complement strand
CCCCCCCCCCTGGCCAGGTGTGCACCAGTCAGTACCATCCGTGTACCCCTTTTGCTAAGCAGCTGGACCACAGGAAGCCAACCACAGTCAGAGCCACATCATTCACACCCAGGAGGAAGCATCACCTCAAGGCCAACGTCTCCTTGGCCATGCGGTGGGTGAGAAGTCTCACGATGGACTTTGAAGGAGGATAGAGCAAGCACAGCATAGCGTGTGCGATTGCATCCCAGGGCCTGGGCCCCTGCAGGCCCTGCTCACCGCCGTAGGGCAGCTGCCACCAGGCCTCCAGGTGCCCCCTTCCATGCCAGGGGAGCCCCTCCAGGCCTGCTTTTTGGAGGGTGAGGCAGCTGTTCCGGGGTGCTCTCCTGAGGAAATGGGAGGAGGAAAAGAAATGTTACATCTGAGCTTCTTGCCCTGGGGCTAGTTTCCAGGACCAGAGATTGTTAGGTGCCTACCTGTGGGCACAATTTTATGCCTTAGCTCCTTGTTAAACATTTTTTATAACTGTTTATTTGAACTGAAACTAAAGATAGGCAGGAACAAGATGTCAAATGCTCCTCAGTTCATCTTTTATTGACCTGCCCAAGCTGTCCTTGATAGACTGAAAACCCCATGAGGGCTAAGAGGCCAGCTCTTATCTTATTAGCATGCCTGGGAGGTAGGTAGGGGAACCCCGAGTGCAACACTGTCATTATTAATATCCCCAAAGCTCAAGGGACCATACAGTGGCTAGACTGATTAAGCACACATGATGGTCTAGGCACCACCTGAAGCACTTCCCAGGTGTTAACTCATTTCAATCCCACGACACCTCTGTGAGGTCAACCTATTACGACCTTCATGCATAGAGAGTAAACTGAGGCACAGAGTGGTTGAGTGACTTGTCCACAATCATATAACTAGGAGCCTCTGAAGACACAGCTATACCCAGTGTTCTGAATCCACACTCAGCCGCACCTTGAGCACGTGGTGGGCATTTGTGGAGTGATTGCAGGAGGGACCAACATGCAGACATGCAGGCACAGGGTGGGGCAGGGCCAAGGGGACCAGGTCTGGGTTTCAGGGCTGATTTGGGCCTGAAGTCAGCAGCTTGGCATCCAAAAGTGTCACAGCTCTGGCTCCTCCTCCTATCTACCAACCACCTGGCCTGCAGAGGCGGCCTAAACAGGACACTGTTGCTAGGGCCCTAGCAGGGATGCCCTGCCTACCAATCCCTGCCCGCTATGGGAACCTGGCCTCTCCTTGCCACGTCCATAAAGGAAATTCAGTGTGGCCTGGCTGCAGCTGCTCCCAAGGCACTGGGCCAGGTGTACGTCTCTGTCCCCACTCTGATTCCTCTGGCCTTCTTGAATGATTTGTGATTAAGAAAATGGACTCCAGGGTCAGACTGACTGAGGTTCCAATCCTGACTCTGCTGTGTGGCCTTGGGCATGTTACTTAACCTCTCTGGACCTCATCTTCTCATCCTTACAATGGAAATAAAAACAGATTGCTGTAAGATGGCTGTGAGGGTTAAATGAGTTACATAAAACATGTAAAAGGCATAGAACCGTGGTACATCTCACACAATATATAAGTCTTTGTGAATGTTATTATATACCTTCTTGCCCACTCATTTAGATTGATGGCTAGCCAATATGGGGGTGGGGAAGGGGGGTGTCGGCAGGGCAAAGTGATGGTGGTCCACAGTCAGCTTCACTAAAAACCAGAGCTGAGCTGCCAGGATACCCCCTTGCTCTCATGTGAAGTTATCCATGTTTGGGAGGGGTGGGGAGAAGTTCTGCTCCTTCGCACCCTGATTCCTGCAGATCTCATGTGGGTGTTGTCTCACCTTCTATGAGGCTGAAAGCCAACATCACTGCGTTCAATACTTAGCGCTCAGGTACACTACCACAGGCACAGCTTTCTACCTGATGTAGTTGAATGGATTTTTAAAAATTTTGATCCAAGCTGTTCATGCACATAAGCGTCACACAGCTGTACAAGGTGCCTTACAAACAGCCGTCACCCTCAACAGGAGTGATCACAGTCAACTGCCACGACAGATTCTTCTGGCACCTCTGCCACAACTCACGTGCACAGCCTTCCCTGACCCTAACCTCCCCTGCCATCGTCTCCCTGTCATCTGGTTAGATGGGAATGGAACGTGGCCTTGTACCAGCATTGACATCAGGGCTGAGCCATTTAGTAAGCGGATTGTTTTTTATTTCCTTTGCATTACTTTTATTCTCCCTGGCCCATGATGGTCCTTTTGGTTGTTTGCTTAACTTTTTATGAACTTAGAACTAATGCAGGGGCTTCTCACTTTATAATGACAGTAACAGCGAATACCTACTGAGCACTTTCTATGTGCCAGGCACTCTGCTAAGAACTTTCCATATATTAACTCATTTAGCCCTCTGAGGTTACACTATTATGATCTCACTAGAGGCCCAGTACATGAATTCATGCACAGGTGAGGTCTGGCAAGCCTGCCCCTATGGGGGCACATAAGGGGGTGGGGCTATCAAGAGGAGAGGAGCTGTGGGAGTGCTCCAGGGTGTGCCTGGCCAATCTCACTCAGTCCCAATGGGCTGGACCCCAGCAGCAAGCTAACCTACCAGTTGGAGCATCTGCCCCCTGGTGGTCAGGGTACATCATAGTGACCGGTTGACTGGTCAACTGTCTGTCCCCTAGTGGTCAGTGCATATCATAGCCAGTGGTTGAGCATCATTAGCATATCATTAGCATTTTATGCTTTGATTGGTTGAACAGATGACTGAACACTTAGCATATTAAGCTTTTTTTATATAGAATTTTTCAAATGAAAAAAACTGATGAACAGAGGGTCAGTGACTTGCCCATAGTCCCAGAGCAAGTAAGTGGCAGAGCCAGGAGGTGACCCCAGGCTCTCTCCATTGAGGCCTGTGTCACCTGGCCCCGGGGAGCACCCTGCGCTATTTCTGTCTCTCCAGCTGCCTGGACGCTGGGTGAGGGCAGCTCCTTTGTCCTGCTCCTCTGCAAGCCTGGAGGCAGGGCTGGACCCGGAAGACCCTTTGGTGCTGGTCCTGCCCTGGGCTGCCTACTTGTCCACATGTTCTTCCACCCTGGGCCTCATGGGTGGGACTAGAGGGTAGAGAGTGCAGCTGGTATAGTTATAGCTGGGCCTTCAGAGGCTCAGAAAGGCCAATGAAGTGCCTCAAGGCCTCACAACCAGGGGACATGGGTCCGAACTCATTCCTCTGGCTACAAGTCCAAGGCTGTTCCTAATGTGCTAGGCTGCCTCCTACAGGCACAGACCCACACATTACACACACTAATGTGCAAGCATATATACAGTACACATTATTCACATCTACTTGTTTTGCACTCACATTTATTTGCACACGAGCATATTATATACACATATATACAGATATAATTGCATCTCATATGCATATCTACACACATAGGCACACACACATCCACACATAATACACAGGCATGTCAATTTACACAGATTCATATATCCACAAACATATATTTACACAAACACATTATACAAACACATAATACCTTACTTACAAACCGATGCATAGTATATCTTCACACATATACATGTACAACATATACACATATTATACAAGCAAAAACACATAAACATGTAAATACATGCACACATATATACATAAACACACACCCACACTTGCATAAAACAGAGATATTTTTACATGTTAAGACACAAATGTTTGCACATGACACACAAAATACATATAAATAACAATACACACAACACACATGCAAACATATATAAGCACATGTCCATCCATACCTACAGATGCAAAAACTCGTACAAATACGCGCACACTATGTGCACACACATGTGCCTGCCTGACCTGGGGTAGAGGGAGCCATGCAGTCACAGCTGAGTTGGGTCAGTTTCCTGACTCTCCCCTCGGGTAACCCTGCACCTCCCTGGGACTGGCTGGGCAGCAGTCACCTTATGAGGGGACCCAGGGACTATGCAGTCTGTGGAAGGGTGAGGGGTCCCCAGACTTCCTGTCTTGCTCTGATTCCCACTCAAGGCTAGCACTAACCACACACCCAGAAAGGCCCAAGAAGCTGGGAGATTATGCTCATAATAGAGGCTTGGCCAAGCGAGTTAACTTTTGTTCAAGGAGAGAGAGGATTAGAATCTGAGTTTGTCAGAACCCAAAGCTACCACGCCATGCTGGTCCACACCTGTGAGAGTCTAGGGTGCCCATACCTGAGGCTGTGCGCACAGTAGGTGTTATATCAATGTGTGTGGAGTGGACATGTCATTGATCTGAAGGAATGCAGCAATCTAAGTGTTCGGGGGCCCTGCCTTCCTCATCCCCAGCCCAGATGTCCAGCCTCAGTATCTCCTGGAGGCCACTAGCTCAGGTAAGCCCTTTGCCTCCCTCCCCCACCCCCACTGGAGGCCCCCAGGTTTGTCCCTTCCTCTCCCCCTTGGCCTCCTTCCCCAGCCTTTTCTCCTTCTCCAGCCTGGTCTCCCACCACCAGCAGCACTCCCCAGACACATTCCTCTCCCTCAGACATTCATTTCAAGGGCTCGCAATTTCTCTGCAGGATTTGATTTGCCGCTCAGGCATTTCCTCGAGTGGCCCCTTGGTGTTTGCCCTCATCCAGATGGCATCCAGATGCAAACAGGCTCCTTCCCCCAGCTCTGGCTCCTCAGCTGGGGAAAATTAGTCCTGACCCCCACCTCACACCCACCTCCCACATCACTGGCTTTGTTTCTTGGGCCTGAGGTCAGAGCTCAGGTTAACACCTCGGCCTGCTTCTTTCCTCAAAGCCAGAGCTTCTAGCTGTCTTATTATCTGCCTCTCTTCCCAGCCTTTGTTCAGTTCAACAGGTAATTGCTCTGGGAGCCAAAGCAAATGTCAGCATGATAGTGTGGGTGCTTAGATGCAGTCTGGCCCTGGCAGGGAGGGAGAGCAAGGTGTGTGGTGTGTTCAGGAAGCAGGTATGAGCACCCTGGACCTCCAGCCAAGGTCTGCAGAAATGACCAAACCCAGATGAGAAAACCAAGGTGCAGAGAGGGGCACAGATAAGAATTATGTGGATAGTTACTGACCAATGTCCTTGTGCAACAACAATATATACAGATCCGCTCATTTAGTCCTGTGAGCTGGGTATGATTATCCCCATTTTACAGATGAGGAAACTGAGGCCCAGAATGGGGAGAAAAATTAACTGGAGCAACTATCTACAGAATAACGTCTCTGTGCCAGGCATTAGAGGGAGATCAGCTAACCTTGAGGACTGGATATAACTGTCCCCATTTTATAGATAAGATAATTGAGGCTCACAGAGGCTTAGTAATACATACAAGACCACATGGCTATTTAAGTGGCAGAACACAACTTCAAACCAAAGGCTTTCAAAGCCCACGGGGCCTCCTGGGTCAGAGGCAGGGCAGGCCTTCGGGTGCTTTCTCCAGAGCCCTATCCTGGCACAGTGAGGCCTCCCTGGTGGGAAACATCACCAGGAGCCTGCAGGACAGACCTGGGAAGAAAACTCTGTGCCTGGGAAAGCCGTACTATTCCTGAGGCCAAGCCCAGGCCTCCCAACTCTCTGTCCAGTGCCGCTCTTGACCTGGCAGTGGGCCACAGAGGCCACCCCAGCTGGCCAGCTCTCAGCTGCCCAGAGAGAGGTGGGTGAGGCCCGTCCTGATCTTCACTCCAATCTTCTGCTTCCCCTCAAAGTTAATATTTACACACTCTCCACCCTGCGGCTGCCATGCTGCTGTGGACATCAAAGTGGCCGGGAGGGCTTCCCTGATCCCTGGGCCCCTAAATCCCTTTCGGGCTCCTAGTGAGGCCCATCGGACTCCAGGCAGACAGGCAGTCATGCTGTGCCCCGTGGACTTTACTCTTCACTGTGTACAAGCTTCCTTGACCAAAAAATGGGGCATTTGGCCCAGGCTCAAGGCTGCCACGCAGGCATTTCCTAGAACCACTGGGCAACGAATCCTAGGGGTGAGGAGTGAGGGCCAGTCCGGCTGTCGCCCTGCTGAAACTCAGGGAGTCACGGATGCTGGCCAGCCCTGGGTAGACGTGAGGCCAGTAGGACCTGCCAGGTGCTACCGGGGTGGGCCGGAGGCGTGTGTCCCAGAGGGAGCACACCTATCCCTCTGGTCTGCCCAACTCCACACGCCTGAGCTGACACAGGGCACATTGAGGCTGGAATTTCTCACCTGCCTGCCTCTCCAGACTCCTCCCTCAGGTAGCCTCCCAGGGTGCTGAGGTGGGGGTGCCCACACTGGCTGGCCTCGCCTCTCCTCACTCCCTTTCCTTTGCCTGTTGTCCTTCCTTCTGGATTCTCTGTGAGCTTGGTTCTGCAGCAGATGGACAGAAAACCTGGGATCCCAGGGTCTCAGAGTTGGGCTCCTCCCCTAGAGGGCCAGGGGTGCTGGGTTGAACTTTGCACCCAGAGAGCTTCAGGGGAGACCCCAGGTTGAGTGGAGGTGAATCAGCTCTGAAGCCTCCAGATGGCCAGATTGCGCCCTGGGGTCCTTAGGTGGCCACCTCCTGGAGAGGCAGAGGGGTAAATGCCTGAGAATTACAGTGATGGTCAGAGGGGCAGGGCATTGTCTCCAGCTGCATGCCGGTGGCCAGGTAGCCTGGGAAGGGACACTGTGGCCGGCACGCCAGGTCCTGCAGGTTAATGTTTGACCTGGATCCATGTGTTTTTCCACTGGGTATTTTTATCCTCTGTACCTGGCAGTGGGCAGCCGGGCGCCCTCTTCTGTAGGGGAGGGAGTGGGTGCCCTGCTGGGGTTGCTCTGGGCAAGGCAAGGCTGCAGAGCGGCCAGAGGGGCCGGCTAGGGAGTGAGGAGCAGAAGTGAGAGAGAACAGGGTCCGGAGCAGGGCAGCCCTCTACCCCTTAGCCACATCCCTGGCCCTATCCTGCCCACTCTCCCGCCAGCCCCAGATCTCCTGTCCCTGGAAGGCCTGGCAGAGGTAAGGGGAAGAACAAGATGTGGGGGAGACCAGAGAACCTTCCAGGGCTCCACAGCTCTTCAGGAAGGTTAAACATGCCCCCACCCCACCTGTTACCTACATTGGTAATGAATCACTCTCAGATCCTAGGCACCACAGGTTAGAGATTTCTCCCTCCTAGACACACTGTGGTCCTACCCAGATGGCAGGAGTAAGTCAAAGAGGCCACCCCAGCCCTCAGGCCAATCTGGTCGGAAGACCCAGCCCCGCTGCTGGGAGGCCCCAGAATAGGGAGGGGGGCTGTGTCTAACGTATGACAGGAGTGTTGTTCCTTTGCATCCAAGCAGCCTAAGATGGAATTAAAGACGCTCTATGTCCAAAAGCTCTGGCTTCCCAAACCCTCGCTGTCCCTCGGTTTCCTCCTTGGCAGTGGGAGAGTCTGGCCTGAGCTGACTTTATGAGGCTGTTTACAGCTCGGTGGCCACAGAGCCCGCTCACCCCTGCTGGGGCGCAGGGAAAGGGGGGCCCCCCCAGGCTGCTCAGCCCAGGGCCAGCTGGTGCCACAGTGCTTGCCGAGCAGGTCAGTTTCTTTCCTGTCCCCATCCTGAGGTCCAGAGGGCCTTTCAGTTCATACCTGAATATGGGAGGAGTGGCCCCCAGCAAACCTGCCCACCGGCTGGCCCCCAATCACCCACGGCCTTCCCGCCCCAACGCTCAGCAAGCCCTGGTCTGAGGCGGGCCAGGCAGGCTGGTCCTGGCCCAGGGCCTTCTCTGAGCTCCAGGGTGGTCTCACAGGGGAAGGAGTAGGACTATTTGAGGGGAACCAGCTCTCTCTGAGTGGATCATGAAGGTTAGCAAATGAAAGTCCCACATCAAGCGGGAAGAGGCCTGCCTAGAGAGCAGAAACTCTAGGGAGGGGCCTCAGTTCTCTCACTGTCCCCCATGAGTACCTGAAAGTGGGGTGTGTGAATGGGGCTGGGACATGGGAGACTCTCACTTGCACACAGCATGGGGCCTGTCCCTTGGTCTGCAGCTGTGAGACCAGTCTTATACCGAGGCTGGCTCCCTGCCCCCAACCTACCTTCCTACAGGTCTGCCCCTCCCACTGTACCCTAAACTCCCAGATTCAGCCACTTCTCTGTTCCCTAGTGTGTGCCAGGGGCTGGACTGGGGCCACTCACCTATAGGCTGCCCTCACTCCTCCCTACAATCTAGGTGGATTTCTTTATCCCCATCTCACAGATGAGGAAACTGAAGAGAAGCATCATCAAACAGTTAGCCCAAGGTCACACAGCTAGCCAATGGCATGGTTGGATTGAAAGCCAAGTCCAGCTGAGAGATCATATTAGCCATGTGTCCTATGTACTTTAAATCCCAGATTTCTCATCATCCCACTCTACCAGAGACCTCTCCCATCAGCCCGATCAGGTGGTCTAATAGAACTGGCCCCTATAATCCACTGTTTCATTCTCAGCTCTGAGAAAGGGCTTCCTGGCATCTAACCTTGGTGTCTCCTGCTGCTTCTTATCCTGAAATCAGGGAAAGTGGAGCAAAAATGGTCTCCTGTACCCCCACCCCCACCCCCGCCCTATCTTTAGAGACTGTGTTCCATGGGCATTCCTCTATGGCTCTGAAGGTGGGCTGCTTCAGACACAGGGGGTAGAGGGAATTCTGGCCTTGCACTGGGAGATGGAGGTTTCCTCTCAGGCCTGTGTACCTTTCCATTTCCCACTGAGTCCAGGACAGGTAAGAAACCAGCCAAGATGGAGACAGGGACTATGAGATCCGCAGGAAGTCCTTGGCTTGCGATGCTGATTAATTCTTTGGGGAAATTTGAGGCGGTGCCTCTTGGAGCACCAAGAAGTCCTGGGATCAGGAAATCCCCCCCTGGCCCCTGCATCCTTGCAGGGGAAGAAGCTGAGGGGAAAGGACCCGGGCTTGCACCCATGCACTGAAATGGAGGAATTCAGTTTCTCCTCGGGCGAGAAGGAAGGGGGAATTCCAGAGACCTGGCTCCAGGGTCCTGGTGTTGGACCCAGATCTTCCATTTCTTCAAAGCCTGCTGCTTTCCGGGAGGCCCCCCCGACTTCTGGCCTCCCTGGCTTCGTGGCTGAGTTTGTTGGTGGAGCAGGTCATCTCCATGCTTGGAGAGGGACACAATCGAAAGGACACAGTTAGCTCCCATGGCTCCCTGGCCTGAGAGATTGGGATGGAGAAAGTCGCTGGCCCCTGAGCCCCTCTTCCAAGCTGCTTTGCCCCAAATGCCCAACACCAGAGGATGAGCCTGCCTCCTGCAGCCCACCCCTTCCTGGGGAGGGTGAGAGCCCACCCCACTGTAGGAAAACAGGTGGCCTGAGCTGTCAATCAAGTGTTGCCCATCCTTCTCCTCCTCTAGACATTCTGAGTTCCCTTCACTCCTCGCTCCATAGACACTGGTTTTATCTGCCCTGGCTGGAGCCCCTGAGAAATTCAAATAGGAGATACAGTCATGTGCATGGATTATAGGCCAGGCCCCAGCCCCAAAGAGAACAATGATAAAAGCTAACATGCCTTCAGCCCTTCCAAAATGGGCACTTAATATAGATGGATCTATTTAATCCTCACAACCACCTAGAAAACCAGGACTACAATATCCACATTTTACAGATGAGGAAACTGAGGCCCAGAGAGGCTAAGCAACTAGCTCAAGGTTTTACAGCCTGGAACCAGGTGGTCCACCCCAGAGACCGTTCTTTCCCTCCACACACCCGCACTGCCCAGTACAGGAGCTAGTAAACTCATGGGACCATTTAACTCTGAAATGATTAAAATGAAAACTTCAGTTCCTCAGTTGTGCCAGCCACCTTTCAAGGGCCCAGGAATCATATGTGACTAGTGACTACCACCTCGGACAGTGCAGATGCTTCACATTTCAATGACTGCAGAAAGTTATATTGGACCACACCGTCTGTAATCTACTGCCTCCCAGTAAGCAGGATGGAGCAATGGAAAATCATCCTTCAGCTGATAGAATAAAATAATAATTAACAGTATGATAATAATGGCTATGATTTACCAAGCTTCCTACGTGCCAGGCATAGTGCCAAACCCATAATCCTTACTCAATCCTGGGCTCGGGAAGGTTACCCAGGGTCACAGTAGCCAGGAAATGAATCCAGGTCTGGGTGATCCCATTCCTCTGGGGTCCTTCCCCCTCCGGCTCCACTCCTGGCTGTGTCTGCAGGAGTCCTAAAGCCCCCTGGAGAAAATAGGGAAGGCAAATGCAGGCATTTCACCAAGACAGGGATTAAATCAATCAGCACATAATGAACATCATCACATTCCCCCCCCCTCCCCCCCGCAGCCGGCTGACCAGAACATTGCACTAATGAGGTCAAGGTCTTGATTTTGAGCCTATGAGCATCACTTCACACAGCCCTGCCGGGACAACCTCTTCAGGCCCCCAGATTCTGTGGTTAGGAGTCTAGGAGACCGCAGATGATGTTTTGGCATAGCCTGGGGCCTGCTGTCAGAGGCTCAGCCCAGGGCAAGCTGCTCCAGGCAGGGAAGGGTTGGGAGGCAGCCTGTTAAATGCTGATGGGTTGTCTACCTTCTGAACAATGGGGATGGGAAGGTCTTTCTCCTCTAGAAAGGATGAGATCAGCAGAGGAAAGCCCCAAATTTGAATAAAAGATGCAAAAGATAGAGCAGACCTTCTCTTCTATACAACTTTGGGGGGTCATGGAGTTTATTGGGAACTTTGAGGGTTTGACTTGGGTGGGGAGATCTGCCATAAGGATTGTTCTGTGGAAAGTTAGCTCCAGGTTTTTGTCAATCCCCATGTGTCATCTCGGGAGATAAGGACCATTGAATGGGAAGAGCAGACAGTTCAGCAGAGAGATGGACCTGTTTCCTAGACAAACTTCAATGACGAAGGCACAGCACTTACAGAAGGCCAGGCGTGTGGTAGGTCTCAGTAGATGTTGGTTCACTGAAATGATCTCTCTCCTTTAAGCATTTTTTTTTCTTGGACCAGCACACCACCAGGTTTGGGGGAATCTAATGATATACACACTGTGTCAAAGGCATGACCCAATGACTGGCTGTGTGACCAGAAAAGGCCAGGCCATGCTGCAGGAACAAACAAACCCTGAAATCTCAGTGAAGTCAACTACAAAGATTTATTTCTTGCTCCTTCATTTTGATCAAGTGAGATTGGCAGGGGCTCTGCTCTACATAGTTAGTGACCCTGGAGGCTGGACACATCAAATTTCAACGCATTTCTGGAGGAGCAGCAATGAGCAGGAGGGTGATGCACTGGCTCTTAAACGTGTTGACCCAGAAGGAACAGACAGCATCTCCATTCACAGCCTATTGGCCGAGCTAGGCCTGTGGTTCCCCCACACTTCCCACTGTGGGTGTGTAGTGGGTAGTAAATGTCTCTGCCACTCCACTACTTCCCCTCTCAAAATCCCATTCTTTTTTCCTATAAAAGGACTCTGAAGTATTTTTGAGCTCTGGGAATCCAGGTCTGCATGAAATCTATAATAATAAAAGTGTAATATGCTAATTAGACTGGAAGTCCTTCTGGATGAAGCGGGGGCTGTGAGGGAAGCCCAGGTACTGGGTACCAGAGGGAAGCTGGTGCCAGCAGCCAAGGGAATGAAAGCTACTCTTGTATGAATTTCATGCATCATAACAATAACACAAATCTTTCTTAGGCATCTTACCTAAATGCTGATAATCCTTAGCTATGCTTGACCCTCTCCTTTCAAAATTCACATGAACTTGATATATTTATTTTATTTTATTTTATTTTATTTTATTTTATTTTATT